>OX596382.1:88411082-88826082 GCA_951394425.1 Tipula unca
GAGATGGACAGTATTGCACAGCGTTTAGTTTAGGTATAAATGCGGGAGTGTTGGATGTACATTTGCTAAGGTTATATCCGATTGGCTCATTAACTTGGAGATACGCTGAGCTAAGGTAACTGCTTCTGGTACGTCCCTCGCTCCTGTTAGGTTACGTTAGGTTAGGTTAGGGTGGCCGTCCTAATAGACTGGCTGTGCCATATTTGAGTTACCTCCTGTTCATTAGTTGAACAGTCCTGAGTTTACCAGTAGCGTTGAAGGCTCCTGACATCGATCTTACTAAGATCCGTCAGGTCGCCCAAATAAGAAGTTCCCAAACATCTTATTCGGCTGTACGCTAGACTAAAATTGGTGCAGAGCATATGGAGCATAGTTTCCGCCTCCGACAGTTCTGGGCTATCTTTGACGTCAGGAAGTGGGATTGTTACTTTTTAATAGCAGCCTGGCTGTCCGTAAAAATGCGAATATCCCTCGTAGATATTACATTATACTTCAACCAGTCCATGACTTCCCTTATCGCGATAAGTTCAGCTTGAAAAACACTGCAAAAGTCGGGAAGACGAAAAGAGAGATTGAATCCCAGTGCCTTACAGAACACCCCGCAGCCAACCCCTCTATCCATTTTTGAGCCAACCGTGAAGAACCTTATCGCGGTCCTCTGGTGGGAAACTCAGTTTGTAATCTCACCTCAACAGATGGGGAAGGGATAGCGTAGTCGGTAGTTTTAGGAATATCCCTGTTGCATAGGCTGGATGAGTCCCCTATGTTGTTACAGGTCCACACAGATATGATCTGACGTTACTAAAGACCCCGTCTATATTCGAGAAAATTACCATTGAATATTCCTTATATTCAAGGGATTTCTCAATCGGGCCTATAAGGGAGTCGAGAGCTGTTTCCACCGATCAGCCTTTACCGTATGCGTGTTGAGCTCCCGACAGCTCGTCCGGCTTGATTGAGCCGCTGATGTGAGCCTCTATTTATCTTTCTAGCGATTTTAATAGAAAAGAGGTTAAGCTTATAGGGCTAAAGTCTTTGGGATAGCAATAGAAAGCTTTTTCCCGCCTTAGGTATAAATATTACTTTTACTTCAGTCCACTTTCTAGGAATGTGACAAAGTTCTAGGCTGCCTTTGAAGATAACTTCCAGCCAGGGTAGGGTTAAGTCAATAATAAAATGGATATCCGAAGGGATAGTGCCATCAGGCCCTGCCGACTTGTATGGCTTAAAGCTGTTTATTACCCATATGATTTTCCGCCTATTTACTATATTGCTCACCTAACATAGCTCTATTAACAGCATCCGATAGCTTGTTGACTAGGACATCAAGCTCCTGTATAAATTCTGGTAGATTTAAAACTGATAACGGTAATGAGTTACCAAGAATGATTCTAAAGGAATCCCAGTCAGTTTTCTTCCTATTCCTGAATAATGGTTTATTAATGGGTTTTGTATGCACTTCATACTAGAAATACCAACGATGGTCAGAAAATCAATGGTCTTCGGATACTTTCCAATTCAATACCATCTCCTTAATAAGATCTGAGACAAGTATGATGTCTAGCACTTCTTGTCTAATTTTAGTTATGAAAGTTGGCTTACACCCGATATTACATAAATTTAGGTTACTACTTAAAATAAAATCAAGCAGTCAGCTCACCTGGTCTGTTGATATTTATACTTCCCCAAATTGAGTGATACGCATCAGCATCACTGCCCATGATGACTTCTTTGTTTTCGTCTTTTAGCCTCCGTTATTGCATTGCCCAACCTACCTGGTGGTATACTTTCCTACTCGTATGGTACGTAGGCCGATATAAGCCAGAAATTTTGCCTAACCATCTCGATGCTAGCCACCACTACATTAGCGTTGTTGTAATTTAGTAGTATAAAAATAATCAAATTAATTCTACTGAGAATGCAGGAATAAATCTTACCTTCCGCCACCTTCCGTATCGGTGGACGGAGCAAGTCCTGGATTATTCTTCTCCTTCATTATTTTTAGGAAGGTGACGGCATAGGCCTTCTCCACCTTCATCCAGTCAAGGACCGTAATACTCCCATCTGCTTGAGCGCCCAACGAAATGTTGTTGATCTTGGAGATCATGCACCAGGCTCTCTTCCTGGTCTGGTAGTTCGACATTTGCGGGGCAGCGTTTGTGCCTTTGCCATTTGGTTTTAAGGGACAAACCTCGTTCTGAGCTCTAGATTCCGGGTTTTTAAGAGTACCGGACTCTTTTTTATTTTTTGTTTTGTTCTTCCTTATTAGATCCACCCAGTAGCGGAGAAAGGAGGTCCGCCTGTGAAGAGACCCACAATACACCAGGTAAGGCTACAACACTTTTATTTTATTTTTGCCTTGCACACCACATCACATGTACTAGTTGCCCAGTGGTCAACGCGGAGAGGTACTAGAATATCACTGATGATATTTTGTAATGTCGGCCTAGTTAGCAAATTATCGTTCAACGAATATCCTGATGTGGTTTTGGTGGACGCATCAAAACCCACATGTAACATTGTGGTTGATGTGGCAAATACACCAACTCCGATGGATATATTGACGGTTTGACTTCTATCATATGAGTTTGCTGTACTCCTCCATAAAATCGACGTACTGATTAAGTAGGTTTGGATTTCTGCCTATAGTTCTTTTTCAACTCCACATGATCGTTTGATAGCAATATTTTATGATTCTTTTAACGGATATTGTTCTGGTTTAAATGGTAACTTTATCATGAAATGGTTGTCTGGTAATTTTTTGGTTGTGCTTCGGAATAGATTTTCACAAATCTGATCGGCAGGCAATAATGGTGTATTTTGAAACACCTCTTCACATTCCCAGAATTTTCTCAGGCTCTTTTCTAGACTGCTATTATCAACAACGGTATTACATTTGCTGGTCTCGTCGGTAGGTGTTGTATTACCAGCAAGTCTTCATCCGAAATGTGTGTTGTGGACATAAACCTCATTCGACAAATCTTTGATCTGTTTCTAGTCGATTTTGCATACAGATTTCAGAGTTGTGTCTGCTAATAATGAGTTGAAAATGCATGGAAATTTGAATATATCGACTACTAATTGGTTTAACCGTGGTGATAAAGAATGCCACACATGCAGAAACTTCGGATTTGAAATATGGTGATACACTTATTTCCACTATCCCTCTTGTAATGGTCAGTTTCTTGGTTTGCGAGACCTTGGATGCACATTCTGCCATGTCTACGATCCAGCCCCAGTTGTTTAACGAATGCAGTAATGAAAAAGCGTTGAGAGCCTCAGTCGAGCAATACTCGGCATACTTGACGTTGGTCCCCTTTATGTATGATGATGGATAGACTATAAACATGTCGAGTTCTGTGGACGAGTGTCTAAAATGACGATGAATTTCAGGATAGTAAAACCGCCGACGGTTTTTGATGGTTGATATTCTGTGGGATTCACTAAGGCAAATGAATGCCATAATTTAAATGTTGGGCCTTTATATAAGGAGTGATAATCGTTCTGGCAAACTGCACAAGATGATACAGCACTGGAAAATGTTTTCGGCAAAATTTTGGCTTGGGGTTTACCTGTACATCAGCTCATTTCATTAGGAATTCAATTAACACTGGACATGTTGGTTGCATTCCGTGTCTGGATTATGAATGATTGGTATCTCGAAAAAACTTTTGATAAGGGATTGTACGATGTAACTTTTCCTATATCGTATACCGAGTCCTCAATTTATTCAATGCCTCAATAGAATTGGCATCAAAATTGAAAGATACTTAAGAAGGTTTGCTGCTTCGCCTTTCAAGAACCTCTTTCGACTCTGGAACCTCTGAGCAGGATGAAGATTCGAATTTTCATGTATGGCCGATATAAATAAATCGTAAAATTATTGCCATCCTTGCAAGTCACCATAGGATGGAGGTAAATTAATTTTCGGAAGCTTAACTATAATATTTGTTATTCGTGATCCGTCCACTAGCGTATCGTTCAAATCCACAGTTGTAAAGGGTGTACCAAAATGAACGCAAGATTTGAATTAAGTAGAAAACACAGTTTTTAGTCTTCAGACTGTGATTTTTTATTGAATCATAAAATACATAGGATAGGGTTATTTATGGAATATCACATCGGGCAAATGGCCTGCACTTTACTGGCACATACATACGTAGTCTTTTCTCGAAATTCTCTATGATCTTTTTACATAAATGTGGCTGAATTTCATTGATGTAGCGTTTAATTTCCTCCTGTAAAGCACGGGTGGTTGTGGGGTTGTTGACATAGACCTTTGACTTCAAATAGCCCCATAAAAAGGAGTCTAATGGTGTTCGATCACAAGATCATCATACACTTGGTGATGCTCAATAATCCATTCAACGAACTCTCTGCGCTGTGCATGGTCATTAGGCTTCAGTTGTTGTGTTATTTTTATTTTGTCAGCATGAAGACACAGATATTTAGTGAGTATACGCTGTAGAGAGCTTCTTGAAATTTGCAATTCTTGTCCACGACACCGAATTGATGTTCTTGGATTTTCACCAACACTCTCACGCACTGCTTCTATATTGACATTTGAACGGCTTGTTTATCGACGATCAAAGTGTTTAGCGTCTCCAACTGATCCAGTCTCCTTGAATTTTTCAATTAATCTCTTAACAGTTGACGAAGATCGAAATTTTCGAACTGTGGCTGTCAAACTTTCATTATTTTTAAGATATTCTTCAATAATGAAAATACGTTGTTCTATCGTGTAACGCCACATTTTTACTAAAACCCTAACCTCTCAGCTGTAAAAAAATTTTTTTTTGGGGTTGCCAACATTATACTGCACAAATGGCGGCAAATTCAAATCTTGCGTTAATTTTGGGACACCCTTTATTTCCAGCAGCGAGGTTTGCTTTTTGAAGTAGTTTATTTAATTCGGCCACAGCGGTAAAACAGACTATCGTCATCTGGCTTAACTACGGTTATGGATAATTCAACTTCGTTAAATTCGGATAACAAACCTTCTACTCGGCGCAATCGAACCTTCAACTGTAAGGCTGTGGCATAATTTATATTTTTGGTTAATGATTCTTTGGGATTGGAAGGTCGCTTCATTAAAGCGTCTAAATGCGACATTTTCCACAAAATTGTTCACCGTTGAATTGAGATAATAATTATATTCAATATATGAAACGGATTTTTTTTATTAAATTACTTGCTCACGACATTTATTGCTCCCTTCATCTCATGCGAAAGATAACTATTGATTGCTATGACTTGATACTGGAATTTAAGGAATTCCAGTTGTTGTTTTAATTGTTTAGTATTTTATTCCGGTTCTTCGGTTTAGGAATATTATTTTTTCAATGCCATCGGCCTTATTTTTGAACGTTTCCTATTCAGGAACATCACAAGAAGTTGTCAAATTTTACAACTAAGAAAATAAAAATCTTTAAGACTTAACATATGTTTTTTTTTTTTTTTTTTTTTTAAATTGGGCGGATTACTCCAGCACTCAATGCCACAATGGGCCCACGGTGCAATACCCGGCAAACACAAATACTTACACATTAAAAACACCCAACCGTGATTTTTGGTCACCACCGGGAATCGAACCCGAGACCCTCGAATAACAAGGCAAGCACGCTACTTACTGTGCTATCGAAGGCGGCAAAAAAAAAACATATAAAACATAAAATGTTAAGACGTTAAGTATATGTTAGTTCTTAACATTTTCATACACAATTGGATTATTGTGTTACTCTAATTAAATAGCTAGATCACACGGATCTTTATTTGAAGCTCCGAAATCTGGGCCTTCTAAGGAATTCCCAGTTCCTGCTTCGTTTTGCTGTGTAGGGCGCGAGGTATTGCTTACACAGCAAGCTGTATTTATGATTCTTGGTAAGCATTCTTTGAAGTGGTATTATGTTGGAAGCGCAAGCAGAACCCCACAATGGAAAACCACATCTTATTGTCTAGGATTAAGTTTGAATGTTTTCCAATAAGCCAGTTCATGTTGGAATAGCTTACCTTAATTTGTTGAAATTTAGTTTCACTGTGATTCTTCCATGTCAGCCTTCTATCGAAGTGTAGGCCTAGATATTTATCATTTTGATATTGAGGTAGGTTGATATTATTTAACTTTACTGGTGGGCAGGTGTGTTTACGAAGTGCGACTATAATATGTAAATTTGCACTCGTTCACATTAATTCTCCATTTAGTTGACTATGCTTCAATTGCATGCAAATGTTCCTGTAGATTTCTTGACGCTATTTTTGGATCTTAATGCGTACCTAATATTGCTGTATCGTCTGCAAATGTTGATACTTTTACGTAATTAGAAGTTGGTAAATCTGATGTGTATATCAAATATAATATTGGTTCCAACACACTACCTTGTGGAACGCCTGCGTGAGTTAAGTGTAAATTTGATGATGCACTGGTACATTTCACGAGAAATTTTCGTTGTAGCAGATAATTTTTAATGATTGAAGAAAACCTTATTGGTAATCGTATTTAAACATCTAAAAATGCTGCTGAACATTACTTTTTTCTACTAGCGAGTATTTGAGTTCAGATACAACACGATGAACTTGTTCCACGGGTCCATGATTCACTCTAAATCCGAATTGATGGTCTGGTATAATTTTTTTTTCTCAAGCAAAATTAGTTTCAGTTTTTGAACCAACATTTTTTCAAAAAGTTTTGATAGTACTGGTAGCAAGCTGATTGGACGATAAGATTTAACTTTTGCTTTATCTTTGCCAGGTTTTGGAATCATTATAGTTTGTGAAATTCGAGGGTTTACGAAATTACTCAGCTTGCATTAAACCATTTATTAATTTGAGGCATTTTAAGGTTGTTCTCTGAGTATTATCCCACCTATTAAATAATGCCCAGGTGCTTTTTTTGGATTTATGTTTACCTTGATCATTTCATGTCGTCATGAAGTAATTCTTAATTTTCCATTTGTTCGTTGGTTGTAAATACACTGAGAAGGCGAATGGGAGGGAATCTAGCAACGGTATTCAAAGCTCCAGTTTAAGTGCAGTAATAGACTTCCCCAAGTTTGTTCATCCGCCGTACAATACCTCATCCAGACTATCCTGATGTTAAAATGCTCACTCATCTCGTTTAAAGATTAGTGCCAACTGAACAGCACCCTTGGTGCCACATAGAGTCTGATTCCAGTCACTTGATTATTTAGGCCTCACTTAAGTCTCTCAATAGCTATCATTTTGGTCTAGTATAAGTTGTACTATTCTAGAAGACGAACCGAAATGTTTTGATACAGTTTATTAGTGAAAACTACAGTCAGCCCTCATACACGATCTTCTAGCATCTTATCTTCATTTTCTTTAACTATACGAAGGTATAGAGCGAGAGTATACCAGCTTCAGTTTCAGACCTCATTCATTACCAATAGCGTTTCGACATAGGTACATAGCAGTTTAGTACCGTTTTTTTACGTTTTTCACAATGTTAGGCTTCCAGCAAAGCCTATGGTCAAAGATAATGCCCAGATATCTCACTGATATGATTTGGTCCATGCCTGCCTATTTATAAGCCATAAGCCTTGCAATCATTTAGCGCTCACTTTATCCTTTTACTCACGATGTGCTCAATGAGTACTTAGTTCTGTCGAGTTGTCAAAGCATTCTGGGAATTTAGTTTCAGTCGAGAAGTTTTAGTGGCTTTTTCCTTTATATCACAGAAAGGGCTCGAAAACTGCATCTGTGCTTTAATTAACTGTATTTTGCAAATTTTAGTCTCAGTCCTGGAGATGTTATAAAACAAACATGATACGAAACAGGCTATTTTGTACATGATTCGAAATATGCTGAATGGAAATAGGATTCAGAAATGGAACTAGGCCATTTCTTGATATATTTTGATCAAATTGTTTTAGCCCATGAAGTTCTGGAATATGGACGGTGTGTTGGTGGGTTGGAAAATGGGTGAAACGAAAATATGTCACAAAAAAATACATTATACAAAAATTATTTACTTTTTAACATTTATTTCTATGTATGTTATACATAAAATAGTCACATAATTTACACGACATAAGTGTTGCCGTGGATTTATTCCGTTCTAGCGGACGTTTGGATTTCAATGTCAGTATACTGTTCTTGTCTGTGCTTATATTCTACTTTTAGTGTGTGAGTCATACTGACCTATTGTAAACAATGATAAATTTATAGATGTATTTGACCAGAGATCTTGACCAGACGCGCACTAATATTCCACTAACACATGTTTATAAATTTTATTTAGAAGTACTATGGGTTATTGGTCTCTTCTAACAGATCTTACGGTTTCAACGACTGTTTATTGATGAATGTTTAGAAAGGGTTACTGTTCCCTTGTTAACTTCAAGCTAGTTACAGTAAAAATATATCACCAACCATTATTGCAATACACCTCTGGGGGGCTGTGGGTTTATGTTGTCTGTCGTCATTAGCAATAGAAATTTCTTATTAGCACTTATTTGAAATTTTAAAATTTTGTTTGTTTAAAAATATTGATTATTGTTTGAAGTTTAATATTAAGAGGAAAAAAAACTGTTATTATAGAATTGTAGCTACGTTCATTTGAATTAACATATTCCCAATAATACTATTGTTTTTACTAAATTACCATGATACTAGTTAATAATTTTTTTGTTTACATACTAGTTCGCAAATCCTTCGAAATGGATCCATTTATTGAGCATTTATGGGCTCGAAATTGAATGCGTCATACGAAATATTTCCGGCTCATTAGGAGAACCATTAAAACAATTGGATGAAGCTTTTACTAATGAATTTAAAGAAATCAGTATTACTCCTGATAAGGCACATTCTGCTGTGCGTAAATCCCCACAACGGGAACTGGAACTTTGTTAAAACAAACTACGAGAGCTTAAGCCACAGGTACAAGAAATTCTCCAAATTAAATCAGATCAACGGAAAGACAAATCATTTTGCCTTCACTCAAGAATTTTGCATGTAAGAGGACGGTTTCGGTGGTTATTTAAACGTCACCTCCCTATAAACCCCAAGCACATGACATAGTATTAGCATGTGATAAAGTGCTTGAAGCGATAAAATCATTAGTGAATGATAAATTGTCGATGAATAACTTCGAAAAATCGGTGTGTGAGGCAATACCACCATCAGCAGCGTCTAGTATTCAGAAATTTGACGAATCAGATGAATCGGCGGAAGAATTAACGAATACTATAATGGTAACAGCCTGCGTTACTGAACCACAGCCTGGATCCTCCATTATCACAGAAAATATGCAAGTGGTAATAGACTCTTCAGAGTGTTCCACCATCATCTATTCCTTCTCCTGCAACACAAGCTATTTCGTAATGTGTGTCGAATATTGAACTGGGTAACTTTATTGACATAGCCAGAAGAATCTCATTACTCGAAAACATTCATGTTCCTAGTTCGCCAACTTCATATAACAGACTAAAAAATGACAATTTCAGATAAGAACTCTGAGTTATCGAATATTCATTCTTTGGAAAAGCCGGGTGCAGTGTCTGATCCAAGTTATCAGTCCATGACACACACCATAGGAATCCATAAATGGAATATTACTTTTAATGGTTCTCCTAACAGTCAACTTATTGAACGGTTTTTGTATCGCACTGAACGCTTATCAGGAGCCAACCATATGTCATTTGATAGATCGGTTAGCGAATTACATGTACTGTTACGGAAAGGTGCATTAGAATGGTATTTATCAAATTTGGAGCGGAAAGATTTAAAACAAGACATGCACGACAATATGGTACCGAATCAAAGCGTGACTACTCCTTCAATGTATAATCCTGCCGGGCATGGCTTCTACAATAATAATGAATACTACTGGCCTCCAGAAATGTGTGCAGTTTCTGTAGATAAGAAGAGGGTTATTTCAGCAGCAAGCTATAATCAACCGATGCAAAATACTTATTTTCGATCACCTAATCTGGTACTTCTAAGAAACCCGAATAGTTTTATGTTAAATAGACATTGTTTTAGTTGTGGGGCTCTAAATGTCACCAGGTACATGTCCGGATTTATATCGAAGGAACACGTAAGTATTCAATTATAACAAAATATTGCCACTGTCCACAATTTACCAAATTATTGTTACCCTAAGGATGGTACTGAATGACATTACTTGTTTATGCGTAATACTACATCAATGTCATCTATGTCATTTGAAATCTCTATTCAATACCGCAAAATCAGCTAAAAGTTTTTGTGAACATCCAACCGATTTCAAGGATGGAAAATATATCAAATTTGAGGAAAAAAACAGCATTTGCGGGAATTTTTGTTTAGTCACTTTTTCGCAAATAAAACAGGAGCTGAAAGTCATTGTTTGCTCGTGGATTTGTATGGTGCGCATGCTCTTGCAAAACCACAGTGCTTTCAGTGGTTTAGTCGCTTCAAAAGCGGTGATTTTGACATCAAAGACAAAGAGCGTCCTGGTCAGCCGAAAAAGTTTGAGGATGAAGAATTGAAGGCATTACTAGATCAAGATTCATGTCAAACGCAAGAAGAACTTGCAGAATCATTGGGAGTTGACCAAGCAACAATTTCCAGACGTTTGAAAGCCTTGGGATTCATCCAAAAGATGGAAAATTGGGTGTCATACGAGTTGAAGCCAAGAGACGTGGTAAGACGATTTTGCATGTCCAAAATGCTGCTCGAGCGCCACAAAAAGAAGTCGTTTTTGCATCGTATTGTCACTGGCGATGAAAAATGGATCCATTACGAAATCCCAAGCGCAAAAAAGCGTATGTCAAAAAAGCGAGGCTGGCCCATCGACACCAAAGCCGAATATTCACAGGGCTAAAGTCAAGCTGTGCATTTGGTGGGACCAGCTAGATGTGATCCACTATGAGCTGTTGCCAAGTTGCCAAACCATCAATGCCCAACTCTATCGTCAACAATTGATCCGATTGAAGCAGAAAATCCAGGCATAGCGGCCAACGTATGCGACCAGACAATGGCTGAGGGAGAAGATATCCAATAGCCAATTGCTCGCACAACCTTAATTCTTTACTGAATTCCTGCTCAGCGAAAGTACAGCATCATTGAACTTGAACGTTTATCAGTAGTGATGTGCGTTAAAAAGTTCAGGCCATATGTGGAGGGGTTGCGTTCATCAGGGCCCATTCAAGCTTAAAATGGTTAATGTCCCAGAGCGACTTGTCAGGTCGGCTTGCACGGTGGAGCCTGAAGTTACAAGGCTACACTTTTAAAATCAAGTACCGTTACGGCACTTTGAACGTTGTTCCGAATACTCTCTCTCGGGTTCACCTATAGAAGCACTCACTAAAACGGATCCGCTTGTTGATGGTGCCCGCTTACTTCCTCTGCATATAGACCTTGATGATGAAGCATTTGGTGATATTAACTACATTGGCAGAATTAAGCATTTAAAGAAGGGATGTCCACTTAGCTGAATAGTGTCGGCCTTAAGAAATGCCGTTCACATTTGCCATTCACAGGGGGATTTTCCCACTATTTTCTCACGTTCGGACAACATTTGGTAGGACATGGTTCAGCGTACGAATTAATGCGAGAAGCGAACATATTGGACGATAGGCAAGGGTCAGCCATGAATATTTGTATACTCGTCTTCCAATTGCTCAGGAATTAATCCTATCCCATCAATTGCTCAGGAATTAGCCCTATCCCATCGTAGATCTATCCATTGAGTAACGTACGTTATACACTTTGTAAGTAAATTTATATTTGCTATAGTGTTAAGATTTAGTATAGTGTTAAGTTTAGTCAAGAACATTTCATTTGTTTGGGGGAAAGGGTAGTTTTTAAAAATATTAAAAAGAAAATTATATAATTAATAAACTAAATTTCCGGAAAAACTCTTTTTAATATAATTGGTTAAGTTTGTCATAACGTTGAATGGTGATGACGTTGAATGAGTTTACAGTGCCTTAGGTGTATGTGATAAGTTCTTTTTACATTTTTATTTCTACGTATATTTTCGAACCACGAACCCACGATTAAAACCTAGCCGGATAAAAATTTGAATGAATCACAAGGGAGTCTGCAACAGGAAATGGAAAACAAACTCTTACATATAACTGTTGATTGATATATAACTGTTACATATCAATTATCAAACTTACTTGAAATGACATTATTCATTTATTCAGAAATGGGCATATTACCGTACTTACCTACATTCGTTACAATTTTTCCTAAATATATTCCTTCATGAATTTCAACATTCAAATTAGTAATCGATTAAATTTTTATTGTCGGGAATTTGTAAGGGAATTGTGAGCAGATGGGTCGGGAATTATGTTTGAAATCTAATTCCAATATTTTGATATCTCAAAGTTATCAAATTATATTTTCGAAATTAGGAAATGTTCGTACAAAATTGTACTGAAATACCAACAATTTATGTCGAAGAGGATAAACTGTGAAATATTGGACTAATAGAGGCATAGCTTTGGCAAACTATACAATAAACATTGTTTCATAAATAATTGTATTTCTATTTATTATCAAAAAATATTACAAATAATGTTCGTTTCTATACCAGTCTTTAACAAATTTTTTTTTAAATTAATTTTTATCAAAATTAAAAACTATTTTATCATAATAATAATAAATATTGTTAACTTTATAATTAGCTGCTTGATGCTCTGCCAAGGAGGAAAAAAATCGTGGAAATTTAAGTTCACGCTAAACTATTTTCGTGCGCCCCAAGATACTTACATAAATT
Source organism: Tipula unca (assembly GCA_951394425.1). NCBI lineage: Eukaryota > Metazoa > Arthropoda > Insecta > Diptera > Tipulidae > Tipula > Tipula unca. The sequence continues at coordinate 88,423,813 of OX596382.1, forward strand.
AATTGATGAGTTCGTATTGTAATAGTCTTCAGAGTAATAGGTCGTTGTATAGTTTGGTGCTGCTGAATCGGGATCATCGGTTACTTGAGGATAGGTAAAGCTGAAAATTGAATAATAAACAGATATATTGATGGATTATACGAGTTTAAAGGTAAGTTAAAATTACTTTGCTGTAATATGCGGCTCAGCGTACAAATGTTCGGATAATGGGCGCCGCCCATTCGAATGCTCGACGTTACTCGACGTTGTATAATTCATTATTGGTGGTGTTGATTGTGAGTGTACGATGTCATATGCGTATAAAGGTTTGTCCACCAAATTGTTTCGATCGTAAACCTCGGTCCGCACCGTCGGATATAGGGGCGATAATTGTCGACTTTTTGTTGCACCATACGAAAGAATTATCCCAAATCCAACGCACACGAATACTATAATTATTAGGCCAACGTAAAGCGGCCAATCGGTTTCCGAAAGGCTGCGGTCAATTCGACATGCACTACCACGACACGATACCGTTTGTATATCTTTTCCCGTGCACACAACACTCTCCATATACTCGTCATAGTTTTCCACATTTATATCACCGTTAAGACAGGTGCGGCGTCTTGTTTGCACACAATCAAAACCACAATTTGTCCATTCCGACCAGTTCGACCATTTCGCCGTGTCACACACAATACAATCGAATGTTTTTTGTATATTAGGCCCCAAACATTGGGCCCCACCATTCATTGGCACTGGATTCGAACACGTCCGTGTACGTTTTTTTCCACTCGGTTTTTTCCCATCACACTGACAATCAATCCATTGGCTCCATTGGGACCATCCACCATTCGTGTACACAAGTAATGTGGCGATTTCTGAGACTTTACGGCCCGCAATATTTTCAGCAATACACGTGTAGTTACCGATGTCGTGTAAATTTACTTGCGGTATTATAATACGATTGCTGTCGTCGCTCAATTGAATGGCGGATGAAAGGATTGATAGATTTTTGCCATCTTTCAGCCAAGTAATGATGGGCGGCGGCAATCCAATCGGTGGGATGCAATAGAATTCTGCCCGATTGCCAAGTTCAATTTTTAACGAGTTTGGCGATTTGAGAAACTGTTTTTTTAAATCTTTAAAATAAAAACAAAAGTTATGAAATTAGAAATTTTATCTAAACTATTTTTTGTCAAATATTGGATCAAAAACATAAAAATTCAACATTCACATAAAGAAGGTTTGAACCGAAACTACAACCGAATCAAATATTGGCCAAATCTGAATTAACTATCGCTATTCCTTAACAAATACCATACAAGTTTTTTTCCACCTACATGCCACTTCAATCTGCGCCGGCTGACTTTTTATATTGCCATGAGGTGACACCGCATAGCATTCGCATTGAAATGCATCCTGACCAAAATACTCTTCGATCAAATCCTTTGTAATCTCACTTTGGATCTCGATAAATTTCACTGCACTTTGGGGATCGACATGACTGTCGTAATTTAAAATTTCCGGCACAATATTACCGCTACATTTGAATTTTAATTCGAGAGCATTGTACGCTTTACACGTTACCAAAACATTTTTACTTTTAACAATGTAATTGATTGGATTGGGTTCCTCGACAAAAATTGGCAACGGATTATTAAAACCGCTGCGTGACGAATCGAACGGCTCGTTATAATTTTCGTCAAAATACTCATTAGATGACTCATTAGCTGAATCGTCATCGTCATAAGATTCCGATGTTGTCAACGATGATGTAGTTAGAGTTGATGTTGATAAGTAATTATTTTCTGTTGATTCATTTGTTGATGTAAAATTAATGACGATGAAAATTATCATAATTTTCCAATTATGATGATTCATATTTCAATATATATAAATTTTATATTTGTTGTTGTAGTAATTTTCACTTTTCACTTTAATTTACATATTTCATTATTATTTTTTGTATCACTATATGTATATATACTAAAACATCACAGAGGCGAGCGATGTAATTTCTGTGATGTTTTGCGTGTGTTCAATTACAAAAATTTCCACCCACAAATTATATCCAATTTTGGCACACACAAATAATTGTTAATTAATAGAATAAAATTCACTGAACCAGAATTTCCCCCGAAATTATAATCAAGCCTAGCACGTGTTAATAAAATTGAAATTTATTTGCGATTTATAAGGTCGACCGTATTAACCAATTTAAAATGAAAACACTAGCAACTTGTATCCACATTGTTTAGAGTATCACAATAAACTAAATTGAATAGAGAAATATTTCATCTAAATAACCCTCTAAGGACATAAATGTATACACAAATACATTCTCGCATGAAAAGGGAAAAATCGTTGTGAGAAAATGAGAGAAAATTTTTACAGTCGATGGTATGAGGAAATTACTCCGCTGTCACGATACTATCACGATATAAAAGTTTGGTTTGTTTTGTGGAAATACAATTCCTTATCACGATTCTATTTAAAAATAAATAAAACACAATTCTTGTATACCCCTCGTCTGTACACATATAATATACCAAGCCAGTAGTATATAGCAGTGATCTGATAATTCAATATTTGATCTTATCCTGTACATAAGGATACACAAAAAAAAAAATATATTCAATTTAATCCAGCTCGACTGGGTGCGGGAGAGTCATCACTGGGGTATAATCTTGAGACAATTTTTAACAATAAAATAAGAAAAAGTAAGAAGAAAATTGTCATAAAAAAAAGGAAAAGCAAGAAAAATTTCTTATGCTTTATTACACATCCTTCTTCTTTAGAAAACGGTATATTTTTTATAGAGCTATATACGATTCCTTTTCTTTTTTTTTTTTTTTTTTGTGTGTGGTTTAATAAAATTTTCTTGAAAGGAACGAAAGCATGGAAAAAAATGTAATTCAAAGTGATTTATCTAATAATAAATATAATTTTCTAACATAGAAAAGGATCACAAGGATTTATTTCAAGCTATTTAATTTTTTATGAATATCTTAAATAAAAAATATAAAATAAAATAAAAAATTGTAAAATGGGGAAAAAATTCAGCTTTTCCGTTATGTGTTGTATAAGTAAAGACGACGACAACACATTGTATTGTTCATTTTAATACCTTTCATATCCATTTTTTTTTTATGAAATATTCCTTAGAAATTCCATTACAATAATTATCCTGGCGTATTCATTTTTGTTTTTCACGCCATTGTTTTGAAAAAAATAATATCCATTTGAATTTTCGTTTCAATTAATTTGAAAATATGAGCTCATGCCGCACACGTATCACTTGTGGTGATAACATGTGTAATTTTGCAAAGTAGATTTTTGATTAAAAACAAAAAATATATACAACAAAAATCAGGACTAAAAATCAAAATTAAAAAAGGGGAAGTTTTACGTTTTAAAAGTAATGAAAATTCTTCTCTGAAGTTTTAATGTTTTTTTTTTGGTGCATTCCTTTGTGATGTGTTGAAGATAATTGACAGTTTGGTTGAATTGATATGAATACTATGTCGGATCGGATGAGCAGAAAGGGTGAAGTGTGTGAAAATGATTGAAATGTTTTTTATGTATACATACAAGCAGTAGTATTAAAAGTAGTGGGGAATTTGCTATGAAGATTACTTGAATAAGTTATACAACATGTTGCTTAAATTATCGATGATTTAGGATTTCCTGGCTTGCAATGTTACTTTATGTACAACATTAAAACAATGTTAATGTAGGTCAGAACAATAGTCAAAGCTTAGTGCAAACAGGCGTTAAACGTTACTGTAAATTCAAAAAGAAAACGAAGTTTACAGTCCACAGAAGAGTTAGCTGCTAGGCTGAATTCAGCAAAAGTAAATGCAACAGGAATAATAACTCTAAATCGTTTCGCACCGCTGTGTGAGAATAATAATGGTCAAGAGGAGAAGGAAGGATTTAAAAAAAGACCAATTTCAATCTACTTAACCCTCCATTACTAACCTCTGGGTGGAATACACCCAATTTGAATTCACTACAGCAAAATTCTATGATAATCAATCCTTAATGCAATTGCACATGCAGCTGTCTTTCCGACCGATTCGGTAGAAGATATGGTAAGACACGCCACATGAGTAAAACAATAGTCCGACCGATTTTTACAACAACAAAATTTTTTTTTTGTCATTTAGTTTATACCTTTTTTTCTTGTGATTTCATCAACGCTCAACTAAAATGAGTAAAATAAAACTATTATTGTGTACATCGATGTTTTAATATTATAACGGAAAGCGTGCCCGTAAATATTGGATCCATCCTATTAATTCTCGTAGGAAACAATGCGGGGAGTATTTTACTATTGTCAATTTAATAAAACAGCATCCAGAAAAATATTTTTCGTATTTTCGAATGTCTAAAAAGCATTTCAACTATATTTATTCGAAAATTTCAAAAGAAATTAAACCCTCGAGAGCGGCGTTTCGGAAGGATACCAAATCTGCTAAAGAAAAATTAGTAATCACTTTAAGGTAACCAATTCAACTTAAATAATATCATTTTAAACAATAACATCATAGTTAAACGACCCGGTTTTCTTTTTAGATTTTTGGCTACTGGATTTAGTTTCACGGATCTCTCTCTAAGATTTCTGATGGGACGATCTACGATCGAAAAATGCATATATCAGACTATACTTGCCCACAATAAATGCCTATTGCCAATTGCATTGCCAAAACCAAAACAAAATGATTGGACCCGTATAGCCGATGAGTTCTACCAAAAATGGAACTTGCCCAATTGTTTGGGTGCCGTTGATGGCAAACATATAAACACATTTGCGCCAAATAATACGGGAAGTAGTAACTTTAATTATAAAAAGCGGTTTTCTACCGTACTGATGGCGGTCGTCGACGCCAGTTATAAGTTGATAGCCGTATAGGTAGATATTGGAGCATACGGTTCCAATTCCGACTCGTCTGTATTTAAAAATTCTGAATTTGGTAAAATGTGGTTAAATTCTCCAGAAAGGCTCGAAATTCCGGACGATGAATTTTTACCAAACTCTGACAAAAGAGTCCCTTTTGTAATCGTAGGAGATGAAGCGTTTTCATTAAAACCTACACTATTAACTCCATATCCGGGGTAGAATCTGCCACAAATTCGACGTATATTTAATTACAGGTAAACATTGATAAATATTAGAATTTTGAATATGAATATACATTTAATTTTGTTTTATTTTTAAACTATCTCGTGCAAGAAGAATTGTGGAGAATGCGTTTGGTATTCTATCAAACAAATGGAGGATACTGCTTAAAAGGTTAGAGGTCAAACAACACAAAACGATGAACAATATTGTGATGACATGTGTTATACTACTCCGACAAACATTGCAATACCGACAGCTATATATCGGGCTCAAAAATACCGCGTTTCGGTAACAATTATAACAACAACAACCGAAAAATACCGGTCACAATTACAAAAACAACAACTCAAAAAATACTACAAAAGAGAATAACAAACATTTTTTGTTTTATGTTTTTTTGTTTTACATATATTGAACTATTTGAGTGAGTGAGACAAATTATTATTTGTCATTTTACTTCATGTCGTCCTCTACATTCATTTAAATTTGGTTTGCACGATGAAAAAAAAATTAATTACAGGGCCAATACCGAATTACCAAACAAAGACAATCAAATTACGGTAAAATAGTAATTCGAATTGAGCTTGATAAACTAACATTCAAAAACAAAACAACGAATAGCTGAGAAGAAATTAAAACTATTAAATTACCGAGTAAATCCCATCAATTTACCGCTGAACAGAAATTTGAGATTATCATAAACTGAAATACAAGAACATACCAAAACTTTAGAGTTAATGACCAAATCCTCTAAAATTACGTCTTAAATTTCGTTGATTTAATTATAAATCGGTGAGAAAAAATTAAAACTACTAAATTACCGAGCAAATCCCATTAATTTACCGTGATATAGAAATTTGAGATTATCATAAACCAAAATACAAAAACAGAAAAAAATTTAGACTAATCTCCCAAATCCCCGAAAATTACATTGAAATAATGGCAAAATTTTTTTAAATATCAGTTGAACTCGTACTACAAAATTACCAATTACGTAAAGTAAAATATTCCAGTAAACATACGAAAAATGTTAACGTATGAGATCCATAATAAAGATTGACATATAACAGTTATTAAAACCGCAAACATACCGATCGGGTTATCTAAATTTGACACGTAAAAATTCAGTAACAAACACGGACATGTTACAGTAAATTGAAACTGGAAAAATACCGAATCGGTAAAATCGGCCTGCCAAAAGAGCCACAAATTGCGTTCTTTTGTCGGTATTATATCGGTAATTGCCCGACACGGTTATCGGTATTTTCTGAGTAATTTTGCGGGTCAAAATTATGAAAATGTTTGTCGGGTACATAACATCATTAAAACGGACGTATAGATGACTTGAACAGCGTTCAAAATGTTCCACAAACATCTCAGCCCTGTGTAGCCAGTAGCGATAGGAGGACGGAATCTGTTTCACGTGGGTACGACGTTAGGGAGACCTCGCGAACTGGTGTATTAATGAGCGAGATGTACCATTCCAATATCAGATGATAACTAATAAATAAATAAAAAAATTAATATGTAACTTTTATAAAATATTTAATAAAAAAAATCAGTTCATTTCATAAATATAAATAATTAAATTCAATAAAGGAATATATGTATTATCAAAAGAAAAATGAAAACTTTGTTATTTAATGTTGATTATTTCCTCCAATGTTTGTAAACATTTCATTTGCAGGCGTAACTGTTGGAGCTTATCTAAATTTGAAGCTTATGCTTGCCGGGATAAGGAAATAAAAAATTGCTCCAAATATGAAGGTGGCGGCACGGATGGTGGTGGTGTGCAGTTTTTGAAATTGCTTCTAAGATTTTATCCCCAAAACCCAGATTTGACCGGCGTTGTTTTTTTCCTGGCGGTGGCATCATTTCATCATCATTGTCTATGGCAATGATTTCATCAAATAAATCACTTTCTATTGGTTGCGATTGTGAAGCTTCAAAATTGCTCATCGAGCTAAATTAAAATAAGTATATATATATATATTATATATATACATATATATATATATATATATATATATATATATATATATATATATATATATATATATGTATATATATATATATATATATATATATATATATATATATATATATATATATATATATATATATATATATATATATATATAAATATATATATATATATATATATATATATATATATATATATATATATATATATATATATATATATATATATATATTTATTAAGAAACAATTTTGATCTAATGACCTATTTGTTACCTTGGAATTTTGGTAAATTCGCTTAAGAATTTTAAATTATTATAATGTTTCCATTTAATGGAAGACACTGCTCCTGAGCCATTCGGAATATGTTGTTCGGCCTTGAATAACCGGGGAAATGTGTTCCGTAAATTTCCCCATTTTTTTGGCAGTCTATAGCTAATATAAGTATACAATTTAGAGAAAAACATAATCAAATAAATTTGGCGTGTGTATAATTTTACCAGATTTCCCTAAAATTTTGGAAATGGCATCCCAACTGTCCGCTCTTTTGGTTCTATTTTTGTAATCCTCCCTTATTTTATCGTATAGATTCGGGTGCCCTTCCACCTCAATTATGAGTTTTGTCTCAAATTCTTCCTAAAATATTTTAATTTTGTTTAAGTACAATATTATTTATTACACATTAAAATATAATTTATCAAATTATTACCATATTCATTTTTAATTTTTTTCAATATATTCAAATCGTAACAGCTACACAAAACAAAATGATCACCGAAAAAAATATCGGTGATATTTGATGCGTTCGGAACCGACAAAATTTTTATTGGGATGCGTCCGGAACCGATAAGATTTATACGATTTAAGTAAAAAATCGTTTGTCGGACCGACAGAATAGAAAAACTCTTCTTATTCAATTAAAATTGTTATATTATTATAAATTTATGATTTTAATTACGAATTGTAGTTATTTCATATATTTTCTCAATAATTTAAGCCAAAAATATGCAATCATTTAATCATAAATGAAGAAATCGGTCCCAGGCAGTGATGGTACACTTAAAAAGTTGTAATCCCTACAGACGAAGAAAAATTTTCCTACTTTTCCCTACGTCCCACTCAAATATTCCCTACGGTTTTCCCTATGTACAAATGAACCCACTAATCAAAAAAATGTAAAACTGAATAAAAATCACTGCATGAAAAATCCTACTGAGTCAGCCAGCCTGTCTATACGATGTAGATGTCAACTGGTTGAAATCACGTTTCTTTACCATCAATAAACTAAAATACGTTATGGGAATGGAAATATAAATAAGGTTTGAACCAGTTGAAATTCACCTTAGCACAAGGTGGCATTCAGTGGCCACATTCACCTGTCACTTCACAAGGCACAATTCACTTTTTACTTCAAAGGCTGAATTACTAAAATCTAGAACATAAATCGTTTATTTTTTATTATGATAATGATTTAGTGTTGTAATCTGTTCTACTGTAATTTTCGTTGAAAATGGAAACAGTTTAAATGGCAAATGTTATTTAGATATATGTAACTTGTATTTAAAAATAATTTAACAGAACGTTCAAAAGCGATGAACATTTCTAATTTAATTTATTAGGGTGAATAACAAAGAAAACGTATAATAATTTTTGTAAATAAAGATTAATTTATTTTATATAATAAATAATAAAATCACAATTCGTTTCATTTTTTTAAATTCATAGGAACAGTCACAAATATAATCCAAATAATGGCAAAACACACATAATCCAAATAATGGCCATATAATTTAAAATTAATAAAAAAGTACAAATATAAAATTTCAACTCCAAAAGTTTTTGTTTTATATAAAAAAATATATGTACATTAAATTCTTATTATGATAATTGATGACATATTTATAGAAAAAAGTAAATAACAATTATCAGATAATTTCTTTATGATGATGATCATATAAATCATCAGATCTCATTAGTTTGAAATGATTTTCGGTAATTTTGAAATTCACACAATTTGTATCAGAATTTTGTAACGATGATCGTACAATATAAATAGCATTTAAATTCTCATGGCTCAATTTATTTCGTTTTTTAGTTCGGACGTACGTAACTATAGAGAAAATTCGCTCGGCATCAGCGTTCGCATGTGGTAATGCTAACGCAAATTTTGCAAGTTTACACAAAATTGGAAATTCAATTTGATCGTTAAAATTTTTTAAATTGTCCAGTTTATACCAAAAATCTTCGACATTTAAAATTTTCAAATTTTCTTTTTCGGCATCAGAAAAATGATATTGGATTGACCGCCATTCTTGCGACAAAGTAATTTCATTAATTTTAAATTTTAGACAAATATTTTTAAATTTTATTTGTGAGCGTATTGAATCATTAATTCCCAAAACAGCTTCAGGATTCAAGAAGGCTATCTCGCCAAAAATCGAATCAGGTAATATTGGTAACCGATTCTGAATTTCTTCTAAAGCAACTATGTAAAATTCTAAACAATCTAATTTGATCCTATGTGATTCTGCCTCAGGAATTATAAGAAGAAGCTTATTACATTCAGGGCCTAGAAAATTTTGGTCAGTCGGTAAAAAAAAATATGTGGTGATCTAACATTGCAATTTACTTTTAAATCTTGCTTTTTGATAAAATTTTGACCAATTTTTAAAAAAATTTTGATTGATTCGGACTGTAACAGATGTATTAGCGGTTTTTTGGATTGGAAAAGGGCATTTAAACTATTAAAATAATTTAGTACATACTTTAAAAAATATAAGTATGCTTTGTTGCATTCGTTGGAAAGCTCTTTCAATATAACCTCAGATGATTTCAATTTATCCACTAACGTAGCTTCTTTAAAATAGCTTAGAAGTACTAGCCAATTATCCAAAATTCTTTCAATGCATTTTTGATGTGACAGCCACCTAGTTCCTGACGTCCGAAGTATCTTCTTTTTTTCTTGCTGCATATTTATCTGAAATTCTGTCAACTGACTGCATCTCTTGGAACTTCCCGATACGTAATTACTAATTTGCCGAAGAAGCTCTTCTGGAGCCCTAGGTAATGATAAACATGCTTTGCTTGCTATTATGGCGGAAGAATGACAAATGCATTTGACGATTATAACAGCCGAATTCTCTTCTTTCAATCTAGAAGCAAATGAATTTCTGGATCCCACCATCACGCTGGCACCATCAGTACTCATTCCTTAAAAACAATAAATGTAAATAAATTTGAGGAACAACAAAATTAAACAATGATATTCTTACCTATAATATTTGTAAACGGAATTTCCAAATTTAAAATTAAATCTCGAAAACTGTATAATTGTATAATGCCGCAGAAGTACAATCAGAACCAATCGGAAGCAAATCTAACAATTTTACTACAGCTTTACCATTTCCATCTAAAAAACGCACTAAAAGGCACATACATCTGTTTATTCCAATATCGGTACTTTCGTCGATCATAATTGAAAATTTCGTTGTTTTAAGAGTTTCCACAAGCTTATCCCTTTCCTGCTTAGCTAACACATTTTTAATCACACTAGTGCATTTCTTTCTTCATAGCTTGGCACCTTTTATAATTTTAAAATCAGGGACAATGTCTTTTAAAAGTGGAAGCAGATGATCGACAATCTGAAGGGCAACATTGTGTTCCGCTAAAAACAGGCTCAGTTTTAATTCAAAATTCACAACTTCTCGTTCTTCATCTTGACGTTTTTGTTTGTTGGCAAAGAAATTGGTAACGGAAATACTGATTTTCACTGACTTAACGTTCTGTTTGTGTAATTTTGTTTCAATATGTTTCTCCAGATCGGACTTTCCACATTTCAAAATTTTATTACATGCCAAACATTTGCATTTGAAAACGTTGTCTTCAATTTTTTCCAACCAACCCTTAAACTTGTTATTTTTTAACCATTCGTTATTAAATTTTTGTTTCCGATAAATTTTTTTAGAATTTTTTGGTGAAACATCTTTACCATCAGAATCAGATTCAGAATCTAAATTAGTAAAATTCATTCTGCAATTGTACTGAAAAATAAAATTAAATTATTTAAATTAATTTAACTTTTTTATACATACATAGTAGATTGATAACTGCAGTCTGCAACTCCAACTGCAATTTATTATCTTAAATTTGTGACACACTCAGTTTTTTGGTTATGTTTTATGTATTATTAATATTAATTTGAATATAAAAATTTGAATTTTAACTATTGTTATTGCAAATTTGCAAATCGAAGATGCAATCCACTAAATAGCACTCGACGAAATAATTTAAATGACTTAAAAAATATTTTTCAATTGCAAAAAGAACGGCTTTCAAAAATTTAAAATTAACAGATTAAAATTAAAAGAACCGGGCCCGACATTTTTTAATATATGGACACGAAATTGCTTTGAACGAAATCCATTCGTAATTGAAAAATAAACATTAAATTAATGACTTGTTTTAATAACTATAATTTATTTCCTTAATTAATTCAATTAATAATTTCAATTTATCTATTGAGAAGCTTTACTATAACTATAATAACATTTAAAATAAAATCGAACCCGTACGAAACGAACTTCTGCTGTTTCACTTTCACACAAATAAAATCGTTGACAGTTTCTTGGTTATGTTTTATGTACTTATGTAGAAATTTTATTGTAAAAAAAAAATGAGAGTGAACGAGAAAAGAACAAATGACGTATTTTTAGATAGATTAAATGGATCTTTAAGCAATTTTTAGTGGAGACCAAAAACTAAAAACACTTATCTAGTGGAGAGTTTAAAAAAAAAGAAGAGATGGTAGTTTAAAAAAAAATCTCTACATTTTAAAAAAATCTCTACATTTTTTTTCAAAAAATCCCTACGTTTTCATAAAGTTTACAGAATTATTAAAAATCTGTCTTTTTTTCAATACGTACAAAATTTTAAAGACATTTTCCCTACATGTAGGGAATATTCCCTACGTGTACCATCACTGGTCCCAGGCTTTCGCCGATATTTTTGTCATGTGGCAACGTCTTTACCAACTTCAAACCACTATGTATTTTATTTTTACATATTTTTCTTTTGACGTTTTCGTTTGATTTTTTTCCCCTCATTGGCAGAGTACACTGATTTTGTGCGTCAATCGAACATGAAACCGATTTACCCTCATTTATATTTGTGTTTTCTGAAAAAAAAAATGAATATTCACAAACAAAACCGTTTATAGATAGACGGTTTTGTTCACAAAAGTCAAATTGGCAGCACAGTGACAGATAAAATTATAGTATTGGTGTAAAATAGGGGTAACTCGATCGAAAAAACCAGTGTAGACAAAATTGCACTGAGTGCAAAAAATTTAGCTGTCAGGCAATTTTTTTTGGTTCAAACGAACGGTTTTAGTGTAATTGTTTGCACTCAGTGCAAGTTTTTATGTTCAAACGAAAACGACATTTGTTTTGCTTATTCTTTAATAGTTATTTGTCATTCAACGAATGCACAACTTCAATTTTAGAAACTGATTGGGTGAACACCCAGGTTATTAATTAAACAATTTTTTTTCTTCATAAATTTGGGTAATCCACACCCAGGTTAGGTGTTATAAAAATACATTTTTGGGTAATTTCGACCCAAGTTATTAAACATGTCATTTTTTAAATATATATAACGGTAAACATATGGAAAAACGTATGGTAAATCGGTTCAGTTCAACCGAATTGTTCTCCAAATATTTGGTCTACAGCAAAAATTTTTGTACTAATTTAATTTTGATTATCATTTCAGTTTTTTTAAAATGCCTCTTTCATACCTGTGGCTATACAAATCTAGGTCTGTGATTAATGGTCCTAAACCTTTTCATTTTTAAGATTTTTTTAAATGAAATATTAAATTATTTATATATTTTTGTAATAAATGGTTGAACTATTAAATTAAACTGTTTTTTTCTGTATGACTCTGAATTATTGATGAAATTATCGAAAATAACAACAATTGGTGATTTTTGTGGTCCATTCGCGATATAAATGACAATGAAGTAATGGGTAGAAAACACCCATAGTTAGTAGAAAGTAGGTAATAGAGGCTTGTAATGGAGGGTTAAGAGTGGCACCATGTCAATAAATGGCAGCCGTGGTTACTGAGCTATCGATTGGAGAATTTTGTATTGCCCATATTACACTGGGTATTATTTGTAAAACTAGGATACATGCCAAAAGCATTGAAGCCTATAGAAAAAATTGTAGAAGTTGAAATGAAGAGCGTCACATAGGAGTCACGGCAAACATGAAATTTATAATTTAAGGTATTCGTTATGCCGAAAGGTTGTAGTAAAAGAGCCATATAAATGGAAATCAGTTCTGCAATGCACGAATTACCATGAATTTGGACACTCACCAATTATATAAAAATTTAATCAATGCGAGGGAAATATCTGCCACCATAAACCAAGAGTCCAATATGACTTTCATGGTGAAAAATTTGAATACTCTCATTCAACTCTTAGTCCAAAATCAAAATGCAAACTGCGACTGCCTAGTACCCCATTCAGTTCATTTTCAATCAGCTGAGCCTCTATTTCAAAAATAGTCACTTTCATTGCGTCTTTCAAATCGGCCCTGGATGATTAGTATAACATTTGTCCTTGATGAATCTCCGCAAACAATAGTCCAACAGAGTCAAATTGCATCGCCATTTTGGCTGATAAAGCGATTTTCGGAGATAGGGTGCAAAACGTCGATTGTGTATTGATGGCTGTGTGTACCATTGACTGTTAGTACGGTTCCTTGCTCATTTTCGAAGAAAAATGGACCTATGATGGACCATATTCCACACCAAACAGACACTTCTTTTGGGTAAATTGGCTTCTCAATTATCGTGGGAATTTGCTGTGCCCCAAATACGGCAATTTTGCTTGTTCACATTACCGCCGAGATGAAAATGAGCTTCGTTGGAAAATATATAATATAAACCAAAAAGGTAGTAACTTTGGAAATAAATTTTCAACATTTTCTAACATTAATCCCGCTCCCGCAAGAGCGAACCAGCAAAACAAGCTTTACGAAATTGAACTAAAAAAATTCTTACGAAATGTTATACAATTTGACTACACAAATTGTAACACAACTTGTCATTCGTGTACTATTGTGTACCAATAAATATTATTGTGCAAATATTAATTTTGAATAGCACCTGGTTGGGGAGCACTCACATGTCTCGTAAAAAAATATGCACGAACATATTTTCAAATAATACCACCACAGTATCTTTTGCTTGTCTTAATGGGCGACTAACGATTGGATCGCTGGGCCAAAAAGATACCGCCATGAAACCCCGGACTCTCGCTCAGGTACTCGGACACGACGTTTATGATCGGCATGTGGAATGTATTGTCCCTTAGGAAACCATCACGTGTACGAAAGAGTATCGGCTGAAACTTGTTGCTCTTCGTGAAACTCGCTGGTCTAAAAGTGGAGAACATGTGTCCTAGGGATATACGTTGGTTCTACAGTTGAGATGGTGCTCTACAGTGGAAACCTTGGGGCTGGATTTCTTCTTGGGCCGCAGGGTAAGAATGCTGTTTGTAATTTCCAAGCAGTCAATAAGCAATTGTTTAAGCTTCGCTTGCGCATGAGGTTAGCCTACCTGCTGCCTGGAAGTCGTGTTTTGTATCCTCTAAGATCACTGCTAAAATCTAAACACCTATCAAGTTCCGTAAAGCTGAAGTTTAACAAAGCTTTGATCAGGCCCGTTGTTATGTTCGGATGAGAAAGGTGGGCGCTGACGGATAAGTACAAGAGATGGTTCCTTACATTTGAGAGCAGAATCATGCGTATGATTTACGGTACAAAACGCGAAGTAGATACGAAGTAGTACCGAGCTCTGTACAATATCGATATCAGAGATCTGATAAAAATCCCCGATATTGTGCATGAAATAAGATCTCAATGAGTAAGCTGGCTCGGTCACTTTCTGCGGCTGATCCGGAACGAATTGTACAGCAATCTCTGAAAGGAGAAGCAACATATGGTAGGCGCAGAAGTCGTTGCAGGCGACGACGGCTGTGTATAGAACGACTTGGCATCTTCAGATTCTCTAAGACTATATGAATACTATGCTCAGGATCGAAACCGTTGGACCCAAATTGTTGACACAGTAAGGGGGCAGTAAAGGCCTTTAAGAACTGTTTAATTATTAATATCTAAGAAATACCTTTGCTAAGGCTGTAGAAAAAACTGATGGGAGGATGCACCTACCCCTTACACAGTTCTGGAAAGACTTCCGACATGAGTGAAAATATGATATTCTTCATACTCACTTAATATTGGTAAGGCTTGGGAAGAGGTTACCCCCAAGACCATGAATTTCGCTTGGCGCTGTCTATAGCCTAATCTTTGACGTAAAACAAAGAAAGACTTTGAATTAGTAGAAAATGTTATGAAAGGCCAAAGCCATGGATAATTAATCCATACAAAGCAGCTGTTTAGGACTCGCTTGAAGCTAAATTTAACATATTGCAGAGTAATAGGACGTTTGAAATTTTAGAGGCCTAAATCTCTGCAAACCGTAAATGTTTCGTGCATAGTTGCATGGTGCATTCTTATATGGAGCGAAGGTATGCTCGATAATGATGAAGTTGTTACGGTTTGCCAGATTGTGAGTGAGGGCCGATGATAAATTATCTTCGGTCCTAAATAACATCTGCCGTAACCGAATTTATAATTATTTGATCAGTGCGGTTCAAGATGACCAAGGCGGTCATCTAAGCGCGGCTTGAGCTCAGAGCTGGGGTGGATGTTTCTTGGAAGATGATCAAATCGTGCTAGACCGCATGTAATTTGTACAAGATGCACAGCAGACGAAGAATACTTACCAAATAATACGGACAGACTAAATGCTAACCTCACAAGCCCATGATATAATTAATGGTACTACTCCATATTCCACAAGATAAACAATTCAAAAAAATAAAAGTTCATAAAATATGTGAATTTTAATAAAGAAAACTTAAAATTTATATTTCGAGGAAAAATTGAAAATTTTATACAAAAAAAATTGAAGTGAACAACCTATTACACCAAACAAAATTCAAATTAATAAAAAGTAATAGGTTAATTCTAATAATCATAAACAAAAATCAATAATACTATAAAAACAAGAGCCAATATATAATTTAATGATAATTATTAAATTTGATTAATTATTATAATAGATCATCATTTCCAAAAAAAAAGTATAAGAACTATAAACTTGATCACTTTAATTTTTATCAAACGACGAAACAACAAAAATTATTAACACGTAAACCATAAAAATTCATTCATTAGTTCTTATAATTTAATTTTAGCTTAATTAAATAGTTGTATAAAATTAAATTATTAAATGAAAACTTAGGAAGTATATATTCTATACTAAGAAAAAATAATAATAATAAAATGTAAAATAATTAATTATAAAGAAAATAAATTACTTGAAATATTATTTGTAGCGTTGGCCGACATTGATGATAATCCATATATGTAACGACAAATATAATTATTTCGTGGTTCGATTTGTGCACACAATCGTTTTAATATTTAAGAATTTTTTTCTTTTTGCATTATTTTATTATTGCTGATTTTAGATTTATTAGATTATTAAGCGTTTTTAATA
The DNA here is from genome assembly GCA_951394425.1 of Tipula unca. Classification (NCBI taxonomy): domain Eukaryota; kingdom Metazoa; phylum Arthropoda; class Insecta; order Diptera; family Tipulidae; genus Tipula; species Tipula unca. Next base: position 88,440,533 of record OX596382.1, read on the forward strand.
GAAATATTTGTTTCATAATTTTTAAAGTTCAATTACTTTTACTTTTCACCCCAAATTTAGTAATCACAATATTATAGTATATTAACTATTTATTATATTTATTTTATTTAATTTGTGTATTAAAATTTTAAAATATTTAATTTTTCTTAATTTATGTATATTTAATTAATTTATTAATTAAATTATATTTATAAAACTTTATTAATTTATTTATTCGTAATTAAATATTTATTAGTTAGTTTCACAAAAACATTTTTTTGTAAGAGTTCTTTCTTGGGGATGGTTCTCGAAAATCCACGCGATTTTTGGGTATTCATAATTGATAAACAATAGTATAATCTAAAGTTAATTTTTTTTTTTGTATATCAAATAATAAATAACTTATTTTATAGAAATATTTTTTTTACTTTCATAATTAATTTAACTTATAATAATCAAAGTTTTTACTATATTATTAATCACCATTTAAATAATTTTTACAATTTTAAATTAACTAATTTACACAACTATGTAATTAATTGACCAAACTCAATTATTAAAAAAAAAAAAATATGGCTGCATAATTATGATTTCTACTAATTATGATTTTAACTATTCACTCTTACACAATCATCTATCACACAATAATAATCTTCCTCTCCGAGCAGTCTCATCTTCTCGCTTTATAAACCCAAACCTAATCCCCACTCTCACGAAAACTGGTTCGGGCCAAAAAACAAAAAAAAGTGTATTACCAAATCAAGGGAAATTTTTATATTTATTTGTTTGTTTATACTGGAATGTTAAACGCAACAGGCACAACGTTATGAACGCATTCGAAACCCGTAAGCCGATGCGTTGAATGTAACAAAGTTAAAATTGAAAAGGTGAATACGATTGCATCAATATTAATTTAGCCAATGAAGCATGAAAAAGTACGACATTACAAGAATTAAAAGTATCCAGATTGAAAATGTCCCATACTTTCGACCCAGCAAAATTTAAAACTATCTCTAGCAACACGAGCGAAAATTAATCCATCCCAGACTTTTAAAAATATTTAATTTATAGAGTTGATTTATCCCTGGATTTTTTACATTTTTTTACTATTACAAGACTTTTTCGTCATTTAAAAAATATACAGTTTATACAAAAATACTCTACCCAGACTTTTTTAATATGTAAAATTTATTTGGTTCTATGGAAAAAAATTCTTCTGGCCAAGTAGTTTAAACGAGAAACCTGATTTTCTCGCTAGCTCCATCGGACCGCTAGTTATTAACAAAATGCCAATCCTATCTTAAAGTGTTTCTAATTCCAATTACTGGATAAATTCCCTTTTATCATCAACGGCATTTGTTTGTTTAACTATAAACCTTTCATTTTCCAAGACTACACCAAACTTAACGTCATAAATGTGTTCAGTGCAATGTGTAATTATGTTTGATATACGATTCGATGTATGTTTGCGTAAACTCAAATTTGCGTAAAGGTTCTCGTCTCACCGAAAACTCCGCCAGATATGCGACTTGAACTCATCACATTGAATTTTTCGTATTATCGATATGTAGTTAATCTAGCGTGTAGAGTATTCGCATTTTTAAGAAATTGTTGGATCTGTGTGTGTGTGTGTGTTTTTTTTTTTTTTTTTCGAGGAGGGGAAATCTTCAAAAGACACGATAAGCGTACTTACCGCCGTGTGGGATTTTTACCACTAAAACCGCCTCCTCTCGCCGGGCCGTTATTCCCCCCGGGACCACCGCAAAGTATTACTTCAGGGGGGCGGTCTTAGTATTTCTACTCACACGTTTCTAGCCGCTTCTAATCGCCTTAGCTCCTTTTGCACCTTAGTTATGGTAGCGCAGCAGGCATCCCATATTTGCTGTGATTTCAGCATTTCATCCACTATGTTGTCCGGACCTAAGTTTGTGTTTATGGTAATACACAGGTCCATTCTCTCAGTCTCAAATCGCGGACACTCGAATAATACGTGTTCCGGGTTTTCTACTTTATTGCACGTTGGACAGAGAGGAGTGTCATCATGCCCAAAGCGATGCAGATAGCTTCGGTACCCACCGTGTCCTGTTAGGAATTGGGTTAATTGGTAATTCATCTCTCCGTGTTTGCGATTCATCCAGGGTTTGGTATTCGGAATCAATCTGTGTGTCCAAGGTCCTTTCGTCGCATTATCCCAACGTTCCTGCCAACTTTGCACGGATTTGGCTCTTTCTCTCGTTTGGATAGCCTGACCCACTGTAGAACTGTGTTTCTTAGCCTCATATATTCTTTTCGCCTCGTTCGCCATGATATCAATCGGTATCATTCCGGCTATGACGCATGCTGCTTCTTCTGAGGTGGTTCTATATGCACTGATGACCCTAAGGGTGCTTAGCCTATAGACTTGTTGCCAGCCGTCTCCTGTAGCATTTTACCTCCAGTGCCTCTGACCAGATCGGAGCCCCGTACAGTAGCACTGAGCTTACCACTCTGGACAGAAGAAGACGTCTACTGCTTCTTGGGCCACCAACATTTGGTAGCATATTGGAGAGCGCCGAGTACACCATCGATGCTTTTCCGCACGTATAATCTATGTGACTCTTGAAGTTTAATCTGTCATCAAGCATAATTCCCAAATATTTTACCGCTTCTTTGGACTTTATGACGTGGTTCCCAACTTTAAACGACACCGTTTCCCGTCTTTACGGCTACTAATCAGCACTGCTTCTGTTTTGTGCTCCGCCAGTTCCAAGCCAACGGATTCCAGCCAGTCCCTCACTATTGCAATCGCCTCGTTAGTGATCATCTCAATTTCATCCAGGTGCTTTGCAGACACCACTATCGCGATGTCATCGGCAAACCCTATCACTTCTGCTTCATCTGGGATTCGTAGCTTTAGTACGTTGTCATACATAATGTTCCACAAGATTGGCCCCAGAACGGAACATTGTGGAACTCCAGCTGTTATGTTGTATTCCATGGGACCATCCTCAGTGTCGTACTCTAACACTCTATCCTCGAAGTAGCTATCTAGTATCTTCAAGAGGTAGGCCGGAACATTCAACTTTCGTAGGGAATTCATAATATGGGCCCAGTTAGCTGTGTTGAATGCGTTTTTAACGTCGAGTGTGGCAACCGCACAGTACTGTTTAGTTCCTCCTTTCCATATTTTTCCCTGTAAGACTCCTTTGGCCTTAGATACCACTGCATTAATGGCATCCAATGTGGATCGTGCCCTGCGAAATCCGAATTGTTGAGACAAGAGACTGCCATCTCCTTCTGTAATCGGGAGCAACCTATTCTGAATAATGCGCTCCAGTATTTTCCCCCCTGTATCGAGCAGGCAGATTGGGCGATATGAGGATGGTTCACCTGGTGGTTTTCCTGCTTTTGGCAAGAGTACCAATCTCTGCCTTTTCCATATCCTGGGAAATACTCCTTCCTCTAAGCAGGACTGCGCTATATTGACGAAGAGGTTAGGGTTACTTCGTATAGCCACTTTGAGCGCTTTGTTGTGTACTAGATCTGGACCGGGGGCCTTGTTTACACCCACTTGGCCGCACGCGTTCAATGTCTCTTCTACCGTCACTTCCGGTATTTTCTCCATATATTCCTTCGTGTGATCATCCTCTCGATTACCAGGTTTTGGAAGGTGCTGCGGGAAAAGAGTCTTGACGATCTTTTGCAGCATCTCTGGACACCTTTCTTGAGGGGTTCTTTGGCCTTTTATTCTGGACATGACCACTCTGTAAGCGCTGCCCCATGGGCTTGCGTCTGCCGCGTCACACAGTTGCTTGAAACTCTCCCTCTTGCTTCTCCTTATTTCATCACGAAGCAGTTTCCTCAGCCTTATGTACTCTCGATTTAGCTCATCATATTCGGGGCATCTGGCAGATCTTTAACTTCTTCTTCTGGCCTTGTGACATTTAGCCCTTAGTTCCTTAATGTCCTCGTTCCACCAGTAGGCTGGTTTCCTTCTATGGTTTGCTGTCCTTTTTGGCATAGATGCGTCACATGCCCTGTAGAGTTGCCTGGCCACGTGGTTGACTTTGTCTTCGGCTGTGCTTGCTGGTATACTAATGTCTTGGACCAATTCCCGAAAGAGTTCTTCGTCCAGAGCATCGGGCACCCACCGTCTTCTTTTCCAGGTCATTGGCTTCAATTTTGCTTTGCTCTGAGATCATACTTCAAAAAATACCGCTTGGTGATCACTATGAGTGTATCGTTCACTGACATGCCATTTAATTTCCCTTGCTAGTTGACTACTTGTAAAAGTAATGTCGATCACGGATTGGTGACCATTCTTACGAAAGGTGCTGGTGTTGCCTCTGTTCACTAGAATGACGTCCAGTTGGGAAAACGCCTCTAACAATGTGTTGCCTCTAATGTTAGTATATTTGCTACCCCACTCCTCGGCCCATGCATTGAAGTCCCCAGCAATAACAATTGGATGGTGCCCTCTTGCCTCCGCCACAATTTTAGCGAGCATCGCTTCGTACTCTGACAGATGTAGACTTGGAGGGGCATAGCAACTAAAGAAATATATATTATTGATCTTTGCCAGTGGATATCCGTCCTCTTGCCGCACTTTAGCTTCCTGGAAGGGATATTCTTCGCAAACCCATATTGCCGCCTTTCCGGTCCGGTCTGTTATCCAAACATTATTTATGGGTATTTTGAATGGTTCCGACATTAAGACCACGTCTGATTTTGTTTCTCTTACAACTTGCCCAAGGAGATCTTGAGCTGCCTCACAGTGGTTAAGATTTATCTGTATTACTTTCATCTGCGGACTGCGATTTCCCTCCTGTATAGTGGACACCTACTGCTCCCTGCGATATACCCTTGTTCACCAGTGCAGAGCATGCACTTTGGATCCTTCTTGCATGTCCTCGCCATGTGCCCGATTTCGCCACATCTTCTACAGAGTTTAGATCTGTCGCAGTTGTTGCAGTCTTTTGCGATATGACCAAACTCTAGATACCTATAGCATATTTTTGTGTGTATGTGTGTGTGCGTACGTGTGTATGTGTGTCTGTTCTTCTGTGTCCTTCTACCGAATTTTGGGTTCGAGGAAAGTTTTGTGAAACATTGTCTCCTACACACCAAAATTTTGGTGAATATCTCGATCCTGTTTTTTTTACGCCAGCTACATAATTTTTTTTGAACCAAACCGCCAATTTTAGCCAATCGGGATCTTGAATATGACTTTTTAAATAAAACATACAATTTGCAATATTCTTAAGTTTTGTAAAAATTGTATTAAACTTATTGATATGCGTAAACGCAATTTCATAGAGCATGCGTGTGATGAACGATTTTGTAGTGTATGTTCTAAAATAGTCGACAGTGCGCATAATTGTTATGTGCAGAATTATAAAAAAAAGACGCCAATAAATTATTCAATTATATTCTACGATTTAGAATGTACGCAAAATTTAAATATTGGTAATGAAACATATCTTCACGAACCAAATCTGTGTGTTGTTCATATTGTTTGTCAGAAATGTTTCATGATAACACAATCTGATTACTGTTGTTCTGCATGTGGGATCAGGCAGAATGTTTTTGAAAATAATGAGGAAGGTAATTGTGTTGAAAAATTTGTTAATTTTTGTGAGGTGTATCGTGAAAAATCCTCACAAATTTTTTGCGTAGCCCATAACTTTAGATCGTATGATGGCCAGTTTATACTACGAGAATTAGTGAAACGGGGAAAAAGTATACATCCAATTATGGGTGGTATGAAAATCTATAAAATTATTTATGATTCGTATATACATTTTATAGATTCCCTAAATTTTCTTCCCATGCCTCTATCCAAATTCCCCGAAACCTTCGGCCTAGACAATTTAACAAAGGGTTGGTATCCACATTTTTTTAATACCACCAAAAATTATAATTACATTGGTGATATCCCAGCCAAAAAATATTTTGGAATAAAACATATGCTAGAGAAAGAAATCAATCTTTTTAATATATGGTATGAGGAACGTAGCTCATCGGGTTTGCAATACGATAATAGAAAAGAATTAATTAATTATTGTGTCCAAGATGTTGATATACTTCGCAGAGGTTGTGTTGCGTTTATGACAAATTTCGTAAATATCACCGATATTAACCCTTTATTACAATCATTTACATTAGCTCAAGCTGTAATGCTTGCTTTTAGGAAAAAGTTTATGCAGGAAAATACCTTGGGTATAGTTCCCAATAATTTATATCATGAAACAAAAAAAAATCAGTCAGAAATAGGCCTGAAGTGGTTGATTTTTCAAAATAGAAAATGTAACGGTAAAATGTTATATGAAGTGAAAATTCCTACCACAAACTATTACGTAGACGGTTATTATAAAGATACAAATACAGTCTACGAGTTTTTGGGGTGTTATTGGCATGGGTGTGATAAATGTTTTCTAAACCGAAACCAGCGACTACTACTTAATGGTGGTATTAATGATACATTTGACTCAAGGTATGAACAAACCGCTTTAAGACTTGATTTAATAACATCTCTTGGCTATAATATCGTAAAAGTGTGGGAATGTAGATTCAAACAATTTTTAATTAAAAACCCTGAAATTGCTGTATCTCTGGCAAACGACCCGGAACTATTGCACGGTTATCTTAATCCAAGAGACGCTCTTTATGGGGGTCGTACTGAAACATTTCAGTTACACTATAAAGTTAAGAAAGGGGAAAAAATTCGTTATTATGATTTCACATCTCTGTACCCATACGTTAATAAAACCTGTAAAAACCCTATAAAACATCCTAAAATATATTACAAGGAGGAGTGTAAAAACCTAGATATTTCCAGTATCGACGGTTTAATAAAATGCTCTATTTTGCCACCGCGCAACCTATTAATCCCCGTTATTCCATCTAAAATTAATAAAAAATTGTTATTCACACTGTGTCGTTTGTGTGCCGAAAAAGAAAATATTACCGCAACATGTTCTCATAGTGATACGGAAAGGATGTTGACAGGTACATGGGTATTGGATGAGATCAAACTCGGTATAAGCCACGGATATAAAATATGTGATGTTTTTGAAGTATGGGAGTATGAAGTTTTGCAATATAACATAGGCGAGAAACAAGGAGGTGTATTTACCGATTATATGAATTGCTTTCTTAAATTAAAACAAGAGGCTAGCGATTGGCCAACAAATATTACATCAGAAACTGAAAAAGACGTGTTCATTAAAGAGTTTTATTCGCACGAGGGAATTAATCTAGATCCGCAAGCAATTAAGAGTAATCCGTCGCAAAGAGGTTGTAGTAAATTAGCTCTGAATGCGCTTTGGGGAAAATTTATTCAAAAGAATGATAGAAGTCAAACTACAGTTATCCAGAATCTTTCGCAACTTTACTCATTAGTTTCTTCTGTAGGCGTTGTTATCACAGACATAATTGCTATAGAAGAAGTTCTATGGGTCAATTGGAAATATTTAACAAAAGATTATTATGAGCCGCTTAAACATGTGTCGTTACCTATAGGCGCATATACTACAGCTAATGCAAGAATAAAATTATATAATGAGATGAGTAAAATATCTAAAAATATCCTTTACTGTGACACCGATTCGATTATTTTTGTAGAAGATGATAATAATAAATCCGCTTTACAAACCGGTAATTTTATCGGTGATTTAACCGATGAAATATCCGGTTACGGTAAGAATGCTTATATAACAGAATTTGCAAGTACTGGTCCTAAAAGTTATGGTTTTATTATTTTCGATCCTGATAAAAACGAGTATTTCGAGATTGCCAAATGTAAGGGTATAACGTTAAATATAGAGTCTAAAAAATTATTGAATTTCTCTACATTAAAAAGTATGGTAGTTAACAGTGAGGATGAAGGGTTTCGGGTTGTTCACGATGATAAGAAAATTAAAAGAAAAAAACTATTAAAGGTTGTTTCACAACACGAAACGAAAAAATTTGGTTTCACATATTTAAAACGAGTTTGTCTTGAGAATTTTAAAACTGTACCGTACGGATTTCAAAAAAATACCAATTAGATTTATTTAGTAATTAAGTGTTTTTTTTTTTTTATTATGTAAAATAATATTTTAAATAAAACTGTTTTTATTAATCCAGGAATTGTGTGTTTTATTAAAACCTAACCATTTAACATAAATTTGATTCTTTTTCGTTTTTAATATTCTTTCCACTAGGTAAACATCGGGTTGCTTAGTTTTTTGTAATTCATATTCATAAAAGCGGCCTGCAATCGGTTGATTTTTATAATCTTTCAATAAATACGTCACCGGAGCTTTATTTTTCACTTCAGTTATTTGAAAAATTTCAGTAGACCAATTTGCAGTGTACCCTTTATCGAATACAGTTTTATGTTTGCTAACTCGCACGTGATCTCCAACCTTAAATTTAGCTTTCACCAATATTGGATTATAGTTAAAAACATTTCTCAGTAAAAAATTTTCATACGATTTTGTCACATCCTTTGGAGCCATTTGAATCGTACGATGTTTACTCCGATTATAGTCATCAACAATCTTTTGTATGATGTCTAACCATTTGTAAGATCCACGATAACTGAAAATTTTTCACATACGTTGTTTTATAGTACGATTTAATCGTTCCACTATGCTAGCTTTCAATGCACTGTATGATGAATAATGCTTAACGTCAAAATGTTGCATCAGCCTCTGGAATTTACTATTATAAAATTCTTTGCCCATATCAGTTTGCAGATGTTTTGGAAATCGTTGACTTTTCACCATAATTTCTCGAAAAGCTCTAGTAATTTCATCGCCTGTTTTATTTTTCAGGGGTGCAACCCAACTAAATTTTGAAAATGTGTCGATAATTACTAAAAGAAAACGATAATTATTATTCTGTTTGCGGTACGTGCCCAATTCCACAAGATCAGCTTGCCATAAATCATCTATTCCTTTAGTGATTACTTTTCTTCTAGGAAAATTCTTCCTAGCTGGTTTGTGTAATTCGTCTACTACTTGCTGCCGTTCCATCATATAATATGACAATGCGCGCGCACCACATACAATATTTTTATTTATAACTTTTATGTTTTTTTTTTTTTTGATTAAGTTTGATGAAAATACGGTAGTGGCGGTACAGTCGAATGAAAGATCTGATTAAAAACTTATATAAACAAACAAATATCCGTATTTTATTTCTAGTATTAAATTAACATCTGACAGTGAAACTCATCAATAATAATAATAATAATGGATAAACCGGAAAATTCCAAGTTAAATTTTAAGATCAGACAACCAGTACCTGATCTATTATTGTCATACGTATATTTTCTAAACGAATATAAAACCTCTTCGATTATAATCGGATACGATGCGGAAAATTTCGAACCCAAAATTCTACTATTAAAAGGGAAGGAATACCAAACTCTTTCTTGGGATGATTGGCACTTCTTTTACAACTATAGCTGCACCGTACATCAATATTTCACTGAAGATGATGATGATGATGGCGAAAAAACAGCCAAGGTAGTGAATGAAAAAAGTCGCAGATTTAAATTGGCACTCTACAATCGGGAAAAACGTCTAATTTTCACGGAGAAGTCGTCAAAAATCAGGTTGAACACCTTGGAATGGGAAAGACTATGGTCTTTAGCACCACTTTTACAATCAATATTCAGCTGGTATATGCTGACCAGTAAGGAGATAAGTTCCTATTACATGCTATATTTGAATAAATGTATTCTTCAAAATTGTACAATGCTGGACTCTAAAGACTTCTTCACACCGATGCATGAAAACAACAACTATTGCAATTATTCAAGATTGTTTAATGAGTTACCGATTTTGTCAAAGAATAAATTGATTAATGATCTGTATCACACCTTATGTACAAAATAAAAATACTTAATTCAATTTTTTTGTTTTTTTTAAATTTATTATATTATTATTTTAAAGTTTTAGTATAATTTTTTCCTCTTCGTTGTTTAGCAGCATTCTTCTTCTTCTTTTTTCTCTTGATCATTTTTTCGAACAAACAGTTGGCGATTTGATCATTGAACTCGGAGGATCTGCTCGCTCCGAAGCGATTCACAAAATTTTTCATAGATCTACCGCTGCATCTTTCTAATATGTAGAGACAGCAATACACACCACACATTAAACTATTGCGGTCTTGCAGCTCCACCGTATTATATATGTATCTTCTAGAATTATTTCCTAAAAAGGTTGTAAATGTTTTATTAAATAATGGTGCACGGCCAAATGAATCAAAAAATTCAGCGATCCCTTTTGCCGGGAAATGTATTGCTACCCAATGAGTTCCGGGCTGATTTGATGGATCGGTATTAATCACAAAACTGGCAGGCTTTTTATAAACAAATTTTGGCAGTGTATCCGATGAATATACGCCACGAAAACAATGTTTGGTTAAACGATTGTTTGATAGAATTCTAGTTATTTGTAATGTGTTCATGTTTAGTGATCTAAAATAATGTTACGATCTTTATCGATTTCCAATGTAGCATCATACTCTAAATAAATCAAACATGTAGTTGTATTTGGAAGTGTATCCTCGAATCTCAATTCGAGCCTTATATTACCTCGGTCGAGTAACGAAGAACAAGAATCGTTTGTTGCCAAATCAGGAGTAAGGTCATATGCAACCATAAAATAACCATGAGAATACATATTTTTCGTAATCAGATTCCCTTGTGATGAATGTAATAAACCTGTGGCGGAAAATATTGACGCGTAAGCTCTTGAATACTCCTCACTCTCTGAAAAATCAGTCACTATACCAGCACTTGGTGTCGGTATTCCATTAACGTATAATGTAGACGAAGTAATTTTGTTGTGTTTAAAGTTGAACGGATTCTTTTTCTTCATCCCCGTATAAGCATCGTTGTCAACCATGCAAAAGATTAGATTCGTTGGTAACTGTCCCAATACAATATTGTCCAAATTTAATGATGTTCCTTTAGAAGCAATTGTATAAGATTTCACTTCACATCTTTTATAGTGATATTTTGCATTTGAACGTTCAAGTATTTTGTGATGTGCCACCAGAATATTAGGATTTATGGTACAATGTTTGGCATAGAGAGTAGCTTCTACTATTTTTATAGAAGTGTCATCATTTGCGTGGTCTGTTAGAAGATAAAATTCAGGTTTATTTAGTGTAAACGCAAATCTTACGTCCACATTGTTTAATAACAATAATGGCTGATTTAACATGTCAGCATGCACTTTTCCAAATAACTCCACGATAGTACTGTTTTTTAAAAGGGCTGCTCTTTTGATGGAACCGTCAAGATCCTTTAAGGTATCCAGATTTTTTGAATCTGTATAGTATCCCGACATTTCTAAATGAGTTCTACTAGCATCCTCTCCGAAATTCAGCAACGTTTCTATATATGCACGATAACTGTAGTTACCATCAGAAGAGTTTATGCTCTTTCCATTTAAATGTACATTCACCTGTCGAAACAGTGACGGTAACATGTTATTAATCACGCTAGGTTGTCCTACATCTGCAGTCTTATATACGGTCCCATTAAATTTTACTAGTTGTATTTTGACACATAAGTTTATTGAAGAAAGATCTATGTAAGTATCGCTACGTCCATGACATACAAACTCAATAACTGGCTGATTTTCTAAACTGGTCAAAGGTTTATAGGCTATTTCTTCGGTTTTTAAAATATTTGTTTGTAAATTGCGAGGTTTAAAAAGATCCAATTCGGATTTCATACATTCTATAAAAGACATTTTGTTTTTTAGGTGAATATATCCAAAATTCGGCACTTATTTTTTTTGGGTCGAGGATCAGTTGATCTCTTTACGCGTACTGCTAGTGTCTGAGATCTATCTAGTTTTGCCTTCTTATTTATTGATTTTCTCAACATAATCTTGCGTTTGCGTTTGCGGCGCCCTCCAACCATTGTATTTATTTTATCAACGGCATTATTCCTCAATTTATCAACCATTTGTACGGACCTATCACGAAGTATTTCTTTTATTGGTTTTTGTGTATGTAAATTACGTAACACGTCAGTCCCCGTCTCAATCAACTCATCTTTAACAAAATTTGCCCCTTTCATTAACAGCGGCTGAAGATATTTCCAGAAACTTGAAAACATTCCTCCCAAACCACGTCCCCTATTTTGGATTTTTTTTTTTTGTGAATATTATTTATTGAATTCAATTATGTGTCAATATATCAATCAAGAAAAAACCAAAATACGACGCACGCAAAAAACAAAAAAATCACAACAAAATTATGTTTTTGTTTGATCAATGACAATGTGGTGTTGTCATTTTATCTCTTAAAATAATTATAAGTTTCGAAATAGCTATTTTAATTGTATAGTAAGTATGCTATACGATATTTTGGATTTTTTTTTTTTTTGTGAATATTATTTATTGAATTAAATTATGTGAACAAACCAAAATACGACGCACGCAAAAAGCAAAAAAAAAAAAATTTTTTTTTTTTGGTTTGGTATTTAAGGGGCTTTGGTTGGTATTTTAGTGATGTTGGCAGTTAAGTAGTATAGTACTTAGTTGGTTAGTTGGTTATTTCTGTCAATGGTACAAATACTAGACTTTTGTGCATGCGAACTTGTAAATAGAATAGAATTCTTCTTCTTTTCCATTTTTTGCTAAACCTCGTGACAAATACATCCCTTGTATTTTGCCGAGGAAATTGCTATTTCGAAATCTGAAATGGTTCGATCTGGATTTAAAAAAATGCCACTTTCACAAGCTAACCGACAAAGTTCATAAAATAGTTCCTCGTATGCCAGTTTAGATTTGCTGCTCATCAAGCAAAACACAAGTGATACACTTTGATCTTTAAAGACGCCGTGAATGCTAAATAATTGCCTCATTATATATGGTGCAACGTAAAATGTCCCATCCATTATCCAACACTTACAGTCACCTAGCAATTTGATGGATTTTTTGGTGTCCAACATTATTAAACGTTCCCCGTCAAATTGTTTATCTGTAAGAACTAAAAGTTCGTCTTCTAAAAACCTTAAATTGTCCGGAATGGTGATTTCATTTAAATCAGTTGGTTCTTTCACGGAACTTTTTCGACAATTAACATCAATTTCAACAACAGAATCTGTTATAATCTTTGATGGACGTTGCTTTGAATTTTTAGCTATATTTTTAATTCTGGCATTGGTTATGGAAATCGGTTATTTATACGCTTGCGGATCATGGGAATGCTGAATGGAATTTTCCCCCATTGTGTGTTGCCCCTCTATGATAATGGTGTATACACGACATTTGTAGCCCTTCGATTTACGTAGCGAGCAACTCCATCTAAATATGTTGACTGCTTCAATAACACAAAATGTGCAACAAAACAAAAGATTTATAGTAAAAGAAAAACAATTGTTTTTATTTGAAATAACAACATATTTAGATAATCACGTGCATAAATGTAAATGTATGTACGTTAATCAGACAGAGACGAGCAGAGTATTCGCATTTTTAAGAAATTGTTGGATCTGTGTGTGTGTTTTATTTCAAAACATCCTGAGATCCAAATCTATGAAAATAAATAATTTTTGAAATTCACCCCAGTTGGCTTTTCGATTTTTGGATTTTTCGTATATTGATTTTGTCTCATTTAGGTGTTTCATATATGGATTTTGTCCTGTTTGGATTTTCGCTTTTGGATTTATAAAATAATTTGGTTTTTGTACCGTTTGGATTTAATTTTTTGGATTTAGGCGCAGAACCGAATTAAATTTGAAGTCATCGTATTATGACAAGAAAATTAAATTATTGGAACGGATTGCGAAACCAGAAGAAGAAAAAGTGAACTCAATGGATCAAATAGCTGAAGCTGCTATGCCTGTTGCTTTAGTCTTAACAGGCGACTCTGTTAATCTATCCCAAAGCGAGTTTTTATTAATATTAAATATTTAAAATTAAATGTGGTGATAGTATGTACCTAAGTATATATGAATTGAATAAATTGTGATAACACGTTGTACATACAATTATTAGTGTAAATAATCCAAAAAATGTGAACAAACTTAAAACATTAACAATTTATAATGTATTTTAATCCTATTTTGTATGTTCGCCCTTGTGCGAGTAATTGATTTGTATCATTGTGGGTATTCGTCGGAACTATTGTTGAACATGCCGTAGTCAACATCTACTTGAATATCATGCAACTCTTCTAAGTTTGAATTTATACACAAGTTGTGTAACGTACAGCATGTATTAATAATTATATGTGCTACTGTTGGGCAATAATGGAGTACTCTATGTCTAAGTAAACATTTGAACCTTGCCTTTAGGTGTTAGCATCCAAGGACGTAATGCATAACCAGAATCACCTAAATAGTTTGGTAGTTTTGTTAGAAAACTATTTACTGTATGATATGCAAATATTTATAATGTTTGTTGTAATTACTCATATTTAGTTATTTGACACTTACCAAAAAAGTATAAATAACTACCGGGATACATCCGATGTATTTCTTGAATGAACGGCAATATGTTAGAATTATTCCATGTATAGGTAACTATCATGTGTCGCGCCTGGAAATTTCGCGTTTACGTGCAGGATGTTTAAATGCATCTGAAATCTAAGATATCTATTACAGTTAAGTGCATTTACAATATTAGTTTCACTTACCAACTGAACGTTTATAGAGTGATAGCCTTAACGATTCACATAAAATTTGTTCCGGATATAAACGGTCATTTTCGGGTGGAGCAACGATAGCCACATGTGTACAATCTAAATAATTAATTGTACATAGCTAATTTATATTTTTTTTTTACTTACTCTTGGCGAATACGATTTAGCTCATCGAAACTTGAAGGAAATTGTACTTTGGCTGCAAATAGTCCACTCAAGTAAAATGCATCGGTCACTTCGTGTATCGAGCGACTCACCGAAGCCTGGCTGAGCCTGGCTATGTCTTGCTGATAACTGCCAGTGGCAAAAAACTTTAGACCACACATTATCTAAAATAATGATATTTTATATGAGTATTCAAATCTTTTGACATTCGCTTCTGTAGTTACCTTATTAGTTGGTAGATATTCTAGTTGGTCCTGTCATAAATGGATACAAAGTTTCTACAAGCTCTTCCGCAATTTCCTTATTGACACGAAAGAGCTTCACAACATTTTTATCGGGTAACGCAAAACAATCAACAAACTCATTTATTTGCCGAGCATTCCCCACATCCATTTCGGCTTGTTACAATTCAGATATTTGGAAAAGCCATTAGGTACTTATTACTTTAAATCCAAAAAAATACTAAATTATTTAAATTCACAAATCAACTAATGTAATATTTCAAATTGATTGAATTTAATCAATTAATCAATTTTATTTATTATTTTAAACAAATCTAGCATACGATTCACAAAACTATTTCTAAAATATATTCACATTTCACAGAAACTTTGACATTTTTAATTACCTCGTTCTGCATTTAGGTGTTATAGTGAGATAAAATCAGAGACACAAGATAAGTTTGTGTCCTATGCCAAAAGCCTCCATCAGACCTTTTTATAGTGTATCTGTCTAATTGTCATACATTTTTGTCAAAAAATGTGAATTAATTAAGCGGGCTATACACGAGCAGGTACACGTATCAAGTATAATTGCACAGAAATATCTGAGCAGTTTTACCTATTGTCTGTAGTGCGCTCCCACACGTAGGTAAACTTGATAGGCTTCGGATGTCCATGTCATCGACAACTGATGCTTTATCAGCGATTTATGTGATAATAACCGACTTCCAAGTTCATGTGTAAATGGATACATTATCAATTATATCACCAATTCAAATTGCATTTCACCTTTTATACACGATATTTTATAATGTGGGAATTGAACGAAGATTGCTACACACACGTAATCCAGCTTTAGAATTGGTAACTATTTTTATAATCATGTCTAATATCATGAGAAATTTTAAATTGTAACTCCAGACTCTATCATCGAACAGAAGGTCCTTTTATTTGAAACTTCTACTGCACAAACTTCAAAATTTTTATTTAAATAATTTTTGTAAATTTCGCATCATTTTAAAATAAATAATAATTCGAAGTTATTGACTTCATTCTTAAAATATTTTTGATCTCATAAACAATTCATAAAAATTTACCGCATCCCAAATTATCAATATTTTCTTATAGTTCTTATCATCCGAGCAAAATAATACCAACTTATTATAGTTTGACTACTAATTTTTATTTTATTTTTTATTCTAAGGAAACAACAGTAAAACCACAAGAAGTTGAAAAGAAGTTTTTTGTTTTAGTTTTAATAATTGCAATAAATCTTATCAGCAAAACATATAAAGTAAAACCGCAAAAACTACGAAATAAAAAAAAAATATTTCGAATTGCCAAATTCATGGTTGAATAACAATTATACTATTATTCTGATTATTGTTGTATTATTATCAAACCAAACAATTCCAAAAAAAAACAAACTATTTTATTGTTTTTCTTTCGTTATCTATAGTTTCGGTAGTACATTATATTTTTATCAATAAATTGCCAATAATCATAAATGTATGTATGCTGGAAATAATATTTGGCTCCCGATCTAATGTCGGCAATAATTGTCAACTAAATAAAATGTTGAAAAGGATAATACAAATTCGTACAAACCGGATTTTTTTCTTTCGTTGTTGCTTTACCTCAAAATATTTTTTGTTCAACCGCACGACGTAATCTGTAAGTCATGGCTTATCTCTCTCGCTACAGAAGATGAAAACTGTAAAATAAAAAAAAATTCTTAAAATAATACAAAAAAAAAAAATGTTACTACCGAATCGTCAGACTTATATTCGCCAATAATTTTGGCGACAATTTTGTGTTTTTTCTCATCTCGAGGAAAATAACTTGTAAAGAAATAAACGGAAGAAAATCCGTTGAAAATTGGTATTTTATTCAAGTCAACATTAAATTAATTTCAATGAAAAATAATAATAATATTACAGATTCTTTTATGTCTTTTGTTTAAAATAAAATAAAAAATATAAAAATAAGAATTTTATGTACGGAATAATAAGAAAAATGATTTAAAGAATTTCATTTACATAAAATTTGATTTTAAATTCAGTTTTATGTATTTGGAGCAAACTAAAATCTATGTACGTATGTATGTATATGGGAATTGGTGGGACCAGCATGAATTGAATTGATTTTGTATAAAATATTTATTTTTGTGTTTATACAACTAAATTATACTAAATTTGTTGTACGTTAGGAATATACATAAGTACATAATTCAATTCTCTGATTGACATGTATTTTTAGTTTACACAGTAGTTTCAATTTTTTCTACGTCATCATACCTCGGTAATTATAAACAAATCGAATATTCCGAAGTTTCATAAAATTTTCACAGATTGACATAGTGGAAAACCACGTTAGGCACAAACAGTACATTTTTAAGGTTACGTTCTAGTCATACAGTAGGTATATTTAAATGGTGTCCATAACATTGTAAATAATTTGCGCCCTTATTTTCTGCCAACAGTGATTTTTTACTAGTATATTAGTCCATTGAAGCGACAATCGTCGATTGAAGTAGCAAACGTCTAATTTTCTTTGTCGTGGTAAAAATTTCATGTCGCACCTGAAATTCGTATGAAATTTTTAAGGGACACAACAAATGTGAAACAGTTTGAATGTCTCGTCCAGCTCGAAGCCGGAATTTAATAGGGCATGGGCAAGCTTTGCCATTAAATAAAATTCGGTAGGCCCCCCAGTACCAGTAAGGCACAGCATGACAATAAGTTAATACACACACATATAATAATAGAGAGTGGATTAATACAAATTGTTTACAGTATTAGGTGTGGAACGATTTCAAGGTCAAAATAAAAAAAATATTGTGCAAAATTGAAAAGAAATTACCGTTACTGGAAGTGGAACCTGGAAGTTAAAAACATTTTCTCAATTGGAGGAAAGTGTTATTAGCCTCCTCGGTTATAAAAAACAGTCGACAAAACAAATAGTAGAATTTTTGGCCTACCATCAACGGGAGTTAGGTTAGGTTAGGTAAGGGTGGCCGTCCTAAAGGACTAGCATAGACACAAAATTGGTCCGTACCTGTACCACATTCGAGTTTCCTCCTCTTCACTCGCTAAACCATCTTGAGCTTACCAAGAAGCGTTTAAAGTTCCGGACCTCGATCTTACTAAGATCCGTGAGGTCGTTCAAACGGGGAAGTTTCCATAAATTTTGTTCTGCTGTACGCTAGACTAGGACAGGTGCCGAGCAGATGGAGGACCTTTTCCTCCTCCCCATCACCACAGCTGCGGTAGAAATCGTGGGCTGGGATACCCAGTCTGCTCGCATGTATCCCAATGAGACAATGTCCCGTTATAGCTCCCACGACCATACCAATATGGTGCCGTCGAAGCGATATCAATTGGCCTGATCTGGACCGGTCAAGTTCAGGCCAGTTCTGCCTGGTTATTACACACGAACTGGCGTTAGACCATCTAACGTTCGTTTTTTTTATAGCTTTTTCCTGAAGCAGCATTTTACATGAAGCAAGCGGTATCTTTATATCCCGCTTGCTTTGGATTATTAGGCGTGCTGTACCCTTGCGGGCCGACTCATCTGCCTTTACATTCCCTGTGATATTGAAATGCCCTGGCACCCACGTCAAGCGGATGTTGAACTGATCAGCCATCTCATTTAAAGATGCGAAACAGTTCTGGACTACCTTCGACGTCAGGCAGTATTATTGTAGCGTTTTTATAGCAGCCTGGCTGTTCGTAAAAATGCGAATATCCCTCGTAGATATTACATTATACTTCAACCAGTCCATGACTTCCATTAAAATGAATGATACTATTAAAACAATGGGACATTATTATTATACTTAAATTTTTATAAAAATAAATCCGATCCATTGCTGAAAATTAATTAGAAACCCATTTTCGTTTAATTACACAGAAAAACTTGGTATATAAAAGATTTTATTACTTCAAATATTATATTTGATTAAACTTAAGATTACATTTATTTACAAAATTATTAAAAAATTATATTATTTATTAAAATAGTTTTTTCGAAAATCTTTTTTGCCGTTATTAAGCAAATCACTTAATGAAGAGGGAAATACTTGGTACTCTTATGAGGACAAAAGATCCAGGCCGATTAAAGTTGTGGCAAAGAAGCTGCACCCATCCTGCAAGCCAGAAGAAATAAAGGAAGAATTACTTTCTAAAAATTTGAAAATAAAAGAGGTTACTCAAACATTGAAGAGGATAAAACTCCGCTATCATTGTTCATGTTAACTTTTGATAAAGATGAAGACATACAAAATATTTATCAAATAAGGTATATCCTCAACATGAAGGTTGAGATTGAAGCTTTACGAAAATCAAGATTGCTCCCGCAATGCAAAAAGTGCCAATCATTCGGGCACACTCAGAACTACTGCAATAGAGACCCAAGATGCGTTAAGTGCGCAGCTAAGCATTCCTCCAAAGAATGTACAAAAACCAGAGAAACTCCGGCCAAGTGTGTGTATCTCATATGCTGAAGTTGCTAAAGGGGGAGCAGAATTGAAAAACGATTTTGACCGTTATAGTGAAACATAGTTGCAAACAATTCTAAACCGAATGGATGAGCAAGAACAAAAGCAAGAAAAAGCTATTGGATTAATCATTCAAAGACTAACGAAACTTGAAAAGAGCATCAGGACTGCTCCTGAATCCCAATGGGTTATTGCAACATCAGCAAGAATTGCAACTATTATTGGACATTCAGAAAATTGATATCTGTCTCATATCCGAGACCCACTTTACAAAAGAATCGTTTATAAAATTTAGAGGTTATCAAGTATACCATACAATACACCCAGAAAATACAGTCAGAGGAGGAAGTGCGATAATAATAAAAACTAATATACGACATTACGAAGAGAAAAAATATGAAACAAAAGAAATACAAGCAACTACCGTCAGCATTAAAACTAAAAATCAGTCATTAGCCGTAACCGCAATTTATTGCCCACCGCGATATAATCTTAAAAAATTACACTACGTACACTTCTTGGAAAGCTTAGGCAATAAGTACATCATTGGCAGAGACTTTAATGCGAAACATACTCATTGGGGATCAAGAATAATCACTACTAGAGGTAAAGAACTTCTTGGAGCAATGACAGAAGTTGGATATAATTGGCATTCTACTGCCAAACCGACATACTGGCCAACAGATAATAACAAAATACCTGATCTACTAGATTTCTTTATAACTAGAAAACTTCCAGCAACTTATGTTAAAATCGACATATCTACAGTCAGTAACATATGAAAAGGATACTGACTATTCTTTGTGGAACAGAACCAAACGAATGAAAAGACCAATAACTCAAATACCACCCATAAGAACAAGCAATGGGAATTGGGCCAGAAGCAATGAAGAAAAGGCGAAACCTTTCGCTGACCATCTAGAAAGTATTTTTCAGCCTAATGAGGTACAAGAGAGAGAAGAATTCCAAGAAGTAGAGGAAACTATTGATCAAGAAATCGCTGTGACCACCCCTGCGGAATTGACTAATGAAATAAAAAAAAATGTAAATCCGAACAAAGCGCTAGGCTATGACCTGATAACAGGAAAAATTTTAAAACAGCTATCGAAGAAGGGCATTAAAAAATTAACAACTTTAATCAATGCAGCTTTCAGGATGAAATATGTACCAAATGTATGGAAGTTCGTGGAGGTGATTATGATACCTAATCCTGGAAAACCACCAAACGAAATAACATCCCATAGACCGATTTCGTTACTGCCTATTATGTCAAAACTATTTGAAAGACTTCTCTTAAAAAGATTGAAACCAATAATTGAAAGGCAGGAATTAATCCCCACACATCAATTTGGATTTCGAGATAGACGCTCTACAATCGATCAAATTCATAGAATAACAGATATCATAGAAAGATCACTCGAAGAATAGAAAATCTGCTCAGCAGTCTTCCTTGACGTGGCCCAGGCGTTTGACAAAGTTTGGCACGAAGGTCTTCTGCATAAACCCCAGAACATTCTACCTTCACAATTCTGCCAAATATTAAAATCCTACATTACAGAGCGACACTTTCGTGTGAAACAGGAACAATCATACTCAGAAATTAAAAAGATCAAAGCTGGAGTACCACAAGGAAGTGTCTTAGGACCCATTCTATATTTATTATTCACAAGTGATATTCCACTATCTCAGAATACCACAATTGGCACATTTGCAGACGACACTGCTATTTTGGTAGTAGATGATACCATAGAAGGAGCTACCAATAAGCTTCAAAGTGCGATGAACAAAATGTATCGATGGACGAAGCAATGGCGTGTCAGGTTAAATGAAACAAAATCCATACGTGTTGGCTACACCAACAGAAAAATAACTCATTTGCCTGTGGTATTAAATAATGTCCCATTACCACATGCTAACTCAGCAAAATATCTAGGGATGCATCTAGATAGCAAACTTAGATGGAAGGTCCATGGCAAGAAAAAAAGTGAAGAACTTAGACTCAAATATAGAAAGATCTATTGGCTGATGGGAAAGAACTCCAATCTATCAATAAACAATAAATTGATGCTATATAAGCAGATATTAAAGCCCATTTGGATGTATGGAATTCAGCTGTGGGATTGTACTAAACCAAGCAACATGGATATTATTCAAAGATTCCAAAACAGAGTGAAAAGGGATATTGTAAATGCCCCCTGGTACATACGTAATAGCGGCCTCCACAGGGACTTAGAGTGGAAACTGTCACCAGAGAAGCAAACAATGCTGCACGGAACTATGAAGTGAGGCTCCAGAATCACCCGAACGTTGAGGCCAACCAACTACTCGACCACAGGGAAGCAGTGAGAAGACTGAAAAGAGTAAAACCGTTTGAGTTAGCACTATAGCCAGCGTAAGGCAGTAATACCAGTAAATAGAACATAAGGAAAACCAATGGGATACCTTAATTAAACACAATTTAGCAATTTAGGTGAAAAAAGAAATGTTGTTAGTCTATAGACTAGGTACATTGTAAAATTTTATGTGAATAAATAAGACTGTCAAAACCACAACATACATAAACGCAACATACATGCCCCTGACTACAAATGAAATATACGGTTTCATTATTATTTAAAACCATTTCTTCTATTTCAAAAAGATAAACATTGTTTGAATGTGATTCTGTCAAAAAAAAATGTTTTTTATAAATTTTTCCCCTGAATGTCAGTTTTGTTAAGCAGTGTGCCTCCTTTAAATCTATTATGCCCTGATCAATATTCTTGTAAGCTCCACTAATGTCGGAAATTAAAATATCATGTCTATTAAAAATGAAATCTTCTTCAAAAAATGTTTGGTTCGATAACTGTGTGCAAACTTTAAACCAGCTTTAATTGAGAGGGTATATGGAATATTAACTCTAGAATTAGTGGCCTTTGCTGAGTTATTATAGGGTTTATAGAGCGCTTCGCATCTCATACTCCATATATGTTTTAACGGACCACATTTGCGAATTGCAGTAGGATAATGGACCAAAAAATGAAATTTTTGTTTCAGTGTGTCATTAAATAACGACATATACAATGAATTGTGCTTCGATATAAGATGTTCTAAGGAGTTTATATTATATTCGTTTAAAACAGGAAGCAAAATCAAATCTATTATTTTTATTAAAATTAATTAATATTCCCATACTGGATCATTCTCAGGGACTAAGTCACTAATCATCAATGGAAAATAATTAATAAATGTCATTGTTTCACGTGCTGTCATTTTTAATGTTTTCGACTTCAATCCCACCTTCGTTAACGGTGGAGAAATATTCCCTATTTCAGTTTGTCCATAGTAAAACATCTGTTTGCGAAAATTAAAACATTCCAATGAAAATAACTTCAATATTTCAATAAAATATATTAATATTTTTGATATAGCATATCTACGTACACCTTCAAAAATGTCGTGCATAGTGTCATAACAAAAGTTGTTAATAACATTAAAGGAAGGAATTTCATTAAAAACACATTCCTCTCTGATGCCTGTGGTTGTTTCGTCGTTTACGGCTAAATCGGAATTGTAATTGAAGATGTCACGGATTGTATTTTTTTGCTCTTTAATATCTGATTGCATCTCGGATTTCTTTCTTTTGCAAGATCGACAATAAAAATTCGAGTTGAAGCTTTTTGAGAAACCCAAACATTTATTTAAGCCCAAATTATCACCTAGAACAAAGGCTAGTACAAAATGGATATGATATGCTCTATTAGTAGCAGCAATATAGTAACACCTTTGGTTTCCAGGTTTATTATTTGGTCAATAAATGGTCTTAATGTATAAGCATTCCCAAAAGCCGATCTGTCTTTAGTTTTAAAAATCCTGTAATAAACCCCACACACTGATTGCTCTTTAGCATGAGATCCTAATGGATTGTCAACAGCAAAATCGTCTAAATGTAAAAGATAAGGTATTGTTAATTTCCCATTAAACGATTTAACTTTTGATTTTCAAACGCTACCACTTGCCAAATTGCAAAATTCCCCACAACGACTGTTTTCTAAAACGTTTGTGTTTTCTAAAGTTTCCGCTAAGATATTTTTATATTCAAAAAATTTCTTGAACTGAAATTCCAACGGCATTAATATCCCAGTGGTTTTATTTGAATCTAAAGTTGGCGAATTTTTAACAATTATTTCACAAACTTCTTCGTTCATTATATACTGCAATGGTGTTTTATAAAAGCCTGCACATTCCAATTCTTTAATAAATTTATATTCGGTATTAATAGTTTTGAATGGATAAATAAATTGGTCTAACATATTTTGAGCTATTACTCTATTTTCCGAATTAATGGTAAAATTTTTGATGAGATAACACCTGCTAATGGGTTTGTATTTCCTGATTCTATATTATGTATTACATCAAAAACATTTTTTCTGTTAAAATCAGAATGCTCTGCCCTAACTGCCCTGTATATGCTACATGATGGTTTTGTATTAACTTCAGTGCTACATGAAGGTCTACTATACATTTCATTGCTGCATGATGGCTTAGAATGAACTTTATTACAACATGGATTGTCAGATAACACATTTGATATGTTAATATGGACTCTGTCCAGATGCCTTTTAAAGGCATATACATTTGCAAAGATTTTAGAGTACCCAGATATGAATAAGTGATCCGTTAATTTTTGAAAGTTATAATTTGAAAGTTTTATCCAAACATATCAAAAAACTTGTGAATTTCTACAATATTCCATCGTAGAAAAACGTTTCTAAGCAACTGAAGTCTGGTCCTATTACAATAATAATTGGTTGAAAAGTAATACCTTTGTTAAAGTATTTGGTTCTAAGTTTCTCTACTTTTTCATGGTATTGGCTTACACTTATGCAGTGAACTATTGTTGACTCATGACTGTCAATAATGCTCGGTTTCCACTTGTTCTTTTTGCTGGATAATGAATTTGACACAATGGCTTATTTTAAAATTGAATGCAACAGCATAAATGTTATGCAGTCTTGAGAGTCTGAAATAAAAAAAAATTTAAAAATATCATATTTTAGAACATGTTAGTTTAAACCAGTTAAGATTTCTCAAAAATAAATATATGATTTTGAATATAGGCTTTTCAATATTATTTTAGTATTAGTCAAATCTAATGCTATTGCGGTATCATGAACGCCAGACGGAAAATTTTAAAAATCGGGCAAATTTACACATAAAACAACAAAACAACTTACTGGTATCAATTTCATTCTGTAAGTCTTTCAGCAAGCTGCGCGATTTATCATTTATATTTTCTTTATAATATACAATGACATTTTTTAAACTTGGTTTTTTAAAATTTGGCCATTTCCTATATAATTCCACAATATGCTTAAAAAGTGGCCACTTTTTAAAGATGTTTTCACTCCCCGTTAAATTATCTCTTTTTCTAATGTTTAACACTTGTGTCCATTTTTCTTCCACATCTGCCCATGGCTCATTGTTATGGCTCAGCCAAATGATCGTGTTTTCTTCTTCTTCTGTGACTGGTGTTTCAATTATTACACTAGTGCCATTGCCATCAGTATGTGAACCTTAAGATAATTAATTATAAAAATGTACTAGCCAAAATGTTTAGTATTTTACCATTCTGTTCTCCGCTTAAAGATTTTTCAATTTTCCTAATTTTCACGCGTGCGTTAACCGCTTTATCATAAAGTTTGCCAATAGGATTCAGCCCGCGACCTCTTTCTGTGAAGAAATAATCCTGTTACAAATGTCAAAGAATTATATAAAAATATAAAATGTTAGCTATATAAATTACGAGAAAGGCTGCTTTACACTACATTCTAAAGGAATGATACTGTTATGCTTTTTTAAAATATCTTTAATAGCATTTGTAATAAGCACAATATCATTCACTCCCATTGCAACATTTTGTAATGAATGGTGGTCCACAATAATGGAAGTTAATGTTTTTCTGTGCGTATATCGGTTAACGAATTATGTTCTTGATAGTATTTGATTATATCATTTCCTCTTTGTGATTTTTCTAATAATCCTTTAATTTTTGAATTATTTAATTATATTGAAACCGGATGTCAAAGTAGGTAATGAAATCGAATCCTGCGCAGAGACTTGAGATGAAGAGGATTGTCTTTCAAACCATTCTTTTGTGGTGGAGGTTAATGTGCTTGCCTAATAAATAATTAAATAGAGTAGGAAGTAAAATTAAGATTAAATTGAAATTCATATTTTACACTTCGCCTCCAAACATCGAGATGGTATCTTAACTTTGCTCTGGTTCCTATTAACTCAACCGGGAAAAGGTTTTCTATGTCCTTCTCTGTTAGGACAACAAGGCTTTCTATATCAACCCCACAAGCTTTATAACAAATAAAATCAAAATAATATAGCAAAGAATAATGTTGTAAAATACATCCATATGGTACTTTAGGCATATACGTTTATGTTTTAATAGCACAAAAGGAGCCGGCATAGGCTGTATTTTATGTTATGTTCGGTCAAGCCGAGAATATAGCACTCTAGTTTACCATCCAATCGTAAAAAAACTTTTTCTGCCAATCCAAATTTTTCGCAAATTAAAATGTTCAACCCCATATTAGCTGTTTCGGAGGTGGTTGCTTCATCAGCAGTTATGTAGGTTGTAAGTATATTAACGTCAACATCTACGAAATCCGGATTGGAAATATGTTCGTTATTTTCCATATTTTAAGGATATTTGTACTTGTTTTGATTGCTTTGCAAGCCCTTAAAGAATACATATAAAACATTAAATTCGATTTACTTAGAGTTTTGGCCTGCATAGAAGTGCAAATCTTCACAAAGAGGAAGGCGGTAGGGACAAGTTATGGAAGATTAACAAAAACTTTATGGGAACAAATGTATTTTTAGAAGTTAAACTGGTGAAAGATGTTCTTGAATTTTAATATTTGACTTTTAAAGTGAGTTCACGAGGTCGGATATATACCCTAGCTATTTACATCCGAGCTCCAAACCAATAAAATAAAGTTCATCCATAACCAATAAAATTCATTCATTTCCCCACTTTCAATATAAAATATTTTTATCATACGGTCGGATGTAAATAGCTCGGGTAAATATCCGACCTCGCGAACTCATCTGTAATATTCCTTTATTAGGTTGCAAATAAACAATGAGTGCTTGAAAATATCCCTACTTGATTGATTTTGAGTTGAGTTTTTCAACTAATTCTTTTTTACGAATTCGGATCAATACTCGGGTAAAACATTTCCTACGGTAAAAGTTGGTTTTTAATATTTTTCATTTATTACAATAAGTGTTTTCGCAAATTTTAAACTCATTCATTAAATTATCTCCATCATACAATAAATAGAGATAATTTGGTGAATGAGTTTAAAATACTGAAAATCTATAATACTGTGAATCGTTTTATTGTACTAGAAAATACGTCATTATTATAATTTTGTTTATATTTACATATTTCTATTGTATTTTAAATTTTTTTTTAACACTACCATCTACAAATATAGCGTCCTTTTTTTTCAAAATATGGTTGTACGAGAATTACAGTGAATATGCACAGCAGGGACAATAGTGGTAGTTTTGACTGTGTATATTTTGAAGGTGCCTGCACGAAACTGTTCTGCCAACTTAACAAAACTAAATTTTTATAAATTTTGAAAGTCATACCAACAAAACAAAAATTTTTTATTTTATTTTTTAGCTCTGTTTGTGGCTCAATTGATGTTTTAGATCTTTATAGAAACATAAAGTAGCTATAAATATTTTTGTTTGTAGCTGTCATCATAATATATATTATCTATTATCTGTGTATGTTGTGAATGTTCATGTAAGTTAAAAATATATATTTTATTTTTAATTATATTTATTAACTTCAAAAAATAAGCCACAAATAGAGGTAAAAAATAAATAATTTTTTTTTGTTTTGTTGGTATGACACTGTAGTACAATTTCAAAAGTTGAAAAAAATTTAACTTTGTTATGTTGGCCCGCGGGCCAAATGTCAATTTCGTGAAAGCACCTTGAATAGACATAAAGAAACCCTACATTAAATTGTTTTACAACAACAACATTGTTATACGTTTATATCCCGGGGTCTACACTATGCAAATATGCTGATATTTTCTCTCATGAAATTAAATTTACCAATGTATGTGTAAGTATATTATACATATTTTGACATTCTCAGCAAATTATCAGGACGCTATTTCATGAAAAAATTATCATGAAATTTTCACGAAAAGTCACTATGGTTTTCATTTTTTTAATAGCTGCATAAAAAAAATATTCACGATTTTAAAAACCTACTAATTTTCTGACAGTATTCACCGAATTTTATTTGACATTCGAAGAAATTATCATGAGAGTAAAATGCCCAGTTATGATAATTTTTTAACAAATATTTAACAATACATTGAAAAAAACACATACAAACATAAATTATCATGAGAGAAAATATCAGCAAATTTGCATAGTGTAGACCCCGGGTACAATATAATAACGAAACAATAGAATTAACAAATATGTAAAGAGAAACAAAGCAAAATACAGACAACTCTCGTTTAACGCGGTTAATTCGTTCCAGGAAAACACCGCGTAAAGTGAAACCGCGTTAATCGAATTTCAATTTTCATACAAAATCTAAATAAAATATATAAAGAAAGAGGAGTAATTTTATGATTTGATTATATACATATATATATGTTGAATATTTTGATGATATTCACTTGCCACAGATCTAACAATTTACAACTCAGAAGAAGTGTGAAAACTTTAAATAATTTGTGTATTCCTTTGAAGTGTACTCACCACCCAGCTTCAAGACAATTGTACAATTAATGCCAGACAAACACCACGGATGGGCAAAGGAGTAGCTATCGAGTAACTGGTGGTTTTATTGGTATAAGTCGGTAAGTACATGCAACGATTATGTGTGAATACATACAAAATTGAATACATAAATAATCAAGATTAACCATAAATAGTGTAGTTATTCTTTGTAAATTTAATTTGTATTTTTTCAGTTCCACAGTTAAAAGAATTGTCCATAAGATTTTGGAATATTTCACAGTTCACATACGGCATTTAATCAAACCACCAAAAGAAGAGGACCGTGAAGAGATAGCTCTTAAATTTTGCAGTAGAGCAAAAACTGGAATTTTTACGAAAGCCTTAGGTGCTATTGATGGGTGTCATGTACGAATAAAATGCCCCATAAATAAACACGATGAGTACATCAATTATAAAACTTTTTACTCAATACAATGTCAGGCTGTTGTAAACAGTAATCATTTATTTAATGATATCTTCGTGGGATTCCCAGGGTCAGTACATGACACCCGTGTTTTTCAAAATAGTTCTCTATATCAAAACGGCACTTATACATCTAATAATTATTATTTATTGGGCGATAGTGGATATCCTTGTCAATTAAGACCTGTAGCCGTAATAACGCCATATAAAAATGCTAACAGAGAAGGTTTAATACGGCACACAGCCGAGATCGAAATATTGTAGAGTGCGCATTTGGCATCTTTAAAATGAGATGGCCGAATATTTTTAACAAATCGTTAGAGTTAAAAATCGAAAATAGCATTAAAACCGTTTTTGCAGCGTGCGTGCTCCACAATATTTGTGTGTCTGGTGGGGATTTTGGGGATATAAATGATATTAATGCAGTGAATCAAAATATTTATATCACTGTAGATGATTCAAATATTGCGGAAGAAACGGATTCTTTGGAAGCAGTCCTTTTTAGAGATATGCTTATGGAGCAATTGTAAATGATTTTGTATTGAAAATAAATTATAATGAATTCAAAATAAAACAATAATTGGTTATCACATATTTCACATATTTAATTCTTTATCACTTATTTCATATAACATTTCATTTCATTTTTTTAAATATATATATATAATCATGTATGAAAATCATTCTCTTTCAAATCGTTGTGAGGTTTGGACGTGGAATCGGAGAAGTGTAATCGAAAAAATAGAAATAAAAAAGTGCAGTGATATTAGTTTATTTTTAATTATTTTGTATAAGTGCATATTGAACATAGTGAAAAAAAAAAAAATTAAAAGTGCAGTGTTAGCTTTTTTATTTTTTATTTTTTTATTTTATTCAAAATACACTCCCGGCCAAAAGTATTGGGTCGATGAGTTGTTAGTTTAAATTAAGGTGGTACACCAATAACTATATTGGTAAATCCACGAGAATGAGTGATTCAGAAATGGATAATATCGATCCTTTCCAAAAGAGTCAGGTTCTACCGAGGTCTCCTACGAGAGCCTGTAGCACGTTCACCGCGAAGATTAACAAAATAATACCTACAGAACTTGTGGAGTTACCGAGAAATGCTTTTCCAGAGGACAAAAATTCTAAAAAAGAAGAAATGCTCTATCAGGAATTGCGTAAGGCCAATGCTGCATTGGTTGAATCTAATAATATAAATAAGCAATTAAATGATGCAATTGCTTGGATGCAGGAACATATAAGAATTCTTGAAGACGAAGTTAAAGCCCTTAAAGCAAAGGAAAACGTTGATTCTCCTCCTACCCAAAAAGTAATGGAACAAGAATACCATACGGATGAAGAAGAATTAGCTCACGAAACTGAGTGGATTAGAGTCAAAAGCCAGAGAAAAAAAAGGAGAAGGAATGATACACCTACTCCTCCTCAACTAAAGGAGACAATTCCTAAAATAATCCAAAACAATCCAAAAAAATTACCTCCACCACCCCCAATAGTTATAGATGGAGTTGAAAACTATGATCTACTGTATGAGAAAATTAAAACAGTAACTAAAACAGATAAGTTTAATACAAAATTGATGAGTGGAAACAACATCAAAGTAAACTTAGCAGATGGTGAAACCTACAGAGAAATGACAAAAATGTTAAGCGAAGGGGGACATTCTTGGCATACGTTTGAAAACAAACAAATCAGACCAATTAGGGTAATGGCTAAAAATCTGCACTCTACATGTAAACCAGAAAAAATAATTGAGGACCTGAAAGGAAAAGGTTTTAATGCAACTGAAGCATCAATTAAGCTGAAACGGAGAAGTAAGGAGCCTCTGAACATGTATATGCTGACATTCAGCGCAGATGATGATATTGAAAAAATACATCAAATCAAGTACATCTTGGGATGCAAAGTCAATATTGAGCCCCTAAGAAGATCTAGGCTTATACCACAATGTAAAAAATGTCAAGCATATGGACATACTCAAAAATACTGTAACAAAGACCCCAGGTGTGTCAAATGTCTAGGTAAACACCATACTAGAGATTGTGCCAAACCCACAGATGTACAGCCTAGATGCGTACATTGTGGAGAAAACCATCCAGCTAACTACAGAGGATGCAGTGTTGCTATTGAATTGCAAAACATCAAAAATAAAAACATGCATGCTAAAAATACAAATGTAATAAAGAAGCAAACTGTTAGAATAAACAGGCCTGAATCATTTAAAGGAGAGTTAAGGCGTGAATCGTTGATAGCCTCTCAAGGAGAAGTGGGCAAAAAAACTTACGCTCAAGTAATGATGAGTAACGAAAACAAACAAAAAACTCCTCAAACAGACGACATAAATCAAACGCTTAAGCTGATATTAAGCAAACTTAATACTTTTGATCAGCGATTACAGAAACTAGAATACAGTACTAAGGGAGCCATCCCTAAACAAAGCCATGTCTAACGACTTAAGAATTTTATGCTGGAATGCCAATGGACTCCAGCAACACCAACAGGAATTGCAAATGGTTCTGGACGCAGAGAAAATCGATGTCTGTCTCATCTTTGAAACTCACTTCACTAGACAATCAATTATCAAATTTAGAAATTATAAAACATATCACACTATTCACCCGGGAAATACTGCCAAGGGAG
This sequence comes from Tipula unca, assembly GCA_951394425.1. Classification (NCBI taxonomy): domain Eukaryota; kingdom Metazoa; phylum Arthropoda; class Insecta; order Diptera; family Tipulidae; genus Tipula; species Tipula unca. The sequence continues at coordinate 88,471,916 of OX596382.1, forward strand.
GTAGTGCTGTTATAATTAGAAATAGCATTAATCACTTCGAGGAATTAAAATATGAAACAGAACAAATACAAGCAACAGCTGTTAATATCAAGACCAAAAATAACTCTATTAGTGTTATTGGAATTTACTGCCCACCGAAATACTCTCTAAAAGAAAAAGATTATCTTGAATTTTTCAGTAAACTAGGGAAAAGATTTGTAATTGGAGGAGATTTTAATGCAAAAAATATCCACTGGGGTTCTAGACTAACAACAACCAAAGGGAAAGAACTCCTCAATGCTATCAGAAAATACGGTTGTGAAGCCTTATCAAATGGTAAACCGACCTACTGGCCAACTGATCCAAATAAAATACCAGATCTAATTGATTTCTTTATAGTGAAAAATATATCTGTAAATTATATACATATAGATGAAAGTATTGACTTAAGCTCTGATCACTCCCCAATACTTTTGACATTAAGTGAAAGGATCATTCAAAAAGAAAGCTATCCCAGTTTAGTAAATAAGCACACAAATTGGGAATACTTTAGACTATCGTTAGAAAGAAAAATTAACTTAATGGTTCCGCTAAGGAGTGAGGAGCAATTAGAAAACGAAGTTCACAAGTTCATATGTGACATACAGCAGTCAGCTTGGGAAAACACACCTCAAGTTAAAAAGAAAATTAAGGGAAACAACTACCCTAGAGAAATTAGAGAGCTCTTGGCAGAAAAAAGAAGGGCAAGAAGAATATGGCAACAAACTAGAGCCCCTCAAGATAAAACTAAGCTAAACAATCTAACTCAGCTACTTAAAAGGGAAATCAAAGATTTGAAAGACGAATCTATCAGTAACTACCTCAGAAAATTATCTAATGATACTAGTACTGATTATTCTCTCTGGAGAGCAACCAGAAGAATTAAAAGGCCAATAATGCAGATTCCTCCAATCAGAACAGAAGATAACAAATGGGCCAGAAATAACGAAGATAAAGTACGAAATTTTGCTGAATACCTGGAAAAAATATTTGAACCACATGATGACCAATCATTGGAAGCTGAAATAATAACTGAAGAGGTTGTACAGGAAAGTGACGAAATCCTACGAGCAACACCAAAAGAAGTCATGTATGAGATAAAAACAAATATGAATCCGAGAAAAGCGCCGGGTTATGACCTTATCACAGCAGAAATTTTAAAAGAACTACCAAGGAAAGCACTATTAAAGCTCACCAATATTATAAATGGCGCCTTTCGATTGAAATATGTACCCAGCCTCTGGAAAATTGCAGAAGTAATTATGATTCCGAAACCTGGGAAACCACCACACAAAACTGGATCATACAGGCCAATATCACTATTACCAGTTATGTCTAAACTCTTTGAGAAGTTATTAGTGAAAAGGCTAAATCCGATAATTGAGAGGAAAAACCTGATTCCAAATCATCAATTCGGTTTTCGCAACCAACACTCAACATTAGATCAAGTACACAGAATAACTAATATTATTGAAGGAGCATTAGAGGAGAAAAAAGTCTGCTCAACGATATTCTTAGACGTTGCACAGGCCTTTGATAAAGTTTGGCATGAAGGACTTAACTATAAGTTAAGAACTGTACTACCAATGCAATTCACTACAATATTAGAATCATACTTGAAAGATAGATTCTTTAGAGTAAAATTAGACGATTCCTATTCTGAATTGAAAGAAATCAAGGCAGGAGTACCGCAGGGCAGTGTATTAGGTCCGGTCCTATACCTTTTGTACACTAATGATCTCCCTGTATTAGAAAACAACACTGTGGCGACCTTTGCTGATGACACGGCAATCCTAGCTGTTGGAGATAGCAACGAAGAATCAACTCAGAGTTTACAGTTGGCTATTACTCAAATACATAACTGGACCAAAAGATGGCGAATTAAACTTAACGAAACTAAATCAGTTCACATCAATTTTACAAACAAACGACTCGAACATATTCCGGTTACAATTAATCAAGAAATAATACCGTATGCCAACACGGCTAAGTACCTTGGCATGACACTAGATGCAAAACTACGATGGAAAGCACACGTCAAAAAGAAAAGTGAAGAACTAGGGCTTAAATATAGAAAGATGTATTGGCTGATAGGAAGGAGCTCCGCTCTATCAACATAAAACAAACTTCTATTATATAAACAAATTTTAAAACCGGTTTGGACTTATGGTATCCAACTTTGGGGTTGTACCAAACAGAGCAACGTGGAAATCATCCAAAGATTTCAAAACAAAGTATTAAGGAACATCGTTGATGCACCATGGTATGTTAGAAACAGAGACCTCCATAGGGACCTTAAAGTGGACACTGTTTCAAAGGAAATCCAAAAAACTGCACTGAGACATAGGCAAAGGCTCGAACAACATGTTAACACTGAGGCAACTAAGCTGTTAAACAACACAGATATTGTACGCAGGCTCAAACGAACTAAACCTTTTGAGCTGGTGTAATTGCTAGTGTAAACAGCGTAATGCTGATCTAAAACCCACAATAACGACGTGGTTTAATTCAATTTATCAGACACTATGGAACACCAGTGGGAAGAAGCCATAGATTAATACAACATAGTAAATTAAGTTAGAATAAAATTGCTCATTAGTCCAGGTGACTAGATTGTAATAATTGTTTATTTAAAATATTTAAATAAAATTGAAAAAAAAAAAAAAAAAAATATATATATAATAATTATAAATAATAATAATAAATAAAAATAATAAATTATTCTGAATCATCAGATCCAGACGATATTAAAAGACTGTCTACGTTTATGTTTGGGTAGTCTGTCTTCACCATTTGCCCAAATACGCCCAACAGCCCATTTATTTTGTTTCAATACGTTTTTCTCGTTTCTCCCGGGATTTTAAATAGTCACTCTCCGCAGTCACCTTATTCTTCAAATTCAATACCGGGCTTTCGTTTCTTGAAGATATACTTGAGCTTGAGGAAGCTTCATTTTGCGTATCGGTTTCAATTCTGTTAGAAATGACTCCCTCACTGCTCGACAGTAAATATGGCGGATGGTAATTATCTTTTTTGGACACGTAGCTGTGAATTACCTCAAAAAATGGCCATTCTTCACGCTCCTGTTCTTGTGGGGGGCATCATCAGCCGCTCCATTCCCCGTGTTCAATTTAAAGAAACTCTGCAAAATAAAATGTAATTTAAAATGGTATACAATAGGTTATACAATTTGTGCGATACAGACCTTATATTTTCGCATCAGACTCATCCATTGCTGTTTACAATTTATGTAATTTTTGTCCAAAAAAAATTATATTTCTGCTGTGAAAATTTTAATTTTTAACTACTTTTTAACCGATTGATACACGCTCTTAAAATATCCCAAGCAAAAAATTATCGGCTGATTGTCCCAAACTGAATGTTAATAAACTTGACTTCACTAAACGATTTGTGTACACATAAATCACTTTTATTTTTAAATTATTAATTCAAATAAACTAATTAAAATGAAAATTAAACCACTTATTAAATTTAATTAATTTTTAGAGACAAAAAATCACGTCCTACTTTCACAAATATTGTCATACGAATGCACCTGCACTTTTAGAACACGTGGAACGTTTGATCGAGAAAAACTAGCATTCAATAGTTATATCCTATTGAAACAAACTGAAAATCTTGTGAAACCAATACTATGGATACTATTAAATATGCATTTTATAGGATGTTCTTGTAAATCATTATGAATATCTAATTAACAGTATGCCACATTAAATCAATAAGAAAATCTTATGAAAATAATAGATGCATATTAATGAATATCAGCTGGTGTAATATTGAAATCATATTTATTGAACTGTAATTGAAACAACATGAACCAATATCTAGTAAGTGATCCGAAAAGTTTCAATGGAGACGAGGTTTGGGTCGGTAATGACCGCCACAGATCATTATTTCAGTTTTATAGTACACCGGATTAAGCCAGAAACAACATCATGAAAGCAATACTATTCCTACTACTAAATACCAAAGCTATAGTTCATCCTATTAAATCAATATGGAAATTTGGTAATCAATAAAATCTCTAATAATTTACCACAATCATGCATAAATATTAATCGCTGGTCTATACCATCTCATGTACAATTGGCCGACCCCAATTTCAATGAATCTCGTCCAATTGATATACTCATCGGGGCAGAACTTTTTCCAAACATTTTAATGTCAAATAAAATTTGTGTAAGGCCAGATTTGCCAGTATTTCAAGAAAGTTTGTTTGGATGGGTAATCTTTGGAAAAGAAGAAAGTCATTTTAAACAAAACGTCGCAGTTCATACTTCATTTGTTCAACAAGATGAAAACTCCATTTCTCCATTATTAACAAGGTTTTGGGAAATAGAGAATCTTCCACCCAAGAAATTTTTGTCAAACGACGAAGAGAAATGTGAGGAGATTTTCCAGTCTACACATTATAGAAGTTCTGATGGAAGATATAATGTATTTCTACCGTTGCGTGAGAACATAATATTAGGTGACTCAAAACAAATGGCAGCAAAACGGTTTTTCTATCTTGAAAACAAATTGAACTCCAACCCTGAATTAAAACGGCAATATATTTCCTTCATGCAAGAATATCTTTGCCTAGGTCACTTGAGGGAAGTTGATGAAAACGAGCAAACTGATTCATTAACCTATTACATTCCCCATCATGCTATACTTCGTCCGAACAGTTCCACTACCAAGAAAAGGGTCGTTTTTGATGCGTCGGCGAAAAACTCAAACGGCGTTAGTTTAAATGACAAAATGCTTGTTGGGCCAACTGTTCAGTCAGAGTTATTCAACATAATATTACGGTTTCGAAAATACCAATACGCCATGAGTTCAAATATTATCAAAATATACAGACAAGTGCAGGTCGATCCTAGCCAAACTAGTCTACAACGTATATTGTGCCGCAAAAACCCTAAGGATCCATTGAAATCCTTTGAACTAACAACGGCCACATACGGGACTGCAGCAGCTCCCTTTCTAGCGACTAGGTGTATCAAGCAACTAGCATTAGATGAGGAAGTCAAATATCCTCTTGCATCAAAGGTTTTGATAAATGATACCTACGTTGACGACATTGTCACTGGTGCCGATACGTTATCACAAGCACAGCAACTACAAACCGAACTAATCAAACTAACACAAAGCGGTTGTTTCATTTGCATAAATGGTGTGCAAATGATGAAACACTGTTGACGGAAATCCCTATAGAGGATCGCTAAATAATGACAGTTAACGAACTAAATAATGGCCAATGCATCAAGGCACTTGGATTGCTTTGGCAGCCTAATGAAGACATTTTTACATTCAGAATGCCAGAATACAGCAACGAAGTACGAATGACTAAACGGAAAATACTGTCTGAAATTGCAAAACTATTCGATCCGCTAGGTTTGTTAGCGCCGATCATTATTACGGCAAAAATATGAATGCAAGATTTATGGAAAACAAAATTGGAATGGAATGAGTTCGTGCCCACCGATATTGAAGAGAGCTGGCGAGCATATCGAAATAATCTCACAAACGTAGCTAATGTTCGATTACCTCGATGTTTATTTGAAAAAGGGTCAGTTATGAAGCGAATAGAACAGCACGGGTTTGCTGACGCCTCCGAAAAAGCTTACGGAGCCCGCATTCCTATGAACAATCGATAATGACGATAACATACGGGTAAATTTAGTTTGCAGCAAATCACGTGTAGCTCCACTAAAAATCATCACGTTGCCACATATGGAACTATGTGCTGCTCATTTATTGTCCCAGGTCGTGAGTGCAACAATTGAAGTGTCTTGGAAATCGTGGAAGACACTCTAAAGAGTGATGTACAAAACGACAACATTGACCTTGAATTAAAAGCAAACGTAACCGCAGCGGTTACACAAGATGAATTATACATTGTTAATAGATTTAGTTCTTATCAGAAATTAATTCGCGTTACAGCATATTGTCTTCGGTTTATCAGCAAATGCAGGAAATTGGCAAGTAGTACTACTCAGCCAACAGTTCAAGAATTGGATGCTGCACTGACATCGTTGGTAAAGGTCATCCAAATGAATGCATTTAAAACCGAAATAAGACTATTGTCACAAAACAGATCTATCCCAAACAAAAGTAATTTGAAATCTCTTAGTCCATTTTTAGACAAAGGTTATGTATTAAGAGTGGGAGGCAGATTGAAAAATGCGAACATAGATTACAACTCAAAACATCAGATGCTGTTGCCATCTAGTCATAAGTTTGTGGAACTAGTTTTCCAATATGAGCATGAGAAGCAAGGTCATTCCGGTCCACAATTGCTATTGGCAATAGTTCGTCGAAAATTTTGGCCAATTAATGAAAAAAACATGGCAAAAAAGATTGTCCGAAATTGCATTATTTGCACTCGAAATAAACCCACCATAGTCAAACAAATATTGGGAAATTTACCCATTGAACGAGTTTCTCAAACAAAACCGTTTTATAACACCGGAGTAGACTATTGTGGTCCTTTTCTCATAAAAAATAAATTCCAACGAAAATCAACGCCGTACAAGGTTTATGTGGCATCATTTGTATGCTTTGCCACAAAATCTGTGCACTTAGAAGTGGTGAATGACCTGACCTCACAGTCTTTCATAGCTTGTTTGAAGCGGTTTACCGCCCGACGTGGTCAAGTGGCAAACATTTGGTCGGACCTTGCATCTAATTTTGTCGGTGCAAGCTGTGAACTAAAAGAGTTATTCTGAAAATTCATTTCCGAAACCGAGCAACGTAAAATAGCATCATTTTGTGCTGACGAGCAAATAAATTGGCATTTTATTCCTCCACGAGCTCCTAATTTTGGCGGGTTATGGGAGGCCTCCATTAAGTCATTCAAATTTCATTTAAAGCGTATTACAAAGGGTGTTGTACTGACACTTGAAGAATTTGAAACATTGACGATTCAAATTGAAGGAATCCTTAACAGTCGACCGTTAACTCCGTTATCAAACGACCCTAATGATCCGGAACCACTAACCCCAAATCATTTCCTGACAGGTGCTCCTAACATAGGGATTCATGAACCTTCATTATCGCACATACCTGATAATCATTTAACGAAGTGGCAGAAATTAAGTAAAATGACTGAGTCTTTTTGGAAAAGATACTCAATTGAGTATTTACACACTTTACAAAACCGATACAAATGGAAACAAGATAATCCAAATATCCAAGTCAACGATGTAGTGATTCTCGTTGAGGAAAACCTTCCGTCAATCAGGTGGCCTTTGGGTAGAGTTGTTTCTGTGGGTCTAGGTTCTGATAATAAAGTCAGAGTAGTGGAAGTGCAAACAAAAAACGGTATTTTTAAACGAGCTATATCAAAATTAGTCAAGCTTCCGGTTAATAGTGTATAAGAGAAGTGGTTTGTGAAAATCAGAAATATTAAAAAAAAAAAAATAGCTGAAGTATCAATGAATTTTGTTGAAAGTTAGGCCTTTCAAGGCGCGCAGCATGTTAAAGCGCCAATATTTACAACACACTAAAAAGTGAATTTATTGCAACGTGTATTTATTATTTTTATATTAGTGTGTAAATTTATTTTGTCCAACCAAAGAAAACAAAAAAGAGACAAATTATAAATTAGAATTTATTTTGAATCTTTGGTGAGTGCAGTCGCCATTAATCAAATTGTATGCACATCAAATTCGACTGCAATTAATAAAATAATAAAATTTAAATAAAGTAAAACTTAAAAAAATAACGTGTTTCTTTTCCATAATTGGGAAGCAAAACTGCTAAGCGAAAACAGTATACGCAAACATCTATCCATCTATTGTAAATTTAAGCAAACAGCAACGCTAAAACAAAATTTAGTTTTGTATTCTATTCCAAATTCATTATGGAAGTAATTGTGTCTGATCTTATTAATAATCAATAGTGCTGTAGTGCTAAATCTAACACTAAAATACTATTAAAAATATAGAGAAATTACTTTTAAACCAATAGTTTGTCTTGTTGATTTCGCATTGGTAAATTTTTTAACAATTAATAGTATAAAAAACCACGAAAACTATTGAATTAAAAGGAAAACATATTAGTTCATGTACCGTAAAATTAATAATCGTACTATTGAAATTTTATAAGGTATTTTTCTCTGAGTATAGTGTCTCACAGAATACCCCGCAGCCAACCCCTCTATTGCTTTTTGAGCCATCCGTGAAGAAGCTTAGGGCCTCATTGTCCATAACCGTTTCGTTGACCCAGTCCTCTCTGGTGGGAAACTCAATTTGGAATCTCATCTCAACAGATGGCACAGGAATATCGTAGTCGGTAGCTTCCGGAATACCCCTGTTGCATAGGATAGAGGAGTGCCCTGAATTGTTACAGGTTCACATTGATATGGATTTGAGCCGAATGGCTGTGCAAGATGCAAGCTGCTCGGCCGCAACATCCAAGGGAGTAAGATAAAAGAGAATCTCCAGAGCTTGAGTAGGTGTGCTCCTAAGAGCCCCACTTATACAAACGCAGGCCGTTCTTTGGACTTTCATCAAGAGTTTAAGGTTGGCCATAATTTTTAACGCTGGCCACCAGACGACAACCCCATACAGCAGTATAGGTTTGACCGCTGAGACGTAGAGCCAGTGTACTACGTGGGTCTCCATACCCCATCTCTTTTCAATGGCATTTTTGCAGGAGTAGAGCGCTATAGTAGCTTTCTTTACTCTCACCGACCAAGCCCTCCGCTAGAGTAGTGATTCTATCCAATGTATGACAGTAACTTATATGCTGTGCAAAGGAGAGCTATACCGCGATAATTCTCACACTTCAAGCGGTCTCCCTTCTTGAAGATGGGGCATATCGCGGCCACTTTCCATTCGTCAGGCATCATTTCGGTTCGCCATACTAATCGAATAAGGTCGAAAAGACAGTCCCACAAAGTATCCCCTCCGAATATCAAGAGCTCCCTCCTCAGTGCAAATCTCCTCAGATTATTTAAATGTTATAAATATGAATTTTGATTAGAACTTCATACAAATTTGAAAGTTTAAATTAAAAATTGGCTTCTGTTTGCATAAAAAAGAACGGTAAAAAAATTGAAATATTTGCTGGAGTTGGTTCCGCGCAGCACTGATTCGTAATCACTGCACTATACAGTAGTAATACTAATATAATAGAAAGGGAAATAGTAATTTGAATATTTTCCGATTTTTTATGTGCATATTTTTGCCCCGTTAACAACAAAAGAGATAAGGAAGAATCCTTTCTTTTCTGCTCTGGAGCTATACGAATAGACTTTATTGAATTCATAATTTATTGTACTTTCACTTTATTATATTGGAAAGCTTTTTCTTTTGTTATTTTTTTTTCGTCTATTCAACGAAGAATTTTTCATTTACTGCTTTTCTGCTGCTTTTGTGGGTACATGTTGTATTCTTCAATTTTATTATAAGCTATAATTTTCTCCAATTTGAGAAATCAAAAAATTCAAAGAAAACTTGCTTGGAATGTACTAATTTAGTAATAAAAAAAATATTTATAACTTTATTCCTTCCTTTTCAATTTTTATTTTTGATATTTTTGTTGTGTATTCGAATACGGGAATTTTATGTGATAATTTATTTGAATTTTCTTTATTCCAGAATAGTAAATGCGGGAAATACAGTTGAGTTGGAAAATTATGCCAACAAATTAAAGGTAGCAGGCTTACCTATTTATACTAACGAAGCGATAATCATATAGAGAACCAGAGCGACAATTGCAATCAGCGCATTTCGTCTCAATAAATAATATTGATGATTCTAACAATAAGTTGAATGCTTCAAAAAGAAACCGGCATTTAAATCTGTTCGGAGGAGCACGGCATTGTGTTCGGAGGAGCACGGCATTGTCAATTTATAATACGTACCGAACCTCGCTTGTTTGTATTTTTCTCACTGCGAATATTTATTAAATTATTTTATTAATTTTATTATTTTTATATTATTTATTTGGAAATCTCGACACACTAAGTGTCAGTGGTTTCAACTCGGAATTAATGTCGGGTTCTAAGGAGGCCCTGCTTAATTCGGATGCTGAGATGACCTTTGGGTTAACCCCATCGAAACGCGGAACTAGGCGAAAGGGCAAAAGGAATCGCATGCGCAAATATAACAGAATGGAACATATGTTGCTTGACCCGATCACCGAGATGCCTAGCACTTCCTCTTCTGTGGTTACACCAAAACGTCCTCGTGTTCAATCTAGCATTACTCCAGAAATGGAGGCCAAAAATCCACGTACGCTGGCCTTTTTGTCCGTGAATCGACGCTTAGGAACGCCGCGATACGTGAGAACAATCAATGATATCATTCTGGATGAGACTAAATTCGGCATATTTCGTTTGGAGCTCAACCGAAAGGTACTAGCTACAGCTCAAACGGGTAATTTTATTCCACAACTGCTGGGTTGCTACCTAGCTGATGGCTACTATATCTGTAAATGCGCCAACGACGACTCATACAAGTGATTATGTGAGATCGTCTCGAGTACCAAAGATATCTAGAGTGGTTGTCAACTCTCCGTTGGTGATTCTCCTAAACCTTTGCTAATATACACTACGGTTCCCCGTTCTCCGGAGGATCCCAAATTTATATTGAGCAATATTGGTTTAATGAATCCGTCGATGTCGACAAAGGATGGAAGGTTGTCTGATACAAGTGCGAGGCTAATAAGCGTCAAGCCATTGTATTTCGGGTTGACCTTAAACATTTTGAGACCATTACTGATTTCAGACTCTCTTTGCAGTACGTACTGGACAGGATTATCTTTAAAATTATTTCTGGCCCGTAGAGTATCCGCTTTTTCTCTGCTGGTTTCTTTAATGATGTCCATGCTTATGTTTATTCAGGTTAAATTGCACAGCTGCAAGTGAGTTTCTTTTAATCAAAGGAAATTGTGTGCAGTATTGCAAACAAGTTTTTATGTGATTCAGGTTCTTTACTTTCTTGATGATGTAGTTTCTGGATTGAGGTCTATTATTTTTTATTTTACAGAAAACTACAACAGTCATTGTATTTCACTATGTAGAAAACAAGTTCTGGAATTCACGCTCACCTTGTTAGAATCCCTTCCAGTAACCGACCGCGAGTCAGTGATCTTCGATATGAACAATGTCCTCGGATCTAGCTTGTGAGATATTGAACAGCAAACTAGCTGCCAGTTACAACCTTCGTTTGGGTTATACCAGGAACGTAGTTTGGTTCCCACCCTCGATTGTTTCCTTTGCTTGTAATTATTATTATGAGTTCTATGCTTGCGCTGAAACAGATCAACTTACACCATAGCAAAGCTGCATCGTTTGAGCTTAAGTTGCTGCTCCGCGCTAATTCGCAGGTAGACATTTGCTCAATTCAGGAACCTATCTGCTTGACTTTGTGGTTTCTGGTTTGGATTCATTTACCTTTTGGTAGGATGCGAAGCTAATGGTTATCACACGTTATGGGGTAGCACGAAAATTAATGATATGGGTTTATCAATATCTGAGTATATCTGAGCTAGAAATCCTTAACAAAGGCTGTGAGCCTACTTTTATCAATTCAGTAAGGAGGGAATTGATTGACATTAGTTTGTGCTCCATGTCGATTATCGATTTAATCTTTAATTGGAGGGTAACCAATGACATTCTCACCTCCGACCATCTCGTTCAATTTAAATCTTAGATGACCTACTCTTAAACCATATCGTAACAAGATGCTTACCAACTGGGAGTTATTCTCTCTTGAGTTTGAACCTCGGCTGTTTTCGTTGGGTGAGATATGTTCGACTGAGGACATTGAATTCCTAGCCTTATCTTTGACGCATGCTGTCACGTCAGCCTTCGAAAAATCCTGTCCTCTTACTACCAAGTAAAAATCTCAGAATGAGCCTTTTTGGTGTTCTGATCTTAAAAAACTGAAAAAACTGCTATAGGAGACTTAAAGGCTAAGCCAATAGATCTAACCTTAAGATTGATTGGCATAACTTTTTGGCAGTTCAAAAAGACAAGAAAATGCTGGAATCCGCTCGTACGACTTCTAGGATTAGCTTCTGCGGAGAAATTAATAGTATCTCTGGGATCGCCAGACTTCATAGGTCCTTGCAATTAATAGGTTAGCAATTTCTACCGACTCGATGTGCTGTGACTTACTGATGGCAGATTAACCTCTTCCAGGAAGGAAATTGTCGAACTACTACTTTCTGTTCATTTCCCTGGATGCAATGTTATCAATCATGATTATGTTGTTGACGCCCAGCCCAAGGGTACTGGTTATTTACCCGAATGGGACTTATCCGACTTCAGGGATTTAAGATCGCTTAGTATTAAGGAGTTTCTTGTGGGCACTTTCCTCGATACTGCAGGTGCCTTTGAAAGAACTTCTTCCGCTTCCATCACTGAAGCCTTCTTAAATTTTAAAATTAACCAAACCATTGTTACTTGAATTGGAGCTTTGCTGAGGTCGCGCATTGCTGTCCATAACATTGCTGGCCGAGCTGGACTCTCTTTCTATTTTGGCTAAAGTTACTAAAGGTTGCCCCCAGGAAGGTGTCACCTCTCCTGTGGCTCTTAGTTATTGACGACTTACTTGTAAAACTACAGCAATCTGGCTTCACTGCTCAGAGTTATGCTGATGACTTAGTCATCACTTATCATGTACTAATGTGAGCTGTCTGCTCATTCTCTTTTTGGAGAAACGATTGCTAGATCCGACACAGTAAAGCATCTGAGTGTCATTCTGGATAGTAAACTCTCCTGGAAATCTCATACTGGAATTAAACTGTAAAAGGTCGCTTCCATTTTCTGGCAGTGTAGAAGAGCTTTTGGGAAGTTGTGGGGTCTGACCCCCAAAATGCTGATGCTTATTTACAAATATCTAGCTTTACCTATGCTATTTTACTCGTCTGTTGTTTGGTAGCCTGTGGTTCAGTCAGTTTCGGTCATTGCGAAGCTTAATAGCATACAAGGTATGGCTGGTCGAGCTATTACGGGTGCTATGTCCTAGTCTTCTATACTTGCTTTGCACGCATTCTTATTTCTTCCTCACTGCAGTCGGTCATCGTAGTCACAGCATGCTCCGCTGCCTTTCACCTGCGGTGTATTGGTACGTGGAAAGCTCTCGGCTTGATCACAGGGCATAGACTAATCTACAATTTATTCAGTTCATATATACCAGAAATTAATATGGTTAATGACAAATTGTTGGCAGAATTCTGCTTCGATAATTGTTTTTCGGAGGTTTTTCCAGCGCGGGACTCGTGGTTGTCTCAAGAATTCAATGACTGGATGGCTCAGTCGCTTGTGTTTTCGCTAACGGGTCTCACTCTAATTTTGGGGTGGGTTTTGGAATATATTGTCCTGCGCATGACCTACCATCATGTCTAGGCCGGAACTGCAAGGTATTTCAAGCGGAGCTGATTGCACTCACAAGTTATGCGATTGATGCTTCTAAGCTCGGTGTTTCCGGAAAGGACATTATACTTTGCAGTGATTGTAAATCTGTGCTCAATTCATTACGAAATCCTATGATCACTTCCAAACTGGTCAAGGACTGTAAACATTTTATTAACGCCCTTTGCTCTAATAATCGTGTCAGAATTATGTGGGTTTTGGCTCATTGTGGCATTGAAGGTAATTAGATAGCTGGTGTTTTAGCTAAAACAGGCTCAAGTATGAAATTCATTGGACCTGAACCGGCAGTGCTCCTGACCTTTAATTGTGGTAAGAAAGCTATTAAGAACTACATGTTTCTGCAGGCTACGCGTAATTACTAGCTTCCACTGCATGCCGAATGGCTAAGTACTTCATTTGTGAACCTAATCTGAGGCCCACAAAGTATACTCTATATTTGAAGAAAGACTAACAGAGAGTTCTGGTCGCTATTTTGACTGGCCATGGCCGTTTTAAACTCCATTTACAAGGAATGGGACTTATTCAAAATTCCGTGTGTGACAATTGTCTTGAAGATGACGGTGACAACATTTACTTTGTTTGTGGCTGTCCCGCTTTCGAGGTAGTGAGGTCCCGATTTCTTAATCGTATAGATCTTTCAATGCAGGTCAATGGTCATCCCTACCTGGTTTACGCCCTTACAGTTTGCCAGAGCAGCCGAGCGCATTTACGAATTGTGATAGAATCCTCGGTTTGCACCATGGGCTCAGAGTGGTATTGAGTGAGGAACCTGCTTGGGTTCCAGCCAACTTTAATAATAATAATAATAATCGCTTTGCTAACATACGGGTAGCTCTTTAGATAATCTATGGTTTATCCGAACTATACATTTAATAGTTTTTAATTGATACCAGCTGTATACTGTAAATTAACAACAAAAATATTTTTAAAAAAATACATTATCGTGTGAATATATTTTAAATTTTTTCTGTATGCAAATTAATTATTAATTTAAGACAAACATTATTAATTGCTCTACAATTAACTTGATTTAAAACACGAGTACTCGTAATTAGTTTACATGTACATGTCGTCAAGACATTCTCTACACTTTTAGAATCTTGATAAATGAAGCGAAAAATTCTTATAAATAACAAATTTTAAAATGAGTTTGATTAGTAGTACTGTGAAAGTTGAATTATGACAAAACAATGAAAACTCTTGTGTTATTGTCGTTAACTTTGGTGTTATTCTGTCGATCAATCGAAAGTGGTAGTTTTATTGAGAAAGACGGATATGTATATTACATAAGTTACCCTCTTCAAGTATGTATAAGCATATATATGCTTATGTGATTTTGTGAAATTTATACTTTTAAGATATTTTTCAGTTGAATTGGTTTCGTGCTTTAAGATTCTGTGCCTACTACGGGATGTTCCTGGAAGACATTCCACACGAAGAAGAAAATATACGATTATTGCAAGTAATTAATAATTTTGAACGAAATTCTACGGTGACTGATCCAATGAATATTTGGCTGAGTGGCAGCGAATTAGGCAGCGAAGGCCAATACTTTTGGGAGTATACTGGGAATGCAGTTCATTATACATCATGGATGAAAGGTGAACCAAATAATGCGGGCAATGATCAAGATTGTTTAGCATTATGGAAAGAATCTAATTATAAATGGTGCGATCAAAATTGTAAAGTAAAACATTATTTCATATGTCGCGATAAAATGATTGTTGGCAATAATATCTGTACCAAGCTAATGCAATTATCTAATAATCTCACGGAGATAGATCAAATACTTGTCAAAGAATATTAAATTAGTCGTAACCCTTAGTGTTATGATTATTATTTTATTATGGTGAATTCAAATGAATTTGTTGACTTAACAAAAAAATTAAGTTTGACGAGGGACTTGACACCGAGAATAATTTTATTTTTAATATATTTTGAAACAAATCTGTTTTTATATATTTTAAATTATTAATTTTATTTGTTTATAATTAAATGATCCTGACTCAATAAAGTTAATCAAAGCTAAATTTGTTTCCAATCGTACGCATTGCTTTGGATAAAACTAATAAAATGATTTTGTGATTTTGGTCACTCACAAAACTTATTTAAATATTTGTAAAATTGAACAATCCGAATTTTGTATCTTTTGCCAAGCCTTATATCGGGTTTTCCATTTAGGACTTAACAACTTTGAACTTGCACTGTGACCCTTAAACAAATAACCAAACTGTTAGTGTCAAAACATTCAGTAAACACAACATTTTCATCATGGTGAAGTACACGAACGAACAACGATTATAAATAATTAAAATTTACTACAAAAATTCTGAGTCGGTGACTGCAACTTCAAGAGCGGTAATTGTTTCAAAATCATCTTCAGTGAGGAAGCGTATTTCTAGCTAAACGGCTTCTTCAAAAAACAGAATATGCGTCATTGGTCATGTAAAACCATCATATGCTTCACGAAACACCACTTCACCACAAAAAATAACTGTACGGTGAGAGGTTTCATGCTGGTGGTGTCATTTTTTTTTCGTTGATGAAAATGACCGACACGTTACAGTCAATGCAGATCGCTACAGAGACATGTTGCAACGTTATTTCGTAGGTTAATTGCATGAGCTGGAAATTATTGATGTGGTTTCAATCAGAACGTGCATCATGCCACACAGCGGGTCTAACAATCGATATACGATGAACGTGTTATATCCAGAAATGGTCCTGTCGATTTGCCTATATCGTGTGATTTACCTCTAGACTATGCCAAAAAGCCGGTGAGGTTAGAGGAGCTCAAAGCCAATATTAAACGAGATAGCGGCCGTTTCCGCCGAAACCGTTCCAACGTTTATTGGTCATTCCACAATCTTTTAAAGAGTAATGAACAATTGGATCATCTAAAAATTATATTTAAAAAAATTTAGTTAGCGGATATATCGACAATTGTATTTTTCTGGGTTAAGAAATTAGATTTGTATACGTGATATGTTGACTGGACTGAGTGTTCAATTACAGTATTACAGTCGAGCAGTTAAAACTTTTCCATATTTTTAATGATGCAAAGAGTGTCGAGTCTTGAATTAAAAGATGCGTTCTGGGGAATCCGCTAGATCCCGAGTCAATGAAAAAAACTTGAAACACGAGTATTCGTGTACCTCGACGATCCTCTTATTACAACTTCCAGCGGATCTTACCATCAATGTGGAAAAAATAAATTTTTACTGAGATAAATCGATTATCTTGGTCATATAGCTAGTGGGAATACTTTACGGGCCAACCCGATCTATTGCAGATTATCCAGTACCATAAACTGTACTGCCATTAAAAAATTCAGTACGCTCACAATGGCTCACAAACTGTGTTCCGCATGGGCTGTCTCGCGTTTTTATAGAAGAGTTGCAGAAAACGGTAAAGACTATAATAAAGGAATCCTCCAGTGATAAAGATTATCCCATCAATATTAACCTACATTTTAGTTATTTTCGTAGCCCAGAGTACTTGTTGTTTCAATTCAGCATATTGAATCTTCACCCATACCATTAACTTTGAAGGTGAATCAGACACACCTGATTGGAAGCTGATAGTACCAGAACCTCTTCGACTAGAGTTGAGAAAATCAGCGAACTTCCCTCCCACAGCGACACAATTAAGCACCCACAAAACCGTCGAACTACTTAATTGCTATTTTTTTGTCCATGCATAATGAAAGATATTCGTCAGTTTACAGCATCCTGCGATATTTGCTTATCATAGCGTAAGTTTTCCCAGACTAGGAAAAATATTGACTACAAGCCTCCCAGTACATGGACTAGCTATTTCTTCAATAAACGTGGGCTTTGGGCCAAACGTCGTTCAAAAATCGTAGCCCAGATATAACTTTTGCTGCAATTACAAACAATCGTATTTTATTTTATACATTATATTTAATTAGTACATAAACATAAACAAGTACCGATTGTTTAGCACCATTCATCGTTTGCACAAAAAGCAGATAAAGCGTAGAGTGTCAGTTGATCGTACTCGATAAATTCAATACCGCACTTACCCAATGCACTGATTGTCACACCACTATCGAGTAGTCTTCGAATATTAGTTCCGGCAATGGTAACGACTACAAACGGACAGTTGTCGAAATGGCCGTATTCGCTGCATACAGAGGCGAATTTGGCTTTACCTAACTGTTTATGCAGTAGTCGCTTATTACTGAAGTTTTTAATCGGCCAGCGCTTTTGATTATGTACCATCGTACATTCAGTTCTTGTAGAAGTGCGATTTATTTATCCGGAAATCCGGATCGCTGTTTGAAGCCGAGTCCTCAGGATTCGGGCTGAAAAGCAATATAGCTGGCTGCTGGAAATGAAGATTCCCGGGGATTCTCATTTTCGCCTGGGATTTTTCCGGTCTCCCGCATTTCACAAAAAATGGTATGTTATTTTGGATAATTTACTCACAATTCTAGCAGCCTATTTGTGGTGGTTGGCAAATTAGGTCATTGTTCTAATGGAACGTTCTGGGGCCCACAAATATTTCCGACATTTTGTCACTTATTTATTCAATTTCATAATAATTATTTTATTACACTTTAATAACACTTTATTACAATTTGATTACTCTTAACTTTCGCTTTTTCCTTTCTATCCTTACTATTCGTAGCACACTCACGGTTAAAACACAACGAACTTACTCCTAAAATTCCAATGCGTATTTATACAAGATATTCTAACCTTCTAGAATATCCAAGATCTAGACTATACTTGAATAGTCTCGAGACATCTACTTCATAACAGTTTCACGTTAACGGTAGTGCCTCAACTCACATAGAGATGTCGCCACGATCGTAACATTAACCCCTATACCTAATCCTGATTAGCCCCGAACAGGGTCCAACTCACCTCCCCTAAAGAGCACTAATCGCTCTATATGGTGATGCATAGCATCACATTCAGCTTTCCTCGCTGTCCATTGTTAATCCGGCAGACCACGTCGTTTATTTTGGTGATGATAGTGTACGGCCCTTCCCTTGAAGGTTGCAGCTTCGATGATAAACCCTTCTTCCGTTGTCGGTTGTAAAGCCATACTAATTCTTCTTCTTTGAAACCTTTATTATTTGCTCGTATGCCACATCGAGAATTCATCCGGTCACTTGATACTAGTTTCTTCTCTTGTACAAACTGATGTATTTCGTCGAGTTCTCCTTTCATCTGGTCAACATATTTCTGCCCACATAAAGTTGATGATGGAACAGCTCCAAACTTTCAATGTTCGGGTAATCGCAGATTATTACCGAAAAAGGTTCTCGCTGGTGTCATCCCTGTTGAGTCATTTACTGCTGATCGATATGCCATCAGGAACATCGGAATATGCCGAACGGAATATGCGTTGATTATTATCCACGACTTTTACCAAATATTTTTCCAATGTTCCGTTGAATCTCTCCACTATACCATCCGAAGGCGTTGTACGTGTTTTATTTATATGGAGAAGCTGACAGACTTCCTGAAATACAAC
Source organism: Tipula unca (assembly GCA_951394425.1). NCBI lineage: Eukaryota > Metazoa > Arthropoda > Insecta > Diptera > Tipulidae > Tipula > Tipula unca. The sequence continues at coordinate 88,490,838 of OX596382.1, forward strand.
TGACTTAAAATGTCTTCCTTGGTCCGTGTGAATCTCCATTGGTACTCTAAAACCACTAATCCAATTATTAACCACGGCGTCAGCTATTGTTGTTTCCTCCTGTTTGGGTATGGGATACACCACGGGCCATTTGCTAAAATAGTCCATTACTACTAGCACATACTTGTTAGCAACATCTATAGTCTGAAATGGTCCTGCCACATCCATTGCAATTCTCTCGAATGGCGCCCCAACGTTATACTGCAGCATTGCTCTCCGACTTTTTCGTGCGGGACCTTTTACCGCCGCACATTGATCACATTTTTGACACCATTCCACTACAGATTGTCTACATCCTGACCACTAGAAACGTTCGAAGTGTTCTTCGAAATCCTTTCCCATAACTATGAAGTCGTCTAAAAACACGAGGAATGTCTTCCAATGTAGTCCCTTTAACACGCGCTCCATTAGTCGTTCAAAAGTTGCCACGCCATTACATAATCCAAAAGACATCACGTTAAACTTCCATAGCCCATTACCCACACTGAACGTCGTTTTTTCACGATCTTCCTCTTGGACTTCTACCTGCCAATACCCGCTTTGCAGGTGCAATGTTGAAAACATTCCAGCACCTGACAATGTGTCTAACGTGTCATCGATCCTTGGTAATGGGCTATCTTTGTCGTCACTGCATTGAGCTTTCGGTACTCGACGCAAAATCGCATTTCCCCGTCCTTCCTCTCGACTTATACTACTGGTGAACTCCATGGACAGTTTGATGATTCAATCACTCCTGCTGCCTGCATTCCCGTTGCAATTTGATCCACCTCCTCTCGTTTTGCTAATGGTATCAATTCTATGCTTTACTATGGTAGCCCTTCCATATCCAGTGTACTGCAAAAGATCGATTTTTACTGTTCGAACAGTTGTCGTGTTGAATTTTTCTGGTTCATGGTTAGATCTCCAGTCCATAACTGCATGAGGTGTTCTACTATTTGTTCCTGTCCTTGCGTATCGCGGGCGTTTCTAATCGGATTCTTCTGTTCGCATTTCAATATTGTTGACACCTCTTCACATTTACCGATAACAGTGCCTTTCTTAATTGTTTTCTGGGGTAATAAACGGTACCCTATATTCGTTATCTGAATTTTCTAATATTCTCCCTATCATGATTCCTTTGAATTCGCTTTCTTCTTCACTGGATTCCAATCTTCCCCACACAATTGTTTCCGAGGTCGGTGGCTATGTATTATTACCCGCCTAATTGTTGCTTCCACGTCGTCTATTCGCAGTGGTAACTGGAAATAGTCACAGTCCAATACTCCTCGTCCAACTTCCACTACGAAGCCATTCGCCCTCATGAAGTCCAACCCAAAGATGACTTCATCCACTATTTTTGCGACCATTTCAACCCATGGCTGGTAGTACTCTACCCTTGACTAAATCCTCACGGACAAACGTACGCACTGCTCCTGTATCCAGAGTAATAACACAGCCTCTTCCCGTCAATACTTCCTTTAATTGTTAAGCTGAAACCGCCTAGTCCCAATCTCGAAATAGGGATGGAGGTAATGGAAAAGCCAGTAATGTCTCAGCCGCTTCACCTTTAAGAGCTACTATTAACGCTGTTCCGCAAATTGAAATTGGAAAATTGCAAGAGATGTTGTACCATCGAATATCGATGGATTAAATTTCATCGCTTGAATTGGCTGAAATACTAGCGACGCTGTTATTTTAACTTCGATACATAAGTAGAAGTTTCGTCTCGAAGCCTAGAACTTTCTCTTGCAACTCGTCCACCTCGGTTTGGAATTTTCCATTACATACATCCTGAAATTTCTCACCTATTTTGTTATTTATTTCACCCACTGACTGCTCCATGCGCTGATTTAACCGTTTAATTTCCCAACTTAATTGACTACTGAACTTTTCAACTGACTTTTTTATTGATTTTTCAACTGACTGCTCAATAGACCGAATAAATACTCTAAACACTAATTTAATTAATTCAATTATTTAACTTAATTATTTAATTTCACAATAATTATATTATTACACTTTAACAACACTTTGATTATTCTTAACTTTCACTTTTTCATTTTTTACTACTCTTAGCAACTCACGGTTAAAACACAACTAACTTACGGCTAAGATTTCATCGCGTATTTATACCAAATATTCTAACCTTCTAGAATATTCGAGAGTGTCTAGACTATACTTGAATAGTCTAGAGACATACGGTAGTGTCTCTACTATAGAGAGGTCATCACGATCGTATCATTATATTGTTACGATTGTGTTGACATTTCTATTTTAGTAGAGACACTATCGTAAATTTAAACTGTTATAAAATAGATGTGTCTAGACTATTCGAAAATAGTCTTGACACTCTCGAACATTGTGGAATATTTTAGAAGGTTAGAATATTTCGTCAATTTTAGGAGTATGTTAGTTGTGTTTTAACCGTAATAGTGCTAGTAGTAATGAAAAGGAACAAATCAAAAGTACAGTTTAACAACACTTTATAAACATTTCCCTTTCACTTGTTCCTTTTTATTACTACAGTATTATACAGTGTTATTAAGGTGCAATAAAGCAATCACTGTGAAGTTAAATAAGTGAATTAATTAAATTAGTGTTTAGTGTAATAATTCGGGAAATAAACAAATTTAGTGTCATCTAGAATTAACACTGTTGTTTTATTCAGAATCCAGTGATCGAACCTTGTCTGACAAGGTGAAAACGTAACAATATGTAGCAAATCGCGACCTTAGAATAACACTGTTGTAACTAACATTATAAATTATATAATTTATATTATTCTTTTTAAATACCAAAATGAATTAATGTATATTTTATTTTAAGTTAATTTTTTAAAAAAAATGTGATATGAAATGTAATAAAAAAAACTAAAATAACTGATAACTTTTATAGACTGAAATTTTATATTTTTATTCCAAAACATGAATATTACGGTAAAACCGTTTAGTTTTATTTAAATAAATTTGAATTCTCTGTGTAAAATTAAATTATTTAGTTTAATGTTCCATAATTATAAAGATGTAACTACGAGAGTGGTATATTTTGGTTCATACAAAATAACTATGTTGTATCTGCCAGATACATGGTTGATATTCCAAGGCTTAACGTGTCAAAGTTCAGTTACGAAAGTGTATCTACTTTTGGAGCACCAATTATTTCAGTAATAAATCTACAATTTTAAAGTAATATTTAGTTTATCATAAAAACATACGAGTATATCTAAATACCAGACAACCACAAGTTTATAAACATTTTCCATAAAACTAAAAAGTTACAGCATATCAAATTTCCCAGCTTCATTTTCTCAAAACTATGTATCGAGTAGATACAATAGTGTTATTCTAAGGTCGCGAAATTTTAAGCCGGAAGAAAGAATGTGAATTGTTATAATTTTTTGTCGTAATAATTTGAGATTACAATTTTTTTAGGCTTATTGGTAACATAATTCTTTTTGTTATTTCCATACACGATACACTTAGGAATATTGCAACTTCAAGTGCTGCATTAGTGGAAACGGGGAGAACGTCATCGGCGGACGATTTGATCTATCGATTAATTTTTGCCATCCCTTTTCTTACTTGATTGTGTTCTATTGGAAATAGAATTAGTTTTAATAAACTATGTTCATTATGTAAAAATATTATTAAACATTCGGTAACTAATGGCAATCAGCTCCTTTACTCCCGACGTGTTTGCTGAATCACGCTCTTACGTGCTGCGGTTGTTTTCTTTTGTTCGAGAGAAGCGACAGGAGCACAGTAACTCGAATATAATTTTAAATGTAGTTTTAACCACGTATGTCCAAAAAATTATTAAACATTCTAAGTAACTAAGATTGTTTTTTGGTGGTAAAACTTTGTACAAGATTTATTATTTTTATGTACAGTATTTTTTTTTTGCTGGACCAATAACTGTTTTTTTTTTTTGCTGGACGAAAAACTGTTTTTTTTGTGCTCGATTAACAATTTGTTTATGCAAGACATATAATTTTTTAATGTAGTGACTGTTCATAAATCTTCAACTATACTCCGGACAATTATCGTAGAGAACCGATTTGATCATGTGCCGGTTCATTTTCATGTGATGTATTTTCCATTCCCTATATACATAACCAATTATTAATTAAATCGTATTATTGATTACATTTTATATGCCAACCATAAAATTAAAAATAATTATATAATATATAGCTGGCGTATACAGTATAAATATATAGAATTAACCACAGCTGATTTTCCATTTTATATAAACAAATAAAATAAAAATCATTTTATTGAATTATCGCTGAATAGTTACTAACTAACTACTGTAACTACCCAGAATTGTATTTAATTTTGATTTTTTTTTTAATAAAAATATTACAGATTAAATTATTTCTGTTAACACTTACTATTATATTTATCACCCTTTTTTTACCATCACCACCACCACCACCACCACAACAACCCCCGTAATCCACAATCTCGCAATTAATCTTCATTTTTTTTTTGTGCTGCTCGAATTTTACTTACTTTTCGCACACAAGAGTAACAAAAAATCAAGATGTTGAAAATGTTATCATTAAAAATGAAAATGTTTTCTTGGAAAAATGAATAATCTGTGAAAATTATCCATAATTATGTATAAAATTTCGAACACAAAAAAAAAAAAAAAATTATCTTAATTTAAAAGAATTAAAATTATAATTTTATTATTATTTTTTAATTGGATTAAAATAAATTATAAATCGCGCACGTTTTCGTGGGTGCGAGCGAATATGGTAGCCATGGTACTACTACTACCTAACCTACAAGGCTTCTTCAAGTACAACGAATAAATTTCCAGGTTTTTGTGTTTCTGTAATGGCCTATTAGTTGGCTGCGGGTATCTAGGAAATATGGACAAAATTTTACATTAATCCGATAAATCAAATATAAAAATATGTCATTTTCATGAAAACACAATTTTTTTTGTGGATAATGTTGGAAAATTTTCAAGAGTTTGGATATCACTTGAATATATTATTAAAAATAATTTTCTCTCCCAGATACTTTATAATATAATCCCTTGTATGTACATACATATGTATATACGTTTATACTCGTACATGTTGGTAGTTTGTGTTTTTGAAAGAGATAAATTGACTGTGTCTAAAGTAATTTTGGACGTTACATAATTTACAAATAAAAGAGAAAAAGATAAAACATCGACAGTTACAAAATTTAAGGAATTTTTCAAGTACACAATCAAGGGTGAAATTCAATTGGATTGATATGAACGTGATAAAGGATATATCGTTTAAATGATATAATTTTTTTAGTTTTGTTTGATTTTCAAGTTTTTTTTTCATGTAACTTCTAATTTTATCCCTCTTTAGCTGTATAACAAGATTACAAAATAAATTTAATCTTTTATTTTATTTAGTTTTACAGTGGAAATTTTTTTATTTGCTATAATTGAAAAAGTTTTCCAATTAACTTTCAATTGAAGAGCAAAAAATCTATATTTTTCTTTTTTATATTTAAATTCTATATTTAAATATTTAATTAGCGCAAATATAAGGTTGGTGTATAATGATAGTTTTTAATGGTAATAATGTTTATAGTTTGAGATAAGATCGAAAAGTTGAGAGTTGAGGCAGTTTAATTGCTACATACATACATACTAGAAAAAAAAGTAATAAAATTATGTTTGCGGTTTGGAAAATAAAAGTAATTCGTAGTTTTGAAATTTCAATGATGACAAATTTTTGTGTACTTTTCAATTATAATAAACTCGATAGTTGTGTAAAAGACCAATTCAAAACGGAGACAATTTAAATAACCTTAAAATTTCTATAATTATGACAAATAATTTCCTGAAACCATAAGATCAATTGAGAAATCAAAGTGTTTTGTTTCACCGATATTAATCAAATATCCACAAGGTTCAAAAACATTTCAAAGAGAAATTTAACAAATTTTTCAACTTTGATTATTAAACTAAATTGTTTAGGGTTAAATTTAACTATGGACAGCAAATATGGCCGAAAGATTTTTAAAAATATTAGATTTTAAAGTCAGAAGTAGATTTAAATTTCAGTCATATGTGAAAGAGCTCCCATTATACAAAATAAGAAAACGCTTAATATATCCTACCTAATGGAAGTTAGCAAGCTGGTAAGAGAAAAACGCCGGAACGTAAAACCTGGCAAATTAATCGCACACCGATGAACAATACAATTTATGTAACAGTCTCAAATCATTTCTTAAAGAAGAGAAAGCAGATAATCTAGTTAGCCTTTTTATTTTCTCTCTCAAAATGATAATCAAAAATTAGACCTGTGGGTAGATTTTGCACAAAAAGCGAGAAGCGAGTTTTTTTTCTATATCTCGCCTTTTAGTTTTGTCCAATAGTTTTTTTGTGATTTTGCACAAAACGACAAAAGTAAAAAGCGGGAAAAATGAGCAACTTTTTATTATCTGTCAAAATTACAAGTGAAGTGTATTTCAAGATAAAATTTTGAGTTTTGTATAGATAGAATTTTGTATAGATTTTAAAATTATAGAAAAAAATGGATAATTTACCTATAACCATGCTATATGATCGCAAAAACCATATGCGAATTATTCGGGCGCAGTTGAGGGATCAATTAAATCCCTTTGATATCGAAATAATTTTTAGATTCTTTGAATCAACGGGTATGCCAGGAGTTTTTGGGTTGATTGATGGAACCCAGGTTAAAATATGTGCTCTCAAAAAATCAATTGAGAAAATATGTGTTCTCAAAAAAATTGTGAATGTGCAAATAGTAAGTAAATTTGTTATTTATATGTCATAATAAAATTGGTTTTTGCAGCAATGTTAATATTTAATTTTATAATAGGTGTGCGATGATAAACCAAAAATCATTAATGTAAATGCCAGGTACCCGGGATCATTGCACGATATAGTTTTATTTTTAATAATAGCCATTTGTTGCACCATTTGCGACAAAATTACACTACGAACGATGACAAATTTACATGGTTGCTTGGTAATTTATAATCATTAATTCGGGATATGCCTTACAGCCGTGGCTTATTACTCCGTTTCCGCAGTCAAATGACTTGATGCAAATTAATTTTAATAAAAAACACAAAGTGTAAGGAATGGTGTGGAACGCTGTATTGGTTTATTAAAAGTTCTATTTAGGTATTTTAAAATTAGAAAAATATTTTTATTGCATGAAAATAAACCTAGCTATTATTTTATAATTTCAGATGTTTATTAGAAGAAAGGGGGTTGTGGTACGATCCAACAATTCTGGGGCATATTATTAACCCTGTGGCATTTTGCACAATAAAATAGTATCAATACGACCAACTGAGGCAGAAGAAGAGGAAATTCCCTACATCATAGATAGAGAGCACAAAATCAAATTGAAGCTGGCATTGAAGATGTGGAGGGTGAAACAAAACAGGGCAAAAGGGTGTCCGTAGCCGAAACTGGTTGATGAATAGGATTTGCCAAAATTAAAGAAAACAATTTATTAACGTAACAAAAAATAAAATAAATAATTCATGAAATTTAATTTAAATAAAAATAAAATAAAAAATAATTCATACCATTTTAATTGTTATTATTTACGATTTATCCCCTTATCAATACTTTCCAATAAAGCGTTATTTTTTTCAATTGCCGTTAGGATATTTCTTAACAGCTCCTATAGTTAGTTCTTGATTTTGTATAGATTTATCTACCGCAGTCCCCAGATGGGGTGCCCGTCGAGGACCAGCTATATTTGCATTCCAGGAACCGGATGCTTCTGGTGGCGGCGTGAGTCGGTGGAATGTTGTTGATGTATTTGGCGTTGAGCTAATAATTGCTGGTGTGCAACTATTATTTGCTATAATTCCAATCTCAGTTGTTGTATTCAATTGTGTCTCCACAATGATGGCACGTTTGGCGATATTATATCCTGCAATGCAAAAACTAATTTTTTAATGTGTTTTAATCAATTTTAATAATTATAATATAAAATACTTACATCAAAATCTTCCGGTCCAAACGATATGGTGGAGTTGCCTGAAGATCGTAAAGGTTCGGTCTAAGTTGTTTTGGAAATTTATTTATATTAGTATATGTAATCAATTTACAAACTATGTGTTGATATACTTACAACTATATTTAACCATCCTTCTGGAACATTGGGGGCACCATCGAACATTTCGATCCCCACCATAGAGATTATCCGCTCCTCCTGCTCAGTGAATTGGATATTCGATGGTCTGCCGCCACCAGTGGCTGTTCTATATTGTCGTAGTTTTGTGGCCTTTGTTTTCACTCCAAGGCGAAGATCTTTCCAGCACTTAAATAATTTGAATAAAATAAGTAATCTAGATTATACATAAATGATTAATTAATTCAAATTATTTTTTTTACCGAACAAATAGCGCAGTGATTAAAAGCTGCGACGTTTGGATCGGGAGGTACCGGGTTCGAATCCCAACAGAGGCGGGATGCAAAAAAGATTTTTCATCTCCCGATTTCGATCGGTGATCAAATTGGAAACATCTATGACCCTCTGTTGGAATGTAGAACTCATGGGCCGACCCATCTTTCATGTCACTGTACAGGGTGACATTGAGCTATGCAATGCGCAGATGGTATACTGTACTTGTGTGAATGGGATGAATGAATGGATTGAATGAATGTTGTGTGAATGTAAGGTAAGGCTATGGACCAAAAGAGTGTTTATGCCAAGTCCTTTTTTAAAAATAAAAAAAAAGATAAAAATTCAAATTATCGACTTTTTTCCGTTGGGTAATGGTTTTTGTTGGCCCAATAGCATTTAACCGCTGATGAATTTGTTCCCATACACTGTATGTGAATTGGGTACCGCAAAATGATTTTATTTCTTTTTGACGCAAAATTTTGTTAAACGTCAAAACTTGCAATAAATCAGTTGTGTTTAAACTTGGTTTGTGAGTAGAAGTGTGGTGGTGATTGATTGCTGTTTTAAAAGTTTAAAGTCTAAACATCCAGATGAAATATGCGGTTTATTATAGAAAATTAAAAAAATTAATTTCTCCATAATTAAATAATGGAGTCACAAGAATCTCACAAGAAAGGTAATTTTACCAAAAGGTAATTTTTTACTACCATTTATAATAAAGGTATTCAAAAATATATTTTGATTCTTTATAGAAACTTTCCTAATAAATCGCCAAAGATAACAAAGTGGTCACATAATGGCAAATCGTTTAATTGCGGAAAAATAAACGGTAAAAACGCGCGGAAATTTGCCAGTTCATTTTATTTAAATAAAACCAAAATCTAGCAAGTTGTGTTTATTTTAAATCACTACAGGATTGACGCACCTAAACGGACATATTGCGTTGAGAGTGCCCCACGAAAATCAATTGCAGTTAAACACTTTATAAGATCATAACTTAACAAGTTATTATCAGAGGTGTCATTCCAATAGAAAAAAAACGAGAAGGTGATAGATGTAGTACGAAATTTACGGGATAACAAATCTAACAATTTATAAAATCGTTCAAAACCATTGAGCAACACTATTGCCATGAAAGGAATTTAAAATGGTAATATCTACCATCACAGTTGTCGGTAGCGACAATGTGGGGACAGTTCAAAATTGAATATCCCCAAATCAATGTTAAGCAAAGCTATTTCCGAATGATTTTTTTTACCAAATTTAAATCTGGCATTCAAAACACCAAACACAGATGTGTGCTACGTGCGCCTTCAATTTAAAGGACAGATTTAAGTGTAAAAGGAGATTACTAAAAAAAAACGCGTGCATATAAACTATGACCAAAACCATTCTTCGAGTCAGCAAATGAAACAAGAGAAGACTTACTGACACTTTGGAGACAAATGTATTTATACAGCGAATAGTAACAAGTATAGTACAGAAGAAAATCTCTTTGATCTGTCCTTAGTTAGGATTCGTGTTAAATATTGATTGCTGAACAATAATTGCTAAAATAGTGTTGTCGTCAAAAATTAAATCATCTTAACCGCATTCTTGTGCTTCATAGTCTAGGCCCTATAAGCAGGATTTCACAAATACAAACCGCGCCTGTATTGTGTTCGTTTGCCTTTTGCGCCTGTACTGTAGCATTTCAAACAGTATCTAAAAAAAATTCAATTTCTTCAACTATCGCGATTTTTTTCGAAGCCGAACTTATCAGCCGTTGTTTAACAGTTTGATCTATTTCTCCACCATTATGTAATGGTCATCAATTTCGTTAGAGTCATCTTCACTTAACGAACTTATAAAACATGCAAAAGGCAGGCTAATGTCGTAGAATTATGAATAAGATTTCTCTCAAATATGTTGATCGAAAGAAGGGTCAAATTTTGTAAGTCTCTTTAAAAAAGTAAAATTATTCGGTCTTGTGTCTCCCAAAGGGGTTTATTTGGAACTCTTCCACATTCCGCTCAGTTCATTGGCGCCATTCGATTAAAAGGTTTTGTAAAAGAGATCGCTTGCTTCATTCAGTATTACATGAATGTAGCAAGCGATCTCTTTTACGTAACGATAGCCATCTTCTTGGTCGACAGATTTCTACAATTACCGGATTAATTCACTTACATTCTATTGCTGATATACGGTAAAGAACAAAGAAAGCGTCTCTTCTGTGAAGTGTTTCACGCAAGATTTTTTACTTTTTTACTGCTTTACAGTGAGCTGAAAAATTCTGAATCACTTTTACAATTCAATACCCCTCATCGCATTGAATCATGTTTTCAATAAAATAATAGTTCAACCAATCACGTCAAAATTAGGTTAACTTGCTTAATAACAAATAATTTGTTTATAACAATTGATTTTGGAGAATTTTTCAACAGTTGATTGTTGATATATTTAAAATGATCGTAACCCTCGAGAATTCTCGGTGAGAGATTTTTCGAGAGTCACATGTTTTTACAAAAATTTTCACGTGTATTAGTAATTAAATATAACCAAAATCATTTATATTTTCGAATGATATTTTCTATGGAAATTCTATTCAACACTATTTCAATTATATTTTTATATATGGCTATATAGTCTGAATCTGAACCAATAAAAAAGGTCTCTTCTATCGTCAAACTCAATAAAAATGATCATGGTTGCTGAATTCTGTTACTCGATTCAATAAGAAAAAAAAATTTTTCTTCGAATTAAATTTTGGTGGAATTACGGTACCTTTTTAAAAAAATATATTTAAAAAAAACTTATTAAAAAACCACGCTTATATTTGCTTTGAAAAGGCTTTGAAAAGTAGAAAATAAAATTTTTCTTCATTACTCCCATCAAGGTATATTTATAACAAGTAGAAATTTAAAATTAATATGACTAAAAATATAAGCGTGGGGCGCTCCTTTAGTCCTTCCATTAGTGTTACTGAAAGACTTTACTTCGTGTGTCTAGTAGTCTTAAATTACCAATGCCGTAAGCATTAGTAATTTAAGACTAATGCCGTAAGCATTAGTAATTTAAGACTACTAGACACACGAAGTAAAATCTTAGTAAAGTCTTTTAGTAAAACAAATGGAACAGTCTATTCTGATGTATCCTAAGAATAGATTTTTTACTGGAGCATTTCAGTATTAACGTAAAAATGATATATTGAGAGATAGTATATACATTCCGAAGGAGCGCCCCACGCTTATATTTTTAGTCATATTAATTTTAAATTTCTACTTCTTATAAATATACCTTGATGGGTCTATTTTTTAATTCAACCCGAGCGATTGGATTTACTCAACCAGTGTACACAGAGTACAGTGTAAAATTGGTCGGTGTACTCAGAGTAAAAACAGCGTGGATAAATAAAATGTTTTTATAAAAATAAATTTGTTGTAATCTGTTTTTATAAAAATATTTGTTTTGACATTTATTAAGTTCGAATAAAAAAGTAGTTTCTTGGTTTTTAATAAAGTTCAGTTGTAATTATGGATGAAAATATATTAAATGTTTTGATAAATGACCCAAATGCTATGTTTGAGTCGGATTCGGACAATGACGGGGATATTGCCGAAGAATTGTGCCGACATTTACGGATGCTCTATTTAAGGCAAATTTTAGAATGTCGATTTCAACATTCCAGCTGTTATGCAAAGATATTCACGATCTCACAATTAGAATTTGTCAACCCGTTCGAAACGAGATGAATGTGGAAAAGCAAGTGATAGTAGGACTGTGGTACCTGGGAAATAAGGAAACCATAAAGTAAATTACTTATTACTGGATATATTAATTAAAGTTTCTTAATAAGATTTCTTTTACAGATCGATAGCAGGACGGTTTGGCTGCGCAAACTCCACGGCGTGGATTGTAATTAAAAAATTTTCCCACAAGCTTCTACGTTTAAATGTAGCAAAGGGAATCATTCATTGGCCTATACACATGAAGAAATGAGAAGGACATCGCTTTATTTTAAGGAGAAGCTCAGATTTGCAGGTAAAAAACAAAAATTATGTATTGGTATCAATTAGTTATCTAATTGTTTGTTTACTATCTGATATGTATTATTGGCGCTAAAGACGGAAGTCACATTCCGATTATCGCTCCTGTAAAGCACCCTAACTCGTATGTATGTAGAAAAGGGTTTCACTCTATATTACTGCAAGCGGTTTGCAATGAGAAACTGAAATTTATCCATACTTATGCAGGAGAATGCGGTTCGATTCACGACGCGCGGTTTTTAACAAAATCAAATTTACCCAATCGTATTGCTTCAGGTAATGAAAATTGCATATATGAGATATAATGCGTTAAAAACATGGCTGCTACCCCCCTTTAAAAATCACGTGAACTTGAGTGACGCACAAGTAACATACAATATTGTGCATTCAAAATGTAGGGTCATGATTGAACGGGCTTTTGGTTTATTAATGGGACGATTTCGGCGATTGAAGTATATAGATACTAAGAGTCCGGTTTTACCACCATTATATGTTGGAGCATCATGCATCCTTCACAACTATTTTTAACAAAAAAAAATTCGGAAATTGACGCGGAATTTATGGATGACAATGATTATGCAGCGCCTGATTTTATGATAGAGGATACGGACGATGCAGACTACGATGAAGATCTGTCATCCGACGATGCCTCTATAAAGAGGGTTGCAATTGTCAATTATTTATTTTAATTTTGCATTCATACTTGTTTTGTTAATTCATTAAATATACATTTCAAACGTACATGTGGTTTTTATTATATATTTTATGCATTTTGGTTACTGTCACTGGAATGGCTGACTGTGTTTTTATTTGAAGCCGTGGTATTTGCCGCTATTTGCTCAATTGCAATTGTGTAGCGCTCCATCAATTTTAATTTTGCATTTTGGTATTGTTCGTTTTTTTCTTCGAGAGATTTTTCCCTTTACGCTTTGCGCTTATTTTTTCTGCTACAGTTGTGGTGTAACGTTGTAAATTATTAACGGCTTCAAAACTTTTAGCGTCTGGGATCTCTATATGGATACTAGTCTCGCTAAATGTAGCAACGGCCGTAATCTCTGGAGACTCTCTTACAATTTCGTCAACAGCATCGTAGTAAGTCCAGAATTTTTTATTATTCCCCGTTGTGTCATTATGCACCTTAACTATTTTGTATTGCCGGATCAAGCTCTTCCACTTGTTTTCAATTTGGTCCCAAGTGAGGTTCAAATGCCTTTCTTTATTAAGGTGAACTGCCATTTTTTGAACTGTATGTCTTTTAACTCCTGACGACAACTGCTCATAGTTTTGAGTAATTAAATTTAAAATTATATTGGTCAATTCATGAGTCTATTTAAAATCTGCAAATTTTTCTTGATTTGCCATTTCTTTATTTTTTCAAAATTATGAAAGTTATCTTTTGTTTTTTCTTGACACATACATTCATTTCAGAGTAAAAATTTTTGAGTAGGCTCAGTTCATAATAAAAAATACAGTGTGTGGAGTAAAATTACACAGGTTGAATTAAAAAACGCAGTGCACATTTTTGACAGCGCACTGCTCGCTCGGGGTGAATTAAAAAATAGACCCGATGTAAGGAAGAAAAATTGTATTTTCTAATTTTTAAAGCTGAAAAGGCTTGAAAACAAATGTAAGGTTGGTTTTTTAAAAAGTTTTTTTTAAATATATTTTATTTTCTACTTTTTAGTCATCGAAATTTACAATCAATTTTTCGACCATGTTAACATTTGTCAGGAAGTTGCAGAAAGATAGATGGTATATTTATCTTTGGACTTTACCTTTTAGATTGCAATCCGAGAGCACTATGTCATATGATTGTTTCTTAATATAGCCTACTGTTATCATCACTTTGATATTTGAGCATCGCTTTTGCGCCTCGGAATATTACTAGTTCTGTTGGAAGTCCAGCTGTCATATTTATGTTATTCGAAGTGACTCTTTCCAAGTTCATCTTTTCTGTATTCCGCGTAGAATCGACTAATGAATTCATTGGGGTATTTCTGTCTCTGAAGAATTGTCACACAGTTTCATTGTGCTCATCCACTTTCTTCTTGGTTGGGTATATGCGAAGGGCACGTTCTATGGAGAATTCACCGGTAAACTTATTGCTGACTTTGTCTATGAGTACTTTCATATGCTGAGCCTGCAATTCGCCTACTCTCAGGTCGTTCAAGATATCTATGAACTTATTATCTCCTAGCCTAAAAGGTTTTGAAAAGCCTAAAAGGCATATATTACCTCACTCTGTGTGTCTGTTTGTATCGGCAAAATTTGTAATCAATTTTTCAACCACTTGCGATAGTCCAATTGAGCTGGTTATTCATATGATTATTAACAAATAGTTATTATTTTTAAACTCTAATTTGATTTTTATAACTCTACATTTATCCTGCCGCAATTGGTTCTTATCAAGTAGCCGTGATTTATTTGTAGATTGTAGAACATTTAATATATTGTTGTTTTTAAAATAAAAAATCACTTTTGTACACAATACAAATATAATAATTACTCAAACCTATATCGAACTCATATCTATGTAAAAACGCACGCATACACATGATTAGAATTCAAAACTTTATTTCCAGTTTATTTTGTAATAAACATTAATCTCTTCCAGAAGAATGGAAACAATCACATGTGTATTAATAATTTATATGCAAATTATCCATTTTCTTCTATGTACATACATACATGTATGTTTTGCAGTAAAATCGAAAAATAAGTAAATTTACCATATACATACATACATACTTACACCTTAACTTCTCGTTCACAAAACTTTATTATATTCCACAATGAATTTAAACGTAAAATGCTCTTTCTTGTAATAAATTTTCATGTAAGAAAAGATTTTTATCGATATAAGACTAATAAATCTTATTGAAAATATATTTAATTCTTAACTTCTATACTATTTCTCCATACTTTACTACAACTACTAAAACCTGTTTAGCATTCTTTAGTGTTGTAATAAAATATAAAATCGTTCGTTATTGATATTTTCCCTTGAGTGGTTTTTCGAAACACCATCAACAACAACAGAAAAGGAAAACGTTTATTGTTCAACAACAACAAGAATAAAATAAAAATCTAAATTTTCAGTTACATGGAAAATCCAAACACAAACAATGAAACGAGATTAAAAATCGACAAACACAAACACAAAATAAAGTTCGCTGCTCTGTGCGGTTGAGATTATTCAGGCAGAAAATTGGTATAGAAGTGCGCGGGTTAATCTTGAAAAATGTTTCTGCTTACTCAATGATGTATGTATATACTGTACATATGAGTATAGCCCCTTTATAAAATTTTCCAGACATTAAATAATGTACGTACAGTGTATCATTTCAATAAAAGTTTTGATTTATTTTTATTATATATTCCAGGTACTTATTTCGAAAATATACCTGTCCGCCCATCAATAATTTTCAAAAAAAAACTATTTTCTTCAATTTTTCCTAAAAATTAATATTACACTAATATTTATAATAAATTTATGTCTTACATATGTATATACTCGCGAATTTCAAATGAAATATACTAAAAAAATTGATGGTTTGAGACCAGACATTAAATTATTTGTAGCACGCAAAAATAATTGGCTGAACCCGCCTCTCCACCCATATATAAATATAACATATATGTATGTATACAATTGACTAAGTCTAAATGTCTAATATGTATTTACTAATATACTAATGACTTACATACAAATGTATAATTTTCGATTGCGTTTCTGTTGTGGTTGTTGTTATTGTTGGTTGTGTCTTCAACATTTCGAATTTCCGGTAATATAAACATACAAATTACACATAAATTTCCCGAAGAAAAGAAAATGTAAATGAAAACTATATGCGTACATGTTTGTTAGAATATTTATCAAATCCATATACGTTGTACAGTTTATAGTTTAAATTATTAGCCATACGAGTTAAAAACGGAGGAAATCAAATGTAATGAAACGGATATTTTGATTACAATCTGCCATGTTTCGTGTCTGGATGTTAGGTGGTCAAAAAGTTTGTAGAAAGAGATCCTTTAACGACACATACAGAAATAAACATTGCTAATTGAACAACCACCCAGCCAATTACTTTACAATACATATTGTTCCATTGAATCAAACAACCAAACTGGTAAATCGGAAAGATTCTAAAACAACTACATTTAAACAAATCACATTTAGAATTGCGTCCTAAGCACAATTACAATCGAAGCGTGAGAAGTAATCCAACTTGCCCAGCCGCAACGAAACTACAGAATCGATGGACCAGACAGAAAATCAAGAAGTATCTTGTGCGAAAAATTCAAATTCGAAAAAGTCTTTTCAACCAACATAACATGTATATAAAGTTAGCCTAGGATTCATCCTAGAAAAATGCAATGTCCACACCATAACTATAGCGACACTGTTATAACCACTATCAGACCCGGATTAACTATCATTCTAATTTTGTCCCATCCCAGGATAAATATGTTCTAATGTTGCGACAGTTTTTTAAAACTATAATCTGTCGGATTTTTTTTTTATCTGTCGGATACTAAGAGTATCTTGTTGAACTCAAATGGTGACGTCAGTATACGTCACCGACAACGTTTACAAAAAAAAACTAAGTGGGTTTCTGCTAGACACTGTTACCAAGGAGCCGACTGGTTCTTCTGGAACCCCTAAGCAAAACCCAATGTTACCCAAAGATCGAGAAGACTATATTCTTATTGGATCCAAACATCATGGAAAAACATATGGAGAGTAGTTGTGGAAGCCAATAAAAAAGGTGGATCCAAGTGGCTGTGTAAAGACTACCAGAAACTGAACGAGAAGATAGTCAAAGACAGGTATCCGATGCCATTATTGCAGGAACAAATTAGACTTCAAGATTTATAGGGTTTTATCACGTTCCGGTTGCCGCAGTCAATCAAATATACCACGTTCGTCACGCCAGAAGGGCATTACGAATTTTTAAAATGCCCATTTGGGCTTTATAATTCTTAATTCTCCAGCAAAAAATGAGGAAGATGGAATATGCAAATATAAAACGGTACTCAACGTAGCATGAAGAAATGAGTTGGAGATTAAATGGAGCAAATATCAGTTTCTCAAGAGAGCGATTGAATATTAAGGCTACGAAATCGAAAACGGGTTTATCAATGCAACAAAAAGAAGCAAGCAATTAAAACGTCCATAGGCCCACAAACAGGGAAACAACTACAACGATTAGGATTGACCAGCTATTACAGAAAATTTATCCAGAACTATGCAATGATTACTAACCCGTTAACAAACCTCCTCCGTAAAAAACATGCAATTTGGAAAGGCACAACTGGAATATTTGAAAAATAAATTGTTCGGTAAGCCAGTTTTAAAACTATATTCAATTACCGCCGAAACCGAACTTCACACTGACGGATCTAAAATTTGGTTAGAAGCAGTTTTATTCCAATGATGCCGTATGGACTGACAACTACAGTCAGTATTTTACTACAGCACGAATAAAACTACGCTAGTTATGAACTAGAGATTCTTGTTATCATCAGGGCTCGGAAGAAATTTAGAACTTTTTATCAAAAAACTAATAAGTAGTAGAAGATCCATTAATATTTTACAGTGATCAGCAGTAATACTTTCAAAAATTTTAACAATTCTTTGTGCTTATGCAAAAATAGGATGCAAGAACTTAATGAAAGCTAAACTTTTTGTATCTTTATACATAGAAGCAAGTTGATCAGCTGTGTAACACCTCTCTCGTTGTGCGAATATCGCGTTTCCAATTCCAACCACTGATCGAGAATTCTTTTCACGCCTTTTTCAATAGATAACCACAGTGTCGTTGAACATTGAAGCAATTTTAATGGATCCTCATCATATTTGACGAGCAGAAAGCATAGCGAACCAATTGTACGTGTCTGCCACTAAAAATTCTAAGGCCTTTGGCATTGATTCTTTCGCAGCAAATGAAACAGCCAGTTGCAGAGAATGACAAACACAGCGAATCAGTATTATTTGAGGACAAATGAGTTTTAATAATTCTCTTACTCCTGCATTTCCCCCAACTATAACATGGGCATTATCAGTCGCAATTGATACAATGTTATCCAATTTTAATTTAAACCGTTGTAAACATTCCACGATTGCATCAACGATTGTTTGTGCTGTTCCATTTTCTATAGGCACTAAATCGAGGAAGGTTTAGATTTACTAATGTTCGTGATTTCGTCAATTAAAAGGCTGAATCGAGATTCCCTCATATCGTCCAGCAATCGTAATTTAAAGTGTGGCTCAAAAAAATTTCGCTGACATAAAAAAAGATATCACTAAGAAAACCATTTAGCGGTATATGCAAAAAATTATCGCAGCGCTTTGGACAAATATGCTAAATTGAGAGGCAAAATCGCTAAGTTGGTAACACTGTGTAAAACCCAAGCAACTTTTGCACCGTTTTTACTCAAATAGCATTTGTTTCGTTTTATCATTTTTTACAAAACGTTTTTTGATGGTTGCTTACTCTTTTATATAAAACGCATGTAAACGTAAACCGCAAAATTAAATACTTTCATTTACAGTTGAAAAAAAATTGAAATATTATTCATCATAGTATGCCGTGCAAAACAAAAACTTTTATTGACATGCACAAGTTTCGAATGTTTCTCTCATCTAACGGAACTTTTTGAAAAATGTATTTTATAATAAAAACAAGAGAACCGTTTTCAGTTAGTATTGTGATTTTTTCGTGGAAAATAGAAGATTTTTGTTACTCTATATATAATGGGCCCGCAACGAGCATGATAAACTTCTAAAATCTAAAATTTTAGAAAATTTTTATAACGGTGAAATGCAATGTTCTATTGCAAAAAACAATAAAATAAACAACCCGGTAATTTCGCGTTTAATAAAAAAAATTAACACAACTGGAACAGTTGAAAGTATACATGGTGGTGGGCGACCATGAAAAACATCTGTGCATACACACTTACTTAAAAAGTTTTTTTCCATGAAAGAAACCACTGCTTACTGCACGCCTAAAACCGGTATGCATACATTTATTACATTTTATGAAATTTATTTTATTTTAAACTAATTTCTTGATTAAATTTTGTTTGAAAACAAGAACTGGGATATCAAAAGTTGTAAATCAAATTTATTCAGCGACGAGGTCAAATTTAATTTGGTTAACTCTGATGTGAAGTGCCATGTCACAAATGAAAGGGCAGCGCCTCAATTCCCGTGTTTGTAGAGGTACCGCTAAGGACTATCCACATATACATAAGCATTTATTTATTTATTCAATTTTTTTATAATAATTATACTGGAATGATCTTTGTGGCAAGCTGGATAGTCCATTGCACACGGAGGTAGAAATTTAATGATGTGGACGTGCTTTTCTGGTCAGAGCATTGGTTCGTTTTACGAAAAAAAACGATACGGTGTATTAATTTATGCACAAAAACATTTTGAAAACACATCCTCCTTCATGCGGAATAGAAAATGCCGCTTCGGTGGGTGTTTCAACACGACAACGACCCGAAACACACATCGAATGGTAAAAAAAATTAAAAAAATTTTGCAGTTGAAAGGATTCAAGTCTTTGATTGGTCGGCACCGGCACAATCACCTGACTTGAATCAAATTGGAAAACTTCGGGATTCTGAAACGAAGAGTGGGGGATAAACGATTCAGAAACAAGGGGAAGCTGATGTTAGTTTTAAAAAACGAGTGGGAAAGTATACCTATTACAATGATTTTGAGTATTATCGAGTCTATGCTCCGCATTCACAAATCATTAACATATTTGTTTTCAGTTAGTTTCACAATTTAATATTATATAAAACAAATATTTTATTAAACCTGGAATTACTATTGAATTGGCACATTCACTTCAATTTGATTTTTCTTAAATAACTAAATTAGAAAGTACTATATGGAACATCGTCCTTATTGGCAAACCAATTCTTTCAAGTCATGATAACTTCCCCATGGATAATTTCCTAACCATTTATCATTGATTCATTGTGCTATCTTTTTCTTTTAAATGCTTTAATTAATTTTGTAAAGTCGTTCTGACATGTGATTATGTGAAATGGTTTAATGACTTCAAGTTCAAAATACAGGTGGTAAATGAATCTATTAAATTAATTATCTCTCCTGTAATGGAACAATTTTAAGTATGATAATTACGGGCTTTGTATCTTTGATATTGTGACACTATTTTTTACCAGTAGAGTGGTATGCAGAGGATCCTCATTAAATTTTTTATTCAGTGTTAGTGATCTGTCATAGAGCTTAACTTTGGCTGATTACAATTTGTTATTGGCTTTCTTGATGTGCTAATACGTTTTTACTAACTTTCTTCTAATTTTAAAATTGAATCATACGATTTTTCTTCGTTTTAAAAATTATTTTCTTTTTCAATTGAATATTCTTTTGTTTTTAAATATTGTGTCAGAATATTTAAGGAAAATGTTTTTAAAATATACTGATTTCGAATATTAATTTCTGGGATCAACCTCAAATCTTCAGTTTCCCCAATGTAGCATTCCGATTAATAGTTCTAAAATAATTTTTGATGTGACTGTTAATCAACCTTTGGGAATGAAAAATACTCGACCAAAAAGGGAGAAAAGTAAGTTATTTTTAATGATAGTCTCAAGTAGTGCAGGGTTATAATACACATTAAGAGCATACTCAAAATGAACAGAGTTCTGACTTATTATTTTTGGTAATTGATTTTAAGATGTCGTAAATGGGACTTTGTGTTTATGTTTATGTTTCCACATAAATGGAGTTTTACTATGCCGACATTTTGCAAACCATTAGCAATTATTTCGGAAAAATTACTATCAGTAACAACTAATTCAATAATTGGTCTGAACCATGTTTCTATTGTATCTATGTTATGACATGAGCTAATTATATCCGTCAAAGGCAATGGATCTGATAGTTCATAGTCAATAGCCGTTATTGGCACCACCAATGCATAAAAATTGTGTGGAAGAGTGTAGGATTTGAAATAAGTTCTTTTTATAAATCTAAGAAATTATTTTTGTCATTGTTCTGCTGTTTCAATGCATTCGAACGTACTTGCCTCAAGACATTCATTGATTTAAATTTACTATTGTTCGACGCGGACACGTTTGAATCAGCACCAACACAACAAATCCCTTAATACCGGCAGATCCTCGAATTGTTTCGTTTCCATTTCCAGAGACCAGAAAAGAAGATACATTTAGTGGACATACTTAAGAAGTTCTATCAAAACACTTCGTCATTAAAAGGCAACTAAACAGGAATGCTAAATCAACAAGTACCCAAATAAGAAGGTTATATCGTGAAATAGGGCCAGCTACGGAAATATTAGCAGCAGGCAACACTTCCAAAGCGGCGTTAATCCACAAATTAAAAACCATAGATAGGATGATGACTCAGATACGCAGATCAATGAAGAAATCTGTTGAATCTTCAGTAGCTGATTAAAAAAAATAATGTGAAGATTATGCCTAACGAAGTCCAACGGTTAGAGTCGCAGCTCGAAAGCATGGTAAGTCGACGACAGAGGTTGATGCGCAGAAGTTACAAAGGCAGAATGATCATTCATTGTTATTCAGTAAAAAACCACAATGTTCGAGGATCAAGGTGTGGACATAAACCGTAAAGGAAAAACAATGAAATGCTTGGCGAGAGCAACGGAATGCAATTAATACGTCACAGAATTTTCTCGAATAAATTCACGCATACTTGTACAATTTTCATGTAACAATGCAATACGGAATGTCCGAAAGTAGCATTGAACGGGTATATACATACATGCGACCAGGTTACCGAGAAGATCAGTTTAAATTCAACCAGAGATCAGTGAACAAGTGAGATAGTGAAATATTGAAATAGTAAAGTGCTCTAAAGTGAACCAGATTGTAAAGATCTGAAAGTGCTGAAGACAAGTGTTGTTTATTTTTTCTCGAATAAATTGTGCACTGTAAATAAAAAAGTTCAAAGTGTTTTATTGCAAAATCCATTACGAATCTAGAACCTTGTATTATTTTATAAACAATCACTAAGAAAATATAACCGACAAGTATGAGGATATCGTCATATCCCTAGCAACAAAATGAGACTGAAAATGATAACATTAAATCTGACACTTTAACGGGTTAGTTTATACCAATACGCATAAAATAATTTATCTAAAGACCTATTTTAGGGGTCTGGCAGGTAAACTGCAAAACCACTTACAATCCACTGGAGAACCAATCAAAATTTATAAAAAATATTTTTGTAAGTTTTTGCCATTTCGCATTTCGATGGAATGAAGATTAATGTTAATAGGCACAGCTCTAGTATGTCTGGTTCCCTACGTTTCATTTCAGTATATACTGTTCCAGTATAAAACCAAATACATACTTATGTATTTGAAATTTGTTAACAAGCTGATGGTAAAACTAAATATGGACCGAAATTTTGTTATTGTTGCAGATAATTAATTAACTCAGTCAGTTATTTTGAATAAATATCTGACTACGACGTCAGATATTTATTCAAAATTAATTCTCAAATAAAAAATAATTTATTATTGGAAAAATTTCTACCGCAAATAATTTTTATTTTAATTCAAATTTTTAATAATTTCTGGTTTAATATCGGTGAATATTTTAAACCGAATATTTATATTATTTTAAATATTTTAAACCGATATTTTAAATCGCCAATACCACTCAATGTCTATACGCAATAAAGAACACATGAATCAACATTGAAACGTACAACTCATTCATTTATATTCATAATATCAAAAATGATGGAGAGTGAATCGAAGCGGTTAAATGAAAGTTTACTCGAGAATCCAAAAGAATTTCAATCCATAAGCCAGTTCTTGAAATTTTTGGAGAGAAGATTTCAATCGCTAGAATCGATAGAGATCATGAAAGTGGCACCATTATATGTCAACCAAAGTTTCACCCATAAGTGGCAGAAGAACCATAATATTGTTATAAGCCAGCGTTTTAAGAAACTAAGCTTTCAGAGGAAAATCAAATGATCATGGTGCATAATTTGTGTATAGCTCGCAAAAAATCATGAAACAAAGCATTGCAGAATTTATTTGACTTATTCAAGCACTTTTTACAACGGCTCTAGTCATAACAAAGAATAAATATGGTGGTTTCGACTTACTACGTGCACTAATTGACCTAGGCCTTCAAGCCACATTTATAACTCAGTACAAAAACGAAGATACGAGCTGAGGTTTTGGTAGTTTCAACATCAAATAAAAAAGTACACAAAAGTAACTCTTGATAAATGTCTTCGATTTACATCGATATTCCTCGATATATTAAAATATCGGGTTTGAATATTGAGATACAACAAAATGTCATAGGTACTAGCCAATCCAACTTTCGAGACACCTGGAATCATTGATCTATTATAAAGAAAAGAGGGACTCGCGTTACATATATATCACTCAACATACAGAAATGGGATGGATTATATGTGATCATAGAATAATTGAAAACAAACGGCAGTGTAGCCACCAAAGAGTTATACTGCGTAAAGCACAACGAGAGAATACACATAAGTCTGAAGAATAGACGTTCGTATTCCTCTTAACAACCAAAAGCTCCAAGCGACAAATCTTGGAGCCTAAAAAATGCACCAGCCAATAGTCAGATGGGACAATGATTTGCAAAGGATGGAGAATTGCAAAAACCAATCATAAATTCATGGTAGAGTATATCAAACTTAACCTTATGGAATTGATACAAAAGGCCTCGACTATAGATACTTCTCAAAGGTTTTTCTTGTCACATCATTCTGTCATAAAGGAAGACAGCTACAAAATTAAGAGTAGCTTTTATCGTTCCTGCAAAACCACTCTCTCTCTTTCTCTCCCCCCCCCCCCCTCTCTCTCTCTCCCTATAAACGGATTCTTGCATGTAGGTCCAACCATACAAGATAATTTTATTTTCATATTGATTAGATGGAATAAACATCGAATTAATTGATATTACCTCAGGTAGGTATTAAGAAAAAGTTTAGCCAGATTAACATATCGAACAAGTATCAAGATTTGGTGGTCATATCCAAATTAATAAATTACAGATTAAAAGCAGTAACATATGGAACAACCTCTCCGACATTTATGGCTACAAAAAACTTGGAATCAAGTAATGAAAGATGACGCGTCGCAATACCGAATTACACCAATAAATTACCAAAACAATTTTTGCATCGATGATGTTCTATTTGGAGCCAATTCAATAACAGAAGCAATAATGGCACGGAACCAGTTAGTCAGTCTTTTTCCTAGAAGAAGATTTAACCTTATAAAATGAGCCAGCACCAACCAGGGAATATTAAAAGATATTCCAAAGGTGAAAGAATCAGAACTTCGCGCGCAATAGTATTCGAAGATACCGCAAAATAGTTCAAAAATATTATACAAGCTTTGAATTTAAACCACGATATACAACAGTTTTACTGAACCGATTCAAGGGCAGTATAACGTTAGATCAAAGGAAAGCCACAATATCATAAGACGTTCGTTGCCAATAGTTAACACCAATCCTAACTAATGGTTCACGTAAACATACATTTTTTACGAAAACCCTACAGATTGGGCATCAAGAAGGCTGGACCCGACCCAAATACTAACGCACGTCACTTGGTGGGAAGGGATTACATTTAAGCATTAACAACTACTGTAAAACAACCTATTATCGATTTTGATCTATTCTCATCGATATACAACGGCTCGTTCGAAGTATTGACATCAAGGGAGGTTAACATATATTTAATGGTAATATTTAACATCATGAAGCCTTTGAAGCCGAGTTAAAAGGATTAGAATCAAACAAAGGTATGACCGAGCAAATAGCGCAGTGGTTAAAGCTGCGACGTTTGGATCGGGAGGTACCGGGTTCGAATCCCAACAGAGGCGGGATGAAAAAGGGATTTTTCATCTCCCGATTACGATCGGTGATTAAATTGAAAACATCTATGACCCTCTGTTGGAATGTAGAACTCATGGGCCGACCCATCTTCCATGTCACTGTACAGGGTTACATGGAGCTATGCAATGCGCAGGTGGTATACTGTACTTGTGTGAATGGGATGAATGAATGGATGTGTGAATGTAAGGTAAGGCTATGGACCGTAAAAGTGTCTATCCCAAGTCCTTTATAAAAAAAGAACAACAACAAAA
The DNA here is from genome assembly GCA_951394425.1 of Tipula unca. Taxonomy (NCBI): domain Eukaryota; kingdom Metazoa; phylum Arthropoda; class Insecta; order Diptera; family Tipulidae; genus Tipula; species Tipula unca. The sequence continues at coordinate 88,516,466 of OX596382.1, forward strand.
AAAAAAAAAAGGAATACCAAAGTTTAGTATAATAGCAACTCGGAGTCGGAGAAAGGCTAACAAATTGAAGTGTTTCGTATGAAGAAAAATATCTGAAAATACCGCCTGGAAATTACAGGTTATCAAAGCAGCTAATCAATGGAGCTTATATTGAAGACCATAACCGGTATTCCAAGCACGGCCATATTTATGCCATTGGTAGAAATTTGTGAAGACATTTGCGTCAGAAGGAAAATTGTAGAATGCCACTATTGACAGGATTAGTTTAACAATGTACAAACTAAAATCGAAATTCAGTTTTTCGAAGCTGGCAGTACTTTTTTAAACATGCGACCGAAAGGTAAAGTATATTGCCGATAAACTACAGCTTCAGTCAGTAAAGGTCTAATACAAAACAAAGATGAAAATAAGAAGTATGCCGCAATGTTTTCGGAAAGCCTCACATAAATGTCGACAGACCGTCGTGCTGAATTATAAATTTAAAAATCTTGGCCTGGGTTTTTTTCTGGGGTTGCTGAGGAAAACTTTAATCTATTACCAAAAATCATTTTGTGGAACTCAGAATTAGTAGCATCTAAAAATGTGTGTTAATACCTTTGATAATTTTCGTTATAAATCTTTCTGGCTCTCAGAAACCACCTCAATTTTAATAAATATTTTTGTCCGAGTATAACTTAAATACACAGTGGCGTAAACCGGCCATTTACATAATGTCACTTTCTTATAGTTATGTTGTTTTTATTTTTCCGGTAGTGGCGCTTCGGCAACTTTTCAGATATTTCGGATAGTAAGAGATCATGAAACTATCGTACGATAGTCGCGCTCCTTATTTAACTAATATACTAAATCATTTATTTTATAATTTATCTTTTAAAAATACATATTATGCGAAACCAGATATCAAATCAATACGCCATGAACACCTCTAGACTTGGTGGCCCAATTCATACAGATATGCTGCAAACAGTTTTGTCTGAAACAAATAAATTCATCGATTATCGATTTCAATTATATAAATCTAGGTATATGGCAATCACTTACTCCTTCGATGTAATTTCGAACATCAATCTTCTCGTTTTGAGAATGTGCTCCGTCGTCGCTTGCGCCCATTGGCAGTAGACAGACATTCGCATTGGTCGCTTTTTGAATGTCCAACACAACCGGAATAGAGCCACCTTCACGTGTCATATCGGGTTCCGTTTTGTACACGTATTTTGTGGCTTTGCGTGCGGCATGAAAATTAGGATGATTATGCTCTTCGATCCATGAACTACTTGGATACCCGTTCGTAATTTTCATTGTATTCGGTGATCCATATTCATGCCATAATGCATTCACATAGTCATGAACATTTTGTAAAATTTTGTCCGGATCTTGATGTGGTACCAAACGGATTGAGAATTTACCAATCACTTTTCGTGGAATGACAGTTTTGGTACCGGGTTCGTAAAACGCGCCTTCGATACCGTGCAATGAGAGTGATGGATAGCGCCAACGATGCATTAAGAGATTAGTCTTGTCCTCGTAAAGTAAACGATTGGTTCCAATCTCTTGTCGATAAACTTCAGAATTGAAATTAATGTCTGGGTACAGATCCAATTCATTTGTTGTTATTTCGGCTACATCCTCCATTATGCCAGTCACCAAAATTTTCCCATGTCGATCAACTAATTTACCCATCATATAAATAACATCGGTCATAGCCTCAGGCACAGTCCCACCGAACACTCCACTATGTAAATCTTTAGCAGCGCACTCGATTTCAATAAAAAAATATATTAATCCACGTAGACCGTAGGTCAAGCAAGGTTTTTCCCTGCCTAACCAGTAATTATCCGAAACGCATACAAAATCTATGTCTTTGATGAAATCAGTTTGTCGGGCATACAGTAATTTACTCAATCCAAAGCTACCAGTCTCCTCTAATCCCTCGAACACAAATTTTATATTAACCGGAATTTCTACGCCCTGTTTCTGGTATGCCTCAATAGCATGAAGCCATCCGAGCACAGGACCTTTATCGTCGGTAGCTCCGCGCCCAAAAAGTTTCCCATCAATCTCAGTCATTACAAACGGTTCTGTATCCCAACCATCTTCAATCAATGCCGGTTGGACATCTAAATGTCCGTAGATTAGAACGGTTTTCGATGTTGATGGATTGTTGGTCGGTAAACTGCCAAATATAACTTTTGGTGATGGGATTTCCTCGCCCTTCGAGTTTTTACGATTGGGTAAATCGATTATTTCGACTGTAGCACCAAGTGCTCGCAAACGTGCTGCTGTCCAATCGGTCATACGAATAATCTCATCGTACATTTCCCATGCTGATACCGATTTAATAGCGACCACTTCCGCTAGTGCGTCAATAAATTTGCGTTGGTTAGCATCGATGTATCTGTATGTGAATATAGTGTGAGAAAAACCAAATGTATATGTTATCGCAAATATAGTTATATGGTTGCACATTGAAACGTTATCTAATAATGTTAGGTTTGTTGTAAATGTTATAATCGTGCGAAATAATTGTGTGTATGTTATGTTTCAAATGCTTATCATTTACCAACCACAATTATACTAAACGTATGTACCGGCCCATTCATATTTTCTAAATGTTTATCGTCTCTAACCGCAATTATACCACAAATACATGTGATTCATAGAACTGACCTGCGATGATTCATACCAAGTTTTGAATAATTTTGAAGTAAACATTTTCAAAGCATACAAATTAATTTAACATAAACCGATTAATGCGTTTGGCGAACAAAAAACAGAACATAAGGATATCTTACAAAGCCTCAATAGAACCTCAATTACATATTAGAAAAACCTCATTTGCACTCGTAACAAATTATGAAACACAGCTTACCCAAATATCGATTGTAAATCTTGTGGAATCTCTACACTTGCCATTTTATATTAAATTAAAATATAAATCAATAGACCAAGTTTTTATCAACTATTAGAGTACAGCACTTGTTTACGCTAGCAAAGTTGAATGATAACTGAACATGATATTATGTAACTATCGCGTGTGTTTTTCATCGGACGGTAGTTCTAGACCGCGATAACAATAAATCGAAATAAATTAAATTAAATTAACGTCACGTTTTTGAATTCGATACGGTAGATTTGTAAGTATGTAAATGAATTGAGACTTATCGGTTTCCTAAATATCATCCGTCGGCCTGACCATCAGCCTCACAATGATTGAATGAGGATTCCGTATTTTTTAAGCGCGTCCTCGCTCAGTAAATATTCTCACTGACAAATATAGCACAATAGACAATCATAAGTGATTTAATTTAGAATACTATATGTGATGACCATACTAGGGGCTCCAAAATACTAACCTAAAGGACTCTAGAGAATATTTCTCTCAATTAAGAAACGTCAAATAAAAACTAGGCGTTCGGCAGTAAGACACATGATCTCCACCTTAGACACTTTATGAAGTTTCGCACAGTATTTAGCCAATTTAGAACTTTCAATGTCCGATTTTTCAAAAGTAACTTAAAAAAATTATTTTAAATGACACTTTAAGGTGTGCTTGTTTCGTTCACTGTTTGGTCATTCGATTGATACATTTATTCTCATCAAACACAGTGCAATGTTGCTCCAATTGAATTAAATTAATCTGACGAGTAACCTTGGCTGGATCATGAAGAGCGATGTTTTCCAGGATATACGCTGATTGTGTCCCAGACGCACGTTTCCTATATCATTGAAGCACCCAGTTGATTTCTTTAAGTATTCAGTGTTGCAATTTGATATTTGGGACATCATTCAATGTAAGTTGGTAGCCGAGAAATATTTTCGTGATATGGTAGATTGTTGTCATAATTCAAGCCATCTTTCCGGATGATAACGCCAGCCATTTTTGAATGCTTTCGATGCGACTGTTTCAATTTGAATAAATGGAGACTATTCCAGATTCAATTTGATATCATTCTGGCAACGTTTCTGATAGCTTTGTATATTTTAATGCCGTTAGCACATCAGAGTTTTGGATAACATTTGTTATATCATTATAATGGGAACGATGAAAATCCATGGTCCCAAATGAAAGCTCTGCAAAACTCCAGAATGTCCAGAAATTGGTCTTGATTCCAATATATTGTTCTCAACCATCCATTTGACAAATGCATTGGAGAACCCAAACTTAAAGAAGTTTTGAATTATTTTGCTAGTAAACTCAGTCAGGCACGTAGTTGTATATCTTCTTGGGAGGATGCCGGGTTGAACTGTGTGGTATATAATCGGCTTAAATGAGTTGCAAATAACCAGTTCAAATAGTTTGGGAATTGATTACAACGATACATTTCCCCTGTATTACGAAATATCTGTTCTGGTTTCCTCTGCCAGGTTGAAGAGATTGATTGAAGATTGCTTTAGGCCCGGAAGATTTCAGAATCGTTGATGGCCATCATCAATTGAATTAAGAATATATAAGCTGACAGTTGGAAGCGTTCAACCATCCCATCGAGCCGAGGAGTTTCGTTAACTCCGAGAAAAGTTTCGACTCAAACTGGGTTCCTTGATCAGTGGAGATGTTATGTGGAACGCCAAATCGTGATACGTAGTTGAGAACGAATGTGGTGGCATTGTATGCTGCAGACATGTCGGTCATGACACGATTGACATAGGTGAATAAATATGTGTATCCATTGGATGGAGGAAGTGGTCCTTCGATATCAAACGGAATATTCTCGAATTTTGAACTGTCCAAGTGGCGTTTTTTTGTGCTGTTGAACTTTTGATTTTTGGCAGGATACACAGGATTATGCCCAATGGGTGACGTTTTTGTTTGTGCTGGGCCAAATGTAGCGAGCAGTAATCAATTTACGAGTTGCGCGGGCACCAGGATGTGAGATACCATGTACCGTGTCGAAGATGTTTTGCAGGTGATTTCGAGGCCAGGTAATTTGAATAGATTAATAGTTTCAGTGATGAACTAGTGTGACAAGCGTTTGTTATTGAGCGCGAACGTATATTCGCTATAACGTTAACGGTACCTTGAACATGCAGGATATCCATTTTAAATTGACTAATATAATCCATCGAGTTAATATAATCTAGAATTTCTGCATCCGAGAGCTTCTTTGAGAAGAATCCTAGGGGCTCCCACCCCTTGTCGTTGAACTGTTGCATGACTGATCCGACAGCAGTGTTTGATGCATCAGTTGTTATGCTGAGCTTTGAGTCCCTCTGTCGATAGTGTTGTGCGTGTCAATTTAGCCTTGAGTGACGTGAATGCGTGTGTTATCTGGGAATTCCCTAATGGCATTAATACGTTCTTGTGAAGGCAGAATACCATTAGGTGTGATCTTGTGGCTGAGAAAATCAAAATTAAATGCGCCGAAAACGCATTGCGAGCTCTTGATGTCAACATTAAACTCGAAAAGTATTTTAAATAACGTTTCCAGATGGGGTTTGTGTTTCCCGTCAGATTGCGATGCCACAAGAATGTCGTCAATGTAGACGAAAACGAAATCGAGATCTCGAACGACTTCGTTCATGAAGCGCTAGAACGTTTGCGCGGCATTGCGTAATCCAAACGTCTTCAGGTGCTATACGGGAATGTATGGGGATAACCTTTGATGAGATCGAGTTTGGAGAAAACTTTACAGCCATGCTATACATGGAGAAGTTTTGAATGTGCGGGGTATCGGGTAGCGATCCGGTATCGTAACAGTGTTTAAACGCCAAAAGTCCCCATATGGCCCCCAATCGTGATCTTTCTTCTTGATGATGTGTATAGCGGACAAGAAACGGAAGATGTCGATGTTCGACCATGTGTTGGAATGACACTCTAGGATGGCCTTCCGTGACGAAATGCTGTACCACGTTGTGTCGGACCGGCAGATTTTAGTTCGGCTGAGAATGTTGGCGCCAATGATCGGACCATTCACAGCAGCTAGTATGAAAGCATGCATGAAGGTTCATTTGAGCCCGACATCCACGTTAAGCTATATTGTGTGTCTTATATGTGGATGGTTGAACCGTTGGCAGCCTAGAAGACCTGATCGGAATTGCGATTGAATATTATGTAATTCAATTTGAAATTCATTGCTGGAATAACCGAAAGGTCAACGCCAGTGTCGACTCAGGTGATTTTGTTATTTTGTTTGTTCGGTCGTACACGAACAAACGGGACGTATAGCGTGTAGTGTGAGATGCGTTAATCTGACTTAATAGTTTTTTTGGTTAATGTCCATTTTTGCATCTGCCGCAGGCATCGGTGGCGGGATATAAAGATACCGCTTGCTTCATGTAAACTGCTGCTTCAAAAAGAAGCTATAAAAGAAACGAACTTCAGATGGTCTAACGCCTGTTCCTGTATAATAACCAAGCAGATCTGACCTAGACTTGACCGGTCCAGATCAGGCCAACTGATATCGCTTCGACGGCACCATATTGGCATGGTCGTGGGAGCTATAACGGGACATTGTCTCATTGGGATACATGCGAGCAGACTGGTTAGCCCAGCCCACGATTTCAGCCGCAGCTGTGGTAATGAGGAGGAGGAGGAAAATGTGCTCCATCGGCTCTGCATCTGTCCTAGTCTAGCGTACAGCAGAACAAAATTTATGGGAACTTCTCTTTTGAACGACCTCGCGGATCTTAGTAAGATCGAGAACCGGGACTTTAAACGCTTTTTGGTAAGCTCAGGATGGTTAAGCGAGTGGAGAGGAGGAAACTCGAATGTATGGTACAGCTACGGACCAATTTTGTGTCTATGCTAGTCCTTTAGGACGGCCACCCTTACCTAACCTAACCTAACCTACTGTACTCATAAGTTTTCAACAAATTTAGATCAAAAAATTTATAAACGTCTGTTTCAGTATATCCAACGATTGGTTGATTTTCAAATTTGATATTTACATTTCTACTATAACTGTACTCGTCTAAAGTACATAAGACGAAAGCTTAGTCGCACAATGACATGTGCGAGGGGTGAATGTCTCATTTTTTTCAAATATGTTAAATTCTTGTTTATCTATCTATGTATATACGTATCTTGAAACATCAACCATTTCTAATCCTTACATGTTACTCAATACATATGTACATACATATAATCTAGAGATTCTTTTTCTTAAGAAGGTGTGTTAATACATAATTTGATATGATTTTCCCCGCTTATTATCATTAAATTCAACAAATATTTCATTTTTTTTTTATGATTTAATAAAATAAAATGAAAAATCCGTGGAAATGAAGAAAATATAGCATATACGTATAGCAGATGGGATTCTTATCTCTTCGTCTGCGATATTATCTTACATGCTCTGTGTTATCAAAAGAAATTATTCCCTAAATAATCGTTCAAAAATATATTAAATTAATATTTAAGATTATAATTTAGGATGTTTCGTCGTATATACATGTTACATAAACGTACACATACATATATATATATATATATATAAAAGGGCGTTGAAGTACGGAGGTGGTGGGGGAGGTGTGCGATAAATAATTTTTCGTGTTCGGAGGTGAAATTACGCAACCAAAGTACTAAGTAGTCATAATTTCGATAACAAATAGCCTCAAAATATAAACGTAATCAATTTTATCAATTTAATAAAAAAATAAAAGAAAATTAATCGAATTTCGTATTAATAGAAAAGAATTTGATTAATTATATTTTTATAATAGAAATCTCAGGTAATTATCCTTAAGGATAATACAACCGATGAGGGTTTTGTATTGTATGGCGAAAAATTACATTTCATTATTCGATGCGAGCACAAACACAATAAACCGAAATAGGAAACAGTATGGCATCATTAAGCATCATCAAAGTGGAAATTATCATAATTATAGAGTAGATGGGATTCCTAATAAATACAATTCAATTGATTGCCAATTTGAATATAATTTCGTTCCACCCCAAAAAAAAATGTACTATATTGTCACCACCTATCTATATACCATACTCGTATGTCTCCTATATATACATAATACATATATCGTAATTTTAATGTCAAGTCAATTTGGCATACATATATACATACGTATATAGAAAATAAAATAAAACATCCCGTGAGATTTGCAATTTTGGGAGGGTTGTGAATTATTTTGTGTATTTATGAAGGAGAACTAAAAACGACAATTTGTTGTTTGATAACAAAGAAAATTGATAATAATTCATCTTCATTCCTCTTGTACAGTGCCGCGCTCTATTATCTTGTTTGAAACAAAAGAAACTCAGCAGTTTATATGTATATGTAGGTACATATATCCTCATCGCGTATTTATGTACATACACAAAACTCAAGTAGTATTAAAAATTGAAGAAAAAAACGTATCCAGAAGACGAGCAGAGGAGAGACGATCCAAAGTATTTAAATGTTGCCTGCAGTCTTATACACATTTTGTTGTTGTATTTTATTGTTATTTTCTGTGCGGTTATTATTTTGAGATGCTGGATGCTTTGGGATAATGGTTCTGAATATTTATAATTCTTGCATGGATAACAAAAAAAAAAAAAAAGACGTCTGTACAACACAATAAAAGTATTAAGTTGATAACAATATAAAATGTTGTGATGATGACAAGGATGTATAGGATTATGAATATAATAAAATGACTTTGTGATATAATTGGGATGAACGGGTGGTACATAATATAATAGTATCCTTATAATAAGAAATAAGGAAACATTTATCTAGCGATTAGTTTAGCTTATTTACAGTCTCGGTAATTATTCGGTGCCACTTATTTTAAATGCTGATATAGGAAATGTATACATATAAAAGATAGCTGACGATAAAATTTTGAATTAACCTAAAATCTATTCTATGCTACTAATCAAGATTTTATTGTTCTAACATCAGATAGCCCTAAAATTTCGTGACTACCTAATAGTGTTCATATAGCTACAAAATATCTTTCATCAGAACACCTAAACAAATAGTACAATTCCTGTAGTTTCCAAATTCTTAGCCTTATAATATTCCATATTTTAAAAGTATTCAAACAATATTCTTAAAGTGTAGCACACACAAAGTATAATACCATTCATGAAGGGCTCAGAAGAAGCGTACAATGTAACGTAACGGTCGATTTCTACCACATATCGCATACGGCATTCCATTATTTAAGACGTCATCATGTACCCAACTTTATTCCTAGGTAATGTTATTTCGTCAACTACTCTTTTCCTTTATTCCGTCTCCGAGAGGAAACACAGACAGTAGAAGAAGACGTGCTTATACATCTTCCAGAACATTTTTCACATTACCCGAAAACCTTTGTGTCCACTAAATAATTGTGTTGCATATAATTCTACGTCAATGTGCATTCTTTCTAACTATAATCTAATATTAGGTATCAAACGTATTGTCCGTTCTGTAGTCTATTCTAGCAATTTTGCCGTTCTATCAAACAAAGTTTGATTGTGACGATTCTACGTTTATCGTTGTACTTTAAACGCTAGTAGGTCGATCTGGACCATACCACGACTACCAATTCTTTGTTTTCTGATACCGTTCTAAACTCGCTGCTTATACTCCTCCCAGTTTAGTGAATAAAGTCGATCAACCAATTTCTTTCCGTGAATACTAACTTATATTTCGGGTTACCATTTCCCTTTCCCTCCACTACGTAGCGTCGAATTAGTCTTTTGGTCAGCTTAAGCGAAATGACGTTAGCGTCTTTCAATCACATCGAGTTGTTGGTTATCTTTGCTAATTTACTAAGAAGTTCAACACTGCAATATCGTCCGTAAGCTTCACCATTAGAAGAATACATGATTTTCAGAGTTTGGTACAGTGGTAGTTTGCAGGACCTAAATCTCAAAGCACCCTTTGTTCCCAGCGCTGATCCTTAATAGCTGATCCAGTAACATCTTTCGCTACTCGGATAAGATCAAGAATCAAGCACACTTTTCTAAACCATGTAAACCATGTTGGTGTGTGGAGGTACTATTTGCAGCGCAATTTACAAGTTCCAGCCAATTACAGATAATCCATATTATAATTTTCTCTACATGCAGATCGATCATCCGAAGGCTAGTTTGCTATAGGCAGGAGTAAGTCTTTGCACCTTCCATAGGTATGTTCTAGTCGTCATACTACTTCCATCTATCACCTTGTCTCCGATATTTGAGATGGATTTAATTATTTTATCTTCTGGAACGCTAAATATTTATTTGCATCTGGATTAATGTGCTCTCTATAGGTTTTAGGAGTTTATAGCAATCAGCTTCGCTGTCTTAAGCACTCAGGTATCTTGTTTTTGATCGGGTACACTAATCACAATGATTTGCGGTTGTCTCATTACACCAGTAGACCGAGTGTTTTGTCTTCTGAAAGTTCTTCTTAAAATCGCAAGCGTCTTTGAAATGCCGATCAACTTAGTAGTACTAATTGGTGCTGGTAAAAGAGGTTACTTCCAGTCCACTTTTGTTTTGTTTTTAGCTGATTTTTTCTATATCAGCTCATGATGTCATACGAGGCATAATGCGGCTATTAAGTCCTCAATTGAGTCGAAGGCCCACTGTGCTAAAAGTTTGTTGCGAACCCTTGTTCATTAATGATACCTCCAATGAGGGAGATCTTCGAGGAGTGCCATGAATTTGAGGTGAGTTTTAGGACAGCCCCATTCAGTTCGCCAGGCGCTAATTATTCGCAGTAATAATAATATATTTCAGCTCGTACAAATCAGGATAATTAGGGTTTCATGCAATAATGCCTGATTCTTCCGCTGCTTATTTTGTGTGAGGGTCTGCTGATTTTACTAACAGAAATATTAAGTGACCTTTCACCGTTCTCTGATTTTTTTTTACGTTCTTAAATTTAGACTAAACAGTAAAGACTGCAGCATAAAGAATTTAAGAAGCAAAGGTGCTTAAGAAGCAAACTCCACTTACAGACAATTCTTACGTATTAAAACCACACCTCGTTAGAAGCATCGATAACATAGGCAAAAATGTAGGCAAAGTTTCTACACCATATCCCTGATGGCATCTATTTAAGAAATTTGAGTCTCGTTCGTTATCGGAATTAACCAGACAAATCACTCCACGAACCAAGACCGGCCATGCACCACCACCCATATAGATTCGAGAAAGAGCTATTAATCTATTTTACTCATTTACGTTCGGACCTTGTAAGTTTTCCCGTGTTGAGTCAAATTAAGCCGCAGGCTCCATTCCTGGTGGTGCCCTTCCATCAATTCCTTGAAATTTCAACTTTCCTACCATACTTCCCCCGGAGCCCAAAAGTTTTGGTTTCCCAGAAAGCAACTGAAAGAGCCATATATGTAGCTCCATCCAATTGCTAGCTCGCATCGTTTTTGGTTAGAATTAGGGCGGTATCTGATCGCCTTCGAACCTCTAACATTCGTTCGTGATTAATGAAAAATGCTTTCGCTTATGTTTGTCTTACGACGGTCCACGAATTTTACCTCTCGCGCCGTAGTACTAATGTCCCCAACTCCTTCTATTAATCATTACGTCTTGATCTAAAAACCAATTGAAAATAGATTTGGCAATTTTTTATTTAATTTTCATTGAATATTTAATTTGAAAATTTAGTTTATGATGAACGATGTACGATTAGATAAACTAGTTAGAACTGAGCCGTATGCAGCTGAGCCCTCAGCAGGTCAATTCTGTCAAGCTCTATTCAATTGTAGAATGCTTTTACCTGAATCCAAATTGAATTGGAGGAATTAGTTGTTGATCCTCAGTTATTGGTTTAAGTCTCTTCAATAATAATTTTTCAAATTTTTTTGACATAATTGGCCGCAATGAAATAGGCCTGTATGACTTTTTATCGTTATCTGGTTTATCAGGTTTTGCTATCATGATTACTTCTGCTACTTTCAATTGCCGCAGAACATATTTTAACCAAAAGGTCGCATTGACTTTGTGTAATAGCTTACAAAATCAATTATCAGGTGGATCCTTGATAATTTGGCAAATAATCCTGAGCCTTCTTTAATATTCATGTTGCTTTTCACTGCTTCTTCTAATTTTTTTGTTACTGGGCGTATGTCAAACTCATCTATAGTTTGTGAATTGACATTATGCTTTCGTTGGCAGTTTGTCTTGGTGGTGGTTGGAAGGTTTCCTGGAGATACTCCGCAAACAGATCAGCCATATCTTTGGGACCACTTGCCAGGTCCCATCATTCTTTTTAAGAGGAGACACTTGTATTTTGGATCTTCGAGTCCTTTCGTCACCTTTCACAGTGAGTTGATTGATTCTTGTTTAACTTCTTTAAGAAGCGATTTGAGACTGTTTTGTTTTATTCTGCGGTGTTCGATTAATTTGCCAGGTTTTAGGTGCCCATCTTTTCCTCTTACAAACTCTCTTAATTCCATTGGGTAGTATATGCTATAAGCGTCTTCTTATTTTGTATAATGGTGGTCCAATGCAGCATAGTGAATTGTTTCATTTAGTTGTTCTAATTCGTCTTCCAACTGGTGAGAATTCCTTATCGGTATATGGCGATTGAATTTTTCCTCCATTAATTCACGAAAGAGTTTTTGAATTTGTAGATCTGGGTGCACTTTCACCGGTGAGTGATCCGATACTAAAGAATTATTAACTGCAATGCGGATCTAGTTCTGAGATACATATACCTCTTGCTACATAAAAGTCTATTAGGTCCGGAATCTTAGCTTCGTTATTGTTGCGGAACCACCAGACTAAAATTCACATTTTGATGTCTGCCCTGCTTGAAACAATTTTTTACCCTTTGAGGTCGTAAGTCTAAAACCCCAAACGGTGTTTTTCGCAATAAAGTCACCTCCAATAATAAAAACCTGTCCTAGCGATTTAAATAGTTTAATTTAGTCTTCTCTTTTAAAGTTATGCCGGGAAGGACAGTATATTGCAGAGAGTAAGCTGTTTGTGTTTAATTTGGATCTTTACATTAGTTACTTGCATTGTTTCTTCTTTGGTTTTTGTTTCTGCATTGTGTTTTATAATTTCTTTTATAAATAATGTCGAACCACCTCTTACTCCTTTGGCTGAATGAATGGAATCATATAAGTTATTACCCCGGATTTCAACAAACGAAGATTTAACAAAATGTAACATTTTTTATCAAATTGAGTTGTGGTAGTATCATTTTCTTCAGTTGATCCAGTATCATGTTGTTCAGATTACTTTGGTCATCGGCTAGATTTTTAGATTACCATCGGCTTTGTAATAGCTTCAATGCTGTTCATCTGATTTGATGTTTGAATCCTTTGATTTAAGTGATTTTGCGGTTGATTTCCTGGTTTATCTCTTAATTTTTGAAGTTGTTTAGCAACCTCATAAACTCGATAATTAGTCGGATGTTGACCCTTAAAATTTATACGTTTCTCTCCCTATTGTAGATGCCTGGGTATTATGTTTACCTGGGTGTGATTGTGACATTTTTTGCATTGGGGTATAGGTGTTCTCCTCATTGGTTCGTTCTCCTCATTGGTTCAATTTTTACCTTCATGTGAAGAATTCCTTTTATATCGTAAATCTTTTTAACATTCTCTTTGTTATCTAATACCAAAGTATGGATTCCTTCCTAGTTTTCTGTTCTTGTCATAACTGTTATAGGTTGAGCCTGTTTGTCTTCATAGGTAAACCAGTGATACTTTTCAGCATTCAACTTCATAGATAAGGTTTTATAAGTATCTGAGTCCAGAGAATTAATTTTCCAAACGTCATTGTTTTGTGAACCAATAAATTGAAGAACCTACCAAATCAAGTGCGATTAGTGATAAACAATTTTTATTTACCGTAAATGTATAGTACCGCTTCATCTTGAGTGTCCTCATATACAAGTCAAGCAGTAAACGTAAGTACGGTTTTTGATTTTTTGTTATATTTTTCAACACACCACAATAATATAAAATCCCGCGCGATTTAAATTATTGAGCACAAATATAATCCTATCATACGCTGAACGATTTTACAGGCGCACTCATTCCAACCCGTATAGTATTCATAAAAACCACAATACCAACAAAAAGCACTCATCACTTATTATGTTTTCGACAGGTAAAAAGAGTGCTAGCAGAGTAAAAAATAAAAAATTGTCTATAATTATTTACAATTTTTGTTTGTGTCTTCAAGTGTCTTGAAAGTTTCATATTACCATTTTGTTTTAAAACCATTTTAATCTTTTGTGCTATATGTATATATTATGGTCTCGTCATTCAATGAAAGGTTTCCCACTGTCAATCAAACTTTTCTACATAATACCAATATATTGTTGTTCTACGTACAAAGTTATAGGAATGAGGAATATACTATCAAGATACTAGTTATTCGTACATGCGTACATATACGGGTCGGGAAGAGAAATAATCGATCTCCTTTCATCCACAACGACAAACAATTTTGTTTTACCTTAAGGGACTTAACGTTCGCATGTCGTTTTAATACAAACATATACATAAGTTCTTCAAAAATACGTACATACATTTGAAATATACTTGACGTATGCCTTAAACGTGATATTCGTGTAATTTTGGCAATTTTGAATTGAATTTGATTTCGCTGTCGTATATATGTACATATGTATGTATGGCCCTTGCCTGTTTGCCAATAATTTTTTTGTTATTTTTTCGTTTCCACTGAAAATAATTTCAATTTTAAAGTTTCGGCATAAATTAATAATAATCATCTAAAGACAAAACAATAAATATAGAAGTGTGTGGCACGTGTTTCTTGTACACGATTTAAATAACTGTATATGTATGTTTGTATACAATTTATATGTTGTGCGGGTGGTACGTGGAACGCAAGTATATATACCTCTAGTATAGGGAAATCCTTACAACTATTTCTGCCTTGATGTGGTATGGAGGATATACGAGTACGTATTTATATATTTTGTCAAACTCACACTCAACTACATAATATATGTACATATGTACATACGTATCGTTGTCAGAAAATAAAATATATAATAAAAATGCAAAACATGTTGTTACGATATGACGATAAGTTTTTTTTTTTGCTGTGCAAAACACTATACCTACTACAGAGAGACTAGAACAAAAAAAACTATAACGTTTTTTTTCTTTTTTAATTAATTTTATTTTTATTCTGACCATCCTATTTGTATCACATGAAATACTTTAAATGTAAATGTAATAAATTTTAGTGGTAAAAAAAAATTGTAGTTTTTATTTTTCCAGGTAACATAGCAAAAAAAATGAAAAACCTAAAAATAAAAGTTCTATTTTTATTATTAGACGTATTTTATTAGAACCTTGGTTATCGTGATTGATATTAAGAAAGTAGAGTTGGGCTGTAAATGAGGTGAGGGCATATTATAATTGCAAATATAAATATAGGGGCTTCCATTCGTTTTATGTATATCCCATTCTCATTAAAACTAATTATTTCCACTTATATTGTCTGCCATTAAAACTTCATAAGCCGTTTAACAATGTATAACTTCAAATCAGTTTTTAAATACCTAAAACCCACATTATTATCTAATAACTTATAAACTATCATTAATTAGTAGTTAAGGCGTGTGCTGGAGGAAGAATAAACTTGGGTATTAAATAACCACTTCCTTTAAAGCTTCAATCTTGGAAGCTATTAGCGCTTCAAATCCATAAAAGATCGGAAACACTGATGTAACCGTGGTACAGCTATATACAGTAGCTTGTGAAAGGAGCGGATAGAATGAGAATGGATAATCGTCAAGCTAAGATGACTGGAGGTGCCAGAAATCTTATACGTTTCCTAGTCCAAGAAATCTTTAGGTTTCCTTATTTAATGACAACATCCTAAGCACAGAATTATTCTCCGACGATTACATTGTATATAGATGTGGCAGATCCATATATACCAACACTAAAACTTTATGAGGCGGAGTTGTTATTGCAGTCAAAGCATCCATCCCGAATCAAATTGTTACTGTCTCACAATCATCATTGGAGTGTGTATGTGTAAGATTGTGCCTGTGTGTGTAAAATAAACATCACTATAGTGACAGTTTACATCCCTCCTCATTCCACTCAGGAAAAAAATATAACCTTCTGTGATACCATAGACGAACTAATCAACCAACACTTCCTGGTGTTTTGATCCCGAAATCAACTGTAATATTCCTTTCGATGTAAAATCTGATTCTGAAATATATTTAACATATTTAACATAATCAAATCTACAATATTCCCAACATGCACGGCAGATATCTTGACCTTATCCTCTCCAATTATCCTGATATTTTGATGTAAAAGAATCCCGCTTTAATTTCAAGAAAGCTAACCTACCAGAATTGAAAAACTCTCTCAATAATATCATCTGGCAGAATGAACTATCTAAACATGACCTAGACGTGAACGACATTTTTTATCAGCTGATTAACCAAACGTTCGAGAATTATGTTCCTTTGTCCAGAGTATCGAAAATCAATCATCCACCATGGTATGACCACGTGGTTATCAACCTGAATAAAGCATACAAACGAATCAAAATTAGCGATACGGAAGATAATAGAAAGTCATTTCAAGGAAACAACATCTTATACGAGGAGTATTTTGAACTAAAATACAGAACGTATCTCGCAACACTACAAGACAATATCTAGAACGATCCAAAGTATTTTTGGAACTTTTTTAATACAAAACGCCAGACAAAAGGCTATTCCACCATAATGTATTACAATAACAAACAGCCAAGTCACCAGCAGTGTATCGTTAACATGTTTGCTGAATTTTTTCAATTCGTTTACTACAAATACAACTCAACCTCGACAAGTGGCTAAGGTATCCAATCTAATCTGGATATACATATATACCGTTTATCACAAAGGTAGTTATTCTACAAGCGCTTAATTCCTTTGGTGATGGATGTGGTCCTGATAAAATACCATTAGCAATTTTGAATACATTAGGACCAGAACTGGTTGCACCACTATGTCTTCTCTTCAATCAATCGCTCCGAAGTGGTAAGTTTCCAACACATTGGAAGCTAACTAAAATAACGCTTATTTTTAAGGCTGGAAAAAAAGGTAACATATCATGTTACAGAGGAATATCATCGTTGTCATCAATCCCCAAACTGCATGAATTAGTCATGTGGGACGCAATTAAAAAGTTATTTCCTTTCATTTATCAGTAGCCCAACACTGCTTTCTACCAGGAAGGTCTACTTCAACTAATTTGACTGAGTTTATAACAAAACAATTAAAGCCATTGAAGACCACCTGCAAGTAGACACCAGATACACAGGTTTTAGCAAAGCTTTTGACTCAATCGACCATGGAATAGTAATTCAAAGCTTGTCAAAATTTGGTTTCTCCAATGCATTTGCCAAATGGATCTCATCTTACTTATGCAACAACAACAATATATTGAAATTGGTGGTAAAAAATCAAATTCCATTATACCACATTCTGGGGCACCACAAGGCTCTCATCTAGGACCATGGATTTTCATCATCTTCATCATCAACGACGTAACCAGGGTTATCCAAAACTTTGATGTTTCAATATATGCCGACGACTTAAAAATATTCAAAGTTATCAGAAATCTTGACGATGCATCTGAACTCCAAGATGATTTAAACAGAGTTAATAGGTGGTGCGGAGCCAATAAATTGCGGCTAAATGCAAATAAATGTAAAACTATCTCTTTCTTTAGAAAGAAGAAACCATTGGAGTTTGAATATCATATTAACAGCACAATTCTTCATAGAACTAATGAAATTCGTGATTTGGGAGTTACGTGTGTCAAAGCCAACTGTATGTTAAGGTTTATTACACGTTGGTCATGGGAACTAACGGACGTCAAATGTCTATTTAATTTATATTTTGGCTATGACCGCTTCTAACTAGAATTCGCTGTTTCTATGTGGTCTGCCTATCGACAAACTCATATTAATCGAATTGAAAGAGTACAAAAGAAATGTTTACTATACGTCGCCCGGAAAGATGAACGGTTACAAAATTACCAATGCCCGAAGGCTGGCGCAACAGTACTCTCTCCGGTAGCCAAGAAAAACAACTGGAAAATCTAGTCGGAGGAAACCCAGATAATAGTAAAGAAAGCGAAGATTACAATCGGTTACTTAGAAGGATATCTTGGGAGGTATCAGGGTGGCAGTCACGACCAGAGAATCAAGCACAAGTTTCTAAACTCTAGGTGACCATGGAATAGCTAATGGATATCGATAAGGATTTGAAACCTTGGAAAGGTACTGAACTGTGGACAAGAATGCACGAAAATCCCTTTTGGCAAAGTATTGGTAGACTTCTTCCTGGCAGTTGTATAGACTGAAACGCAACGTATCCTTTAAAAAATAGAAAGGCAGAATGCCAGAATAAATGGAAAGAACTGACGGCTATTGATGAAACAGGTATCGGCGACCAAGCTGGAGGAACAAGGCAGTAGAATAAGCTACCACTTCTCAGAGGTGCACATATAAATGTTAGTCTCAAATTGGCCTTCAACCAATGAAGAGCATGTTCTTGGACCCTTCAGATGCCCCAGTAGATGAGGAATAAATGGAGTGTGTTCAAATAAACGTTGCTTTGCTTTTTTCAGAAGATTTTTACTTTGAGCACCTCAACAATGAGCCTGTTACAAGAGCTTTGGGTTAATGCGGGACCGCATATGTGAACTCAACAGTAAAACTCATGAAAACCGCAAGAATGTAATTATTTTAGGAAACAGAACTGGTGTGTGGGGAACATTTCGTAAATCGCTTATTAATTTTAACAAAAAACTTTAATTGCCAGAGTTCAAAAGACTTTGCCAAGAGATCAATTATCGCCTTTGCGATACAATGATGAAACTACAACCACAACCTTCGGAAAACATATGGGAGTTCTCATGAACACTCATTTTTCTGAATGTACATTTGCTGGGAACACAGAGATCAGAGATGAGCCAAAACTTAGGAAAGCAGAACGGGAAGGAATTTGCAATTGAAATAACCATGGTTCACCAATGTCATTAAAACCCTTTCAATCATCTGACCCTGATGAAGTACTGTCAGCCCTTCAGCAAGAAAAGAGGGAATGACTTAAAATACCCGTATCTAAAATATTTGCAGCTAGCCCGAATTACAAAAAAAAATCGAATTTTAGCCAGGACGGATTGAGACTGAACAAGTGTAGCTTCAGATCCAAAATACTGTACGAGTGCCACGAAACGCTAACTTAACTGGTGGACAAGTACAACGTCGTTTTTCTATGGATGCCAGGACATGATGGAATCGGGTGCAAAAAAAAGCGATCCACATGCAATGCTGAGGTGCAGCCAAACTATTTATCAGCTTTGTTAGATTTAACAAGGGCAACGATGTGAAGCGGATAAAGAACTGAACTAAACTAAAAATCATAAAAGCTTGGAAAGCTGTCCTCGGATTACGACAATCAAAAAAGTTGCCTTTAATCTCTGACGATTAACAGATACCAAAGGTCAAATGTTTGTTAAGTTGGATTATGACAAATTTGGCGAAGGATATCTCCTTTATGTACTAAATGCACTAGTCACAACCATCATGTCAATGGCGCGTTCCGCATTTTCCTTAATGTTTTGTTGTTAATTTTCAGGAAGTACCAATACCTTTCGACCACAAATGCCACTTCTTGGACATAATCGTTCATACTGCTATTGAAAATGATGTTCAAGAGGGGTGGGCCCAATATGGAACCCTGCAGGCAATCATTATTGAGACTCTTTGAGAAATGATTGGTAGTAACAGTCGCAATTCTATATCAAAGAAATAGTGGTTTAACATCGAGTAAAGATTTTGCAATTAATATTCTTTAGCTCTTTCATAATACTTGGCCTTCACAAATTACCGAAAACTCTAGATACATAAATTATAGTGTACTCATACTAAATATGTTGATCATTTTCACCATAGCGTCATCTGTGGATCAATTTTCTCTGAAGCCGAAGGTAGGGTTTCCGCATCAGGTACTTTCCTAATGGTTTCCTAATGGAAAAATTTCTTTATCCAAACAATAATTCATGAAACTGCTGATACTTGACCCTAGTAGAGGCCATGCACGCCTGGCGTTTTATTGGTTTTCATATAGACATGATTGCGTATTTGTATTATACATTACTTAAGTGATCCACGTTTGTCGTGACTGGATAAGGTTACCTTTGTTTACATATTTCTATTTGTATGTTGGTATCATCTACCTCACAATTGTCGAGAAGCGTGTTTTTAGTAAGCAGTTTGTGGTATTTTCACAACTCGTGACTGTTATTGTACACCATTACTTGCTAGGATACTGAGTACGTACCTCTTTCGATTTCTCGTGCTGAATTTATATACAAAGCCCCATGGTTTGGCGTTTTATGGTCACTAATGACATTTTTCAAGTTTCGTTGGTTTGTTTAGGCGTTACGACATGCCAGATAGATGAACCGTTTTCGTTTTCTTGTGTTTGGATCTGCTTCGTTTGCATAGAGCTTTTGAACATTTTTAAGTTTGTTGGTCAGCTCGTAAGACCACCAGGGCAATTTGATTTTGCTTGTTCATTTCTTAGGTATACTTTCATTACAGGCACTGATGAGCTTGTAATTCTATGCTCAACAACCCCCAATTCCATCAGTCCACTTGAATTCCAGTAAATTTTGACATTTTCCCCAATTTGCATGTTTTATCGCGTATCGCAAGAACTGGCCCAGTGGTTGTTTGTTACCCAGTTTTCTTCGACTGACCATTTTGCTACTCTTCTCAACAGAGACCACCCGTCATTAATGTGAGTTAATTTTAGGAATAGGTTCTTGGCTCCGATCTTCATTGATATTGAACAAATGAACAGACCGCTTGTAGCTACCTCTCTTCTTCTAGAATCTACCTCATTCGGGTCTTTGTTAGCCCATTGTTTGAATTTAACATTGAAGTCGCAAGTGATGATAGTTGGATGGTACTTTAGACAAATCAAGTACCGACTTCTGATTGACAGCCATTCCATCGGATTGTACATTAATGATATCATTTTAGGCGTAAAACCGCTAAAATTGCCAAGTGCTCTTCTGGGACCAAAAATAAAACACTGATTTTGGCGGCTTATAATCAACGTCAAATTTGTAAGAGCGATAATAATCTGGGAGAAACAAATAATTAAATATTCTCTGTCGATGGTTTAGGAAAGATAAAGACCAAAATTTGTATTATCTAATATAGCCCCAGTATAGCGAGACTAGTTTGTGGAAGGTATACGAAAGAAGGGTTTTCAAGTGGCCGTACATAAGCATTGTGACCTTCTCAAAATTGACCCCAATCCGAAATGTAATTTACATTTTTTAGTTTTGTTATTTCATGAAATAGCAGTAAAAGCAACATGAATTATCAGGTCAAACTGTAGAAATTATGGCTATTAAAATCGAGCGTGAAGTTTCTGCCAATTGTTGAATTGTATCCTGAAAGGTCATTGACTAGATTCGGATGAAACAAGTTAACTTAAACAAATTTTACATTTTAAAACTTTAATATTGTTACGTTTTTGCCTTGTCAAATTCAAGGTTCGATCACTGGATTGTGAATAAAACCAACGATGTAAATTCTAGATCACACTAAATTTATTTATTCCGATTATTTACACTAAATACTAATTTAATTATTTCACTTATTTAACTTATGCCCCTATTATGGTTATCACCTCACCTCACCATAAATCAAAAATGTGAGGTGAAGTTATCACATCAATATTTTTGTATTGTCGTTTTCGTGGTGAGGTGAGTAAAGTGTCAAATCTGTTCATCTACAATATCTTGGTGATAAGTATAAAAAAAAATTAATGGAAGGCAAAAGCGGGTAAGTTTTTTCTATATAAATACATGTATGTATATATTTAATACATAAATGTATTTGGTGTTTTATTATTATTTCTAAGATGTTTTTTATATATCGACAAACATTAATGGTTATTTTGGAAGACAAAAAAAATTAACAAATAGCCAGCAATTCGCCAAGTTGCTCGAAGAAATGAAAAAAAATCCAGACATTGCCAAAGGATTTCCTAAATTTGGCAAATCAAAAGAGGATGTCAACGAATATTGGAAAGCCTTGACACTCATGCTTAATGCGTTGGGGCGTCCAACCAAAGAAAGTTTGGAGTGGAGAAGGGTAGGTTTTATTACAATACTGATTATCGTATTTTTTTAAATAATATTTTGGTTATTCCATAGGTTTGGAACGATTACAAGCGCAATTTGAAACAAAAAATTGCCAAAAATAATAAAGAAGTAAAGGCAACAGGTGGTGGCCCGAATGCACAACAACCGCTCAACCCAATGGAACAAGAGGTTGATGCCCTAATTCACTTATCAAAATCTGGTGCTCCAAGTGGTATTAGTTTTCCAAGAAGGGAACTGGATAGAGAAACAGAATCAGTATTAGCCATGACTCTTGACAGTGAAAGATCAACCTCATTAGTTAATCTGAATAATAACGCCGAAATCAACCAAAATTCAGTTCAAAACAATTCAGATGACCAAATTAATACAGATGAACCACCAAATATAGTTTCCAATACACGGCATTCGAAACCATGTACATCAAAATCAACCGATAGTCAACGTATCCAGCTTCTTCAAACACAAACAGCAAAGCAAAATGAAGTAGTTAAAATTCTCAAAAAAATTGAAGGAAATACATACAAAATGCAGTACTATTTTAAAAAGACATATGAACTTAAGGCTAAGAAATTAAAATTATACGAAGAACAAATAAATCGGCAGAACAAAAATGATTAAACTTTTTATTAGACATATATTATTATATACATAAAAACGCAATACATATGAATTCTTTTTATAAAATGTGATAACTGAATGAATGAAACATTAATTATTTTTATATTTAAACTATATATATGAAATCTTAATAAATATATATGAAATCTTTTTATAAAATATTATTTAGAATTTCATTTCTAATTTTTTTTCCTTCTTCTAACATGTTTCTGTTTAATTCGGATTGTTCAGATTCGATGTTATGGTCTATATTGGTGTCTTCACTTAATTCTTCTCCTGGGTCATTTTCATTTTGTACTTTATAGTAAATGCATATGTTGTGTAGTACACAGTAAGAATAAATAATTTGTTTCGCTTTTTCTGGGCTATAATGAAGCTCTCTTGCAGCCAATAAACATCGAAAGCGACATTTTAGCACCCCTATAGTCCTTTCAACAATGTTTCGAGCCGATGAATGGATTTTGTTGAAACGAGCTTGTCGACTTTCAGGAACTGCTTGTTTGAATGGTGTGATGAGATAAGGCAACAAGGGATAGCCCGAATCACCTGTAAAACAATTAATTGTAATTCATATATAATTATACGACAAAGGTAATACAATACCTAGAAGCCAACTATTACGTTCCCCATTTTCATATTTTTCGGCCATCATAGTATTTATAGTACTGTTATTCCACACAAATGAATCGTACATACACTTCGTATGCGTAGATTAACCGAGCAAATAGCGCAGTGGTTAAAGCTGCGACGTTTGGATCGGGAGGTACCGGGTTCGAATCCCAACAGAGGCGGGATGCAAAAGAGATTTTTCATCTCCCGATTACGATCGGTGATTAAATTGAAAACATCTATGACCCTCTGTTGGAATGTAGAACTCATGGGCCGACCCATCTTCCATGTCACTGTACAGGGTGACATGGAGCTATGCAATGCGCAGGTGGTATACTGTACTTGTGTGAATGGGATGAATGAATGGATTGAATGAATGTTGTGTGAATGTAAGGTAAGGCTATGGACCGTAAAAGTGTCTATGCCAAGTCCTTTTAAAAAAAAAAAAAAAAAAAAAATGCGTAGATTATGATCACATATCTGGAAATTATCAATCGTTAAAGCGTCAATGTACATAATATGGAATTTATATGTGATATAAAATTAATTTATTCCAAATTTTGTGTTT
This sequence comes from Tipula unca, assembly GCA_951394425.1. Taxonomy (NCBI): domain Eukaryota; kingdom Metazoa; phylum Arthropoda; class Insecta; order Diptera; family Tipulidae; genus Tipula; species Tipula unca. The sequence goes on from OX596382.1 coordinate 88,540,332, forward strand.
AAACTATAATAACCCTTTCGGTTATAATATAAATGTCGTTCAGCTTTACTGGGCGCAATTATTTTGATATGGGTCCCATCGACGTAGCCCACTATACCGGGTATGTTATTTTTCCTCATGAAAAAAATCTTGCACTCCAATTTTTCAGCTTCGTCTGGAAGTGTTATCCACTTATGGCAAACATGCTCTTGAATTAAATTTAATACTTTTTGTAAAATCAAACAGACTGTAGGTTGAGCCATTCCAATATTAAAGTCGTCTCCAATACTTTGTTGATAATTTCCCGATCCAAAAAATCTTAACGCCGCGCACAATTTTAATATTGGTGGAATGCTGTCGGTTCGAATAGATTGTTTGAATTTTCCATTCAGTAAATCAAGCAGATATCTAAGAGCATCCTTATTTATCCGAAACATGCTAATGAATCCATAGAATAATGTTTCATAATATTAGAAGATTGGATATACACATGTAATTAATAAATTACATACTTGGAGTCGGGAAGAGTGAATGGATCAGATTTATTTCTCAGAGATCTTCTGATCTTACTGACATTAGCCTGGTCCTCTTCGATGTCGTCGTCAAAAAATAGGTCGACACTGCTTATCATGATAAAACAATAATATAATATTTTTATACACACTTATAATTAATTTTTATCACAAAAAAACTATTTCTAAACACACAAAATCTCAACATGAAATGTCAAAACATTTTCAAGTTTACTTATACCAACATAAAAAAAAAAAATTACGCACGGTGACGCATACAACTGCTCACCACAAAATAGGTGATAATCATAATACCAAATTATGTGTTGGGTGAATCTTTGAGGTGAGGTGAAGAGAATTGAACCGTACGGTGAGGTGAAAACCATAATAGGGGTATTAATTATTTAACATCACAATAATTATTTTACTACACTTTAACAACACTATATTACACTTTAATAACACTTTATTTTACTTTATAAACACTTTCCTTTTAATTACTATTAGCACTCTCACAGTTAAAACACAACTGATCTACTCCCAAATGTTTGTCACGTATTTATACCAAATATTCTAACCATTCTAGAAATTTCCACAATATTCGATTAGTCAAGATTAGTCTAGACACCTCTACTGTTCTACTTTATAACAATTTTACATTAACGATAGTGTCGCTGTTCAAACATAGATGTCGCCACGATCGTAACATTACCCCTACACAACAAGATCCAACTCACTACCTCTGTAGATCGCTAATCGCTCTATATGCATCACCTTCAACTTTCCCAACTGCCCTTTCTTGATCCGGTAGACCACGTCATTTATTTTGGTGATGATGGTGTATGGCCCATCCCATGAAGGTTGCAGCTTTGGTGATAAACCCTTTTTCCGTTGTGGGTTGTAAAGCCATACTAAATCTCCTTCTTCGAAACCTTTATTATTTGCTCGTATGTCATATCGAGCCTTCATCCGGTCACTTGATGCTCGTATGTTCTCTCATACAAACTGGTGTATCTCGTCAAGTTCTCCTCTCATCTGGTCAACATAATTCTGCCTATCTAAAGCTGATGACGGAACAGCTCCCAACTTTAGATCTCCGGGTAATCGCAGATTATATCCAAAAAGGATTCTCTCTGGTGTCATTCCCGTTGAGTCATGTACTGCTGATCGATACGCCATTAGGAACATCGGAATATGTCGATCCCAGTTGCGTTGATCATTATCCACGACCTTTGCTAAATAGTTGTCCAACGTCCCGTTGAATCTTTCCACCATACCATCCGACTGAGGATGCAAAGGCGTTGTTCTTGTTTTATTTATACCGAGCAACTGACAGACTTCCTGAAATACAACTGACTCAAAATGTCTTCCTTGGTCTGTGTGAATTTCCATTGGTACTCCAAAACAACTTATCCAATTATTAACCACGGCGTCAGCTATCGTGGTTGCCTCCTGATTAGGTATGGGATACACCTCTGGCCATTTGCTAAAATAGTCCATTATTACTAGCACATATTTGTTACCAACATCCGTAGTCCGAAATGGTCCTGCCACATCCATTGCGATTCTTTCAAATGGCGCTCCAATGTTATACTGCTGCATTGCTTCACGACTTTTCCGTGCGGGACCTTTTACCGTCGCACATTGATCACATTTTTGACACCACTCCACTACAGATTGTATACATACGTATTTTTGCAAGTGTTTTATTAATTCCCAGATGACATCCACTTGCCCCTCCGTGATACTCCTTCAATATCTCGGCAATCCTAGACTTAGGCATCACTTTTACCAATTGTTTCACATTACCGTCCGAGCTTTCCCATATTCGTTTTAAACATCCGTTCTCGATTTGGAGGCTATCCCATTGTGCCCAGTAAGCCTTTACTGTGGGACTCTTATCCTCAATTTCACACCAAGTTGGACGATTTCCTGTCTCCTTAAATTGCATGATTATTGCCAAATCTGGATTTGCTATATGAAATATGATATGCGTCCGTATATGAAATTCTTGGCCATAGAGGTACTTATGAAAATGTTTCACACATTCCACTATAGCCAACAATTCCTTACGAGTTACAAAATAGTTACGTTCTGGTTTAGATAACACCTTCGAGCAATAAGCTATTACTCTTTCTTGCCCTTCAATTGCTTGTGACAACACCCCTCCGATGCCTTCATTACTTGCATCAGTATCGAGAGTAAACTTAACACCAGGTATAGGGTATGCCAACAATGGTGCCGTACATAATCGCCTTCTCAATTCATTGAATGACTCCTCTTACTCGTCATTCCATTGAAATGCTCTGTTCTTCCGGGTCAAATCATGTAAGCTCTTTGCCACTTTGGCAAATCCTGGCACAAATCGCCTATAATAAGTGCACAATCCGAGGCAGTCCTTTACCGCTGATATCTTGTCCTCATTGGTGTGGATTCCATTGGTTGTTACCTTGTGCCCCAAAAATGTTACCTCTGTTCTGAATAATGAGCACTTCTTCGGATTCAACTTTAAACCGGCTGATTGCAATCGCTTCCATACCTCTGACAAATTTCTTAAGTGTTCTTCGAAATCCTTCCCCATAACTATGATGTCATCCAAATACACGAGGCAAGTCTTCCAGTGCAGTCCCTTTAATACGCGCTCCATTAGTCGTTCAAAAGTTACCGCGCCATTACATAATCCAAATGGCATCACGTTAAACTGCCATAGCCCATTACCCACACTGAACGCCGTTTTTTCACGATCTTGCTCTTGGAGTTCCACCTGCGAATATCCGCTTGCAGGTCCAATGTTGAAAACATTCTAGCACATGACAATGTGTCTAACGTGTCATCGATCCTTGGTAATGGGTAGCTATCCTTTTTCGTTACTGAATTTAGCTTTCGGTAATCGACACAAAAGCGCATTTTCCCGTCCTTCCTTTCCACTAACACTACAGGTGAACTCCATGGACTGTTTGATGATTCAATCACTCCTGCTGCCTGGATGTCCGTTACCATTCGATCCACCTCTTCCCGTTTTGCTAAAGGTAACCTTCTCGGCGCTTGGCGTATAGGTGTCTCCGTTCCGGTATCAATTCGATGTTTCACCATGTTGGCCCTTCCATTATTTCGTTGTAATTACTACGGTCATACTGTGGAATAGTCTGCAGTGTTTCAGCGGCTTCTCCTTTTAGAGCCACTATTAATGCTGTTCCCCGATTTGCGTCATTCCACCCATTTTGATTAACCGTTGTCTCAAATTGAAATTTGAAAACCGCAAACGATGTTGTGCCATCAAATATCGGTGGCTTAAATTTCATTGCTTGAATTGGCTAAGATACTGGCGACGATGTTCCGTTATCTTTGAGGTAAAGAAGTTCTTTTTCAAAGCCTAGAACTTTCGCTTGTAACTCTTCCACTTGTTCACTCCCATTCATATCTTTCTGCACCAACCCTTGGATGTTTTGTAATTTTTGTTCAATTTGTTCTACTTCTTCATGTAAATTGATATACATTTCATTGAATTTCTCGTCCATTTTATTATTGATCTCGCCCACTGACTGCTCCATGCGCTGATTGGACCGTTTAATTTCAGACATTTTGTTGAGCGCAAATAAAACAAACGCGATTTGAATCTTAAATTAGGTCTTTATTCGTTGACGAACTTGATGAGAATGGAAGAACATTATATAGGTACATCGAAATCAAAGTATATAATACAAGGACGTTTATAATAATAGATATGAATGTGTGTGTGAAAACAAAACAATATTGCAAGAATTAGGGTACATGTGGGTATACATAGATAATATGCGTTTCAATTTATTTTCTAAACACATTTCAACTGTCTTTTCTGTTGATAGACTGTTTCATTTCCAAATTGGACTGTTTCATTTCCATCATAACGGTTAATAACTGCGCCATATCGAAATTTCCAGATGGTACCGATGCAACCTCCACTACCGCCTCTTTACTTTCTCCATTCTCTTCGTCCCTTTCTGCGTGGTCGGAAAATTTCGATTCATCAAAATTATAACTAGCCGGATCATTACCCTCTATCTCCAATGCTTGAAGTAATCGTTGCCTCAATACATTTTTCTGACCGATCGTTGACAAACCACGTCGCTCCAACTCTTCTTTTAAATCGGAAATCTTCAATTCGTCTAGAATCATCTTTTAATTCAAAATCCCACCGCTCTCACCAATTGTTACGTTTTTCCCTTGTCAAATTCAAGGTTCGATCACTGGATTGTGAATAAAACAAACGATGTAAATTCTAAATTACACTAAATTTATTTATTCCGATTATTTACACTACACACTAATTTAATTATTTCACTTATTTAACTTAATTATTTAACTTCACAATAATTATTTTACTACACTTTAATAACACTTTATTTTAACTTTATAAACACTTCACTTTTTCTTTTTAATTACTATTAGCACTCTCACGGTTAAAACACAACTGATCTACTCCCAAATGTCTGTCGCATATTTATACCAAATATTCTAACCATTCTAGAAATCTCTACAATATTCGGTTAGTCTAGATTAGTCTAGACACCTCTACTGTTCTACTTTATAACAATTTTACATTAACGATAGTGTCGCTATTCAAACATAGATGTCGCCACGATCGTAACAATATGTTAAAAGTGTCGATCTAAATTTTAAACAAACTAAAACAAAATTATAAAATAAGCAGTTGTCTTACGAGAACGCCACTGTCAAATATCTTATCATTTTTAAATGGTATATAAGTTTACATTAACAGCCACCATATATGAAATGAGCTAAGGGTTCAATCGTATAATATTTCCAGTAATCTTTAATGTGTTCTCTGAAATTTCAACACAAACAGCCCTAATATAGGAAATGGTCTAAGGATCTAGTCAAATAGAAAAACGGTAAAGTAATATAAAATATAAACACTGAATGTTCCCATCCCTATAAAACTTTGCTAAAAACTTGCCAGAAACTTCACGCTCCTAATTTTAGAGACAGAGTTCTTGGATTGGAACGAAACAAATGGTTCATGTTACTGTATCTTTTCTAGGTATTTGGCGTTTCCAATACAGATATTGTTTGGCAATATATGATATTATTAGTTGATGTAATAGTGATTGTTCGTTATAACCTGCTGATTAAAAAACAATATTTTAAACGCAGGTTACTTAACCCTCCTGTCTAATACAAATGTTTCGATAACACGAAATGATTTTGCAAAACTATAAAGAAAATCTCATTATCTGTCTGTAACAATCTCGATTTATTTATTTTTTTTTCAATTTAAGCATTTTTTGCGTTTTCTGTTTAGAATTACTTGTAAATACAACACATAACCAACAACATGCAACATAAATATTGAATTACAATAAATCATAAATCGTATATAATATATCGAGCTATATTACATTTTTTGCCATAACACAGTTGAAATTACTCATATACATAAATATATATTTTTCACAACACTCCATAAATTGGGTGGTGCGACGTTTTTGGGTGGAAAAATGAAAGTGGCAAAGCATCTATATATCAATAATATAAATTGAATGCGAGAATGAAATTTTAACACAGAAATAGAGAGAGAGAGAGAGAGAGAGAGAGTATACATTACATCTGATTCCGCATTTTTTATTAGTTTTTTGGGGAAATTTATCACAATCAATGGGTGATAGGAGTTGTGTATAGTAGCTAGTAAGATTTGAACATTTAATTTATGGATCAGTTTCATGTGTGAAGACAGGAAATTATGTATGTGACAATGAATCGTTTTGCCAAAGATTTATGTACATTACTATAGTGCAGCACAATCAGTGAATATGTTATCTTTTGTATTTAAACTTGGTTTGTATGTATGTATGGATCGACTAGGTTTCCAATACATATATGTATATAAAAACCAAACCAGCATGATGCCTCTATACCAAATGGATTATTTTGTATCAAAACTTTATCCACACATAAATATAGACATTTATTGTGTTCAATGTTCATATTATATACGAGTATGTATGTATGTACATATGCATAGAAGTATTGATTTATACTCTTAAAATATTTGTGTTGCCTGTCTGTTGGCCAAACACAACAAACTGTATTTGAACAATTGTATAAATTAAAAAAAATTCACACCATTCGAGTAGAAAAATTTAATTAATAATTTCCACTCCATATAAAAGTGACATCATTTTTTATGGCTGTTGTGTTGCTATTGTTGTTGCTACTAGCTGGTCATTATTATCAACAAACAAACAAACAAAAAAACAGTACCATCAACCAGCACAAAATGAAAATATTTAGGACATGACCTTTTTTTTTTTTTTGACGAAATCATTAAAAAGCTTCTTTTCCAGTATTTTTTACTACCCGTTTACGTTACACCGACATATATAAAGATATATAATATACAACTCATATAATATATAGCCGAAATGGGGAAATTACATAACACAGGTTAGATAAAAAATTATAAAAAGCACGCGATTTTAATAACTTTTACGTTCGTTCGTTTTTTTTTCTACATTTTTTGTAATTCCGGAAATATAAAAGTTTTTTGCTTGAAAAACATTAATTATTGTCAAATTAACCTAAAATGGTTTGTTTCGTTTAAAATATTTTTTTAATAATTAATTTCCGATTTAAATTGGACGAGTTTTAAGTTTCCGTTTATTGTATATTCAAAGTGTTTTTTTTTACCACATTCCGGATTTAAGAACAATAATGTGTTGTTGCGTCGTCGAAACGAAAAGTTTTGACAGTTTTCCAAAATTTAACTGTTTTGACTGCGATTTGTTTGTGGATGGAGGGTTTATTAAAAAAGTAACTCTAAATTTCATTAATTAAAATCGCAACTTGACAGCTACTCATTTTTAATCCAAAATAATTCATAAAATCACCTAACTTTTATTTAACATAGCATATTTGTAGAACATAAATTAACATGCTAAAATTTGATCACCGAAATAAGGGCCATTATGTCAATGATAAAATGTTTAATACGTCGATTTTTTATTAATGAATACCGCTTTCAAAAAAATTATCATTTGGAAACCGTACCCCCGCAAACAGAAAAGCACAAAAAAAAATTATTTTTTAAATTCTCCCCGGATTTTGAAAGTTTTAGTAAAATTGATCATTTCCGGTTATTTGTGATCATTTATAAATTTCTCGACGTGTAATCAATAATTACGAACACGAAGTCTATAAGTCGTAAATTGACTATCGAATTTGGAAAAACTTAACTGGACTGTCTGGATAACATCAAATCAAAAATTTTTTAACGTTCCTTATCTTTTGCAGGTGGAACCGCTCAAAGTTTTCAAGAGGTCGAGCCTACACAAAACTCGTTATTATGTCTAGCTACCGTATAGTACAGTATCACTAAAGTTCTTCAAATAGTTGAGGTTTGTTTGGGATCATCAAAGCAAAGTTACTCAACTCTTTTGTCAAAGCGAAATTGATCTCTATAGCTTTTTGAGCTAGATAGCACTTGTTTGAACCAAGCACTTAAAGGTATCTTTTTCTCTAATCTATCTTCAATGTTTGGTAAATAACTGCAAGTTATTTTACCATCCACTAAGTAAGTCCACCTTTCTTGCCATAGTGCTATAGACGCTTTTCTTGTTTGTCTGTTGAAAGAGCTCAACTGGTTCGGCCGTATATGATTACCTAGAACTTGCACGATTCCATAGCTCACGTTTTAACTCCATCTTGTAACTATTGCACCAGCCTAACATCTTGTCTATGGCTAGTTTCGTTTTTTCTTGAATACTACTTTGTTTCGAGTCCCCAGCAAACAGAATTATATTGTGTTCCGATAATGCTACTTCTTGTACTTCATGGCTCGAGTGTGCCTTGACTTATAGCTACAGTGGCTTTTCTTTCAGAGGAAAAGTTATTTATGATATTGTGTAGATTTACGGGGCAATTGATTTTATTTAACTCCAACATGATAGTTGGTCACCACAAATTATCGCATTCGCCACATACACAGAGAAAAAATCCCAGATTTTATTTTTGATGTGACTTTTACAATGCTGATCATTTTCACCATCTATTTCTCCAAACGTTTATCCTGCCTTCTATTGGCTTGACACCTTTCTCCACATTTTCTAATAATGACTTCTGTGGCATTTTTCCAAGCTCTGTGAAAAAATCATTTATTTACACCAGTATAAAGCACGGGATAACAGGCCAAACACGATGTATCACTTCAACCATGATGTCGCTTTATTTCTTTTCATAGATTTTATTGCGAAAGTTGCCTTTTCAGTACTAAATTTACAGACAAATTTACACGATTCTGCATTTCTATTCTCTGGTGACTTCAACTAGGTTTGGAAGGTTTACTCACAGACTTTGATGATTGAGCTTGACATTACTTGCTCAACTCTATCAACATTATTTTCATTTAATTCAGGCCTTTCACCAGGCTTTGTCAAGTGCTACGTAATAGGCTGTAAAACTTCTCCCAATTAGCATGCTTAGTCGCAAACTGAGGAACGTTTCTCGACGATTGCATATTATATTGTGGAACCTAAGATGAGAACAATAGACCTATGATCTGTAGCAGCTCGAATATTCGACTCACCGATATTCGATTCTGCCACAAACAAAACAATTAGTGAAATTCAAATATAAACCAACTTATTTGAATTAAGCGTTCACTAACCCCATCACATATCCATCTATCCAACCACCACTATCTAATAACCGAACCATTACTATAAAACATTTATAGTAAAAACACATCGCCATCTAACAACATCACCACGAACAACAATGTTCTGTGATGCAACACTAATGCGTAAGTGCAATGTCGACCGTCGCCGGCGCAAGTGTTCCCTCAACAAAACGAACACGAAGGCGACGTCACAATAAAACAAACAAGCAAAAAGGCAACACGCGACTGACAACAAGTCAGCCATCTCCATTTTCTTTAACTCGTTTTTGGGTGCAAGTGCAACGCGCTTAAATATATTCTGTGGTGGTGAAATATAATAATAATAATTAAAATTAAATAAATAAATAATAATAATAAAATTAAATATAATAAAAAGTTATAAATAAATTATATAAAAATAAATAAATTATTGTGTGTGTGTTTATTTATTTGAGAAGTCCGGACCGGACGAGAATTTTAAATTAGGAGCAACCTCCTAAAGATCCCTTGTCGTCTAGCTTTCTTTCACCGTATAATTCATTTTTAACAGACTGAGACCACCCATCATAAGTGTGACATCAATATTTGACTCACCGTAGTGGGAATATGTGCTTGGCTGGCCAGCTCCATTAATAACAAAGAGGCCACTTCATGCTATAAATTCTTCATCGAGAACTCCTCTCTCATTTGTGTCCATATATATTGCGCTAAAGTCATCTGTTTTTAATTTAACCGCGTACTGTTCCTGTATGCAGAGTATGTCCATTGCCATTCAATGTCGGCTATGCTTTTACACTTTCCATATTCGGTTGGGAAATCTTCAATCGACAAGTATTTTTGATCTTTACCTGTCTTAAACAGTTTTCTTCAGGTTCAAGGCCGTTCTATATGATAAACATATCTCGCTACGCGAAAAGTGGTTAAATGTCCCGTTTTACTATCTTACAATAACCACATTTAGTGTCTTCGGCCTTTCTCGGGTAGTTCTTTTTATAGTGACAGCAAAGACCACAAATAGGATGCTTGTTCTTTACAGTACTTTCCTATAAAACCCAACTCATGGCATTTATAGCACCTTGAAACCCTGACAAAGTCTATGACCTACTCCACAAGAGGAGCAACCCAGTTATAAAATGCAATTTTTGACCAAGGTATTTCTACCAGTAGACATCGTCTTGATGACTCAATTTACCATTTTTTCATCTTTGAGCTCAGTCATGAAACAATGTTTGGAATCAATAGTTCATTTATCCCCTCAATCTTTCCTGTTATATCAATATCGTAAAAGGTGATTCTGGCCAAACAATTATATCAATATCATAAATAATGATTTTTGGCAAACGATTTTCTGTAGGCTAAGAAGAATTGCATGTCTCCCTTTTTATCACTTTCTATCAAGGTACCTTTTTTGATGTTGCTGCAGCTTTTTCCGCACAGCCTCTCTAATGGTGAAAGAACTGTGAGAACTTTTGACAATTGGCACCTTGCCTTTCTACTTTTATTTCCTGCCACTAGAACAGATGGCTGAATTATCACATTTCCCGCGGATATGGGTATTTATACTATCTCCTTTCGTTTTGATATCTGAACCATAAGGCCGACTACCTCTAGGCTCATCAGATTTTCATCATCTACTGCTGAATTAAGATAGTCTAGGGATTTTGCACTTGCCGCAATACTTATTATAGAGATCAGTTTAATTTTTTATTTTAATTACCTTTCTAATGCGGCAGACTGTGTCAAAATTTTCAGGATGTGCAACTAGGAGTGCAACTTTTCAGGATTGCTGTGTAGTAATACCTTTTTTACAGCCTCGTCATCAGTATGTACCATCTTTTGCAACCTGGCTGATCGATAAGAAAATCTATTGATTTCCGTGCTGTAGATTTTGTACCCTTTAGACGTAACCACTTAAATCTTTTCCCCGCTCAACCCCATAGAATTACACAGCTTAGGATAAAAGAAACTAAACTGTCTGTATGATAGGCTTCATTTACTACATTTCCATAAAATTTTGAACACCTAGCTCGGATTACAATTAGCGCAGGTTTAGTATGGATGAGCGAAATTGCGTATTTGGAGCCAAATTATACGAAACCTCAACTTCATCCGTCTGTTTTACAATCTTTAGTATCTGGTTGAGCCGAAGTATAGTCTAATGAAAGTAAAACTTTGAAAGCTTTGCGGTTATTATTTAATTATTTTCAAGCTTAAGGGATACAACTGGTTTTAAACCATTCTTTATTACTCATGTAGAACAGTGGGAATTTACTTATTTTTCATTTCAATGCGGGTAACTACATTTGTATTCTGGCTTAATTATGTGTCCTGCTGCGTTAGAACAAAACCGTGGAGTAAACTGATTGTGGTTAGCCTTAATGCCATTTCTCTTCATTGCTTATACAATTTGTATGTAACATTTATTCCACAACAAAGTGTTCCGTCACCAATGAAAATCTGTACAGGTTCATCTTTTTTAAATATAATTTTCATTAATTTCTTGGGGAATTGGCAACCATACGGTCCACGCATAGCGATTCAACAATTTATTAATACTATAATCCGAGTATATTAAATATTTTCAGGTCTTCACCATATACATTAGACAACGAGCGAATTTGACACAATGGTGATGTCGTTTAAGAATGAAATGAAGATGGGAGCCCTGTGGAACACACAAATGCACTTTAACCGGATTAGTAAGAATCAATCTATTTTATCAAATTATGAGCAATTTCAAAAGATTTAAATTTTTCTAATAGAATAGCGTAGTTGATTGCGTCCAACGCTTTGCTTAAGTCAGTATAAATGCGTAAAGTTGAGCCTTAACCTCAATCACGTTTCGAAAATTCCATTAAGTTCGACGTGGTAGATCTACCACGGTAAAGTCCATGTTGTTCATCAGCTATATATGACTTCAGTCCGAAATACATCTAGTTACAAACAATTGATTCGAATAATTTAGGGATCGCTGACAGTAAAGAAATCCCTATAATTAGAGACATCGTTCTTATTACCGGATTTGAAAATAGGAACGATATGAGGATAGCTGGAAAAATTCCCGACAGAAAAATTAACAGAAGAAAGGCTAACTCATAACCAAGTTTTTTTAGGAAGCTTGAAAGAGCACCATCTGAATCACAGCCATCTTTGAACTGACGGAGTGATTCAATAGTATCCTTGGGGGTAATACGCAAAGTGGTATTTATTCTATCATATGTTGTACCCGCAAATGTTCCCTTACCAACTCTAGTATATAAGTATTTTAGAAGAAAGTAAGTTGTTTATATCCACAGAATTATTGCCAGTAGCATTATTGTAAGATATTGTCGACGGAAGATCACATTTTTCTCTCCTAGTCTGAAACAAAGTTCCAAAACGATTTTGGATTTGATTTTTAAATCGTTTTGAACCTTATTGATATAGGTATTATAAGCTGTCTTATACATGCATTAGATAGAGAAAAAAACGCCAATTTAACAGAAGCATTGTTGCATTTTTTCCATATCCGATATAATTCTTCTAGCGATTACCTAAATAATTCAAACGTTTATTGAAACACGGAAGGTTATTGCGATTCTTCTTCTTAACAGAAATTGGAACGAATTTGCCGATACCACTATGCAAAATGTTATAAAATATTTGCACATAGCGGATATTCCAGTCTATTGATGAGAAATATGAAATCAGGTTATCAAATCTGCACTCTTAAAATCGTAAAATTTACACCTAAAATTTGATTTAATGGAATTAGACAGTAAAAGTACCGATTGGTTCAGATTGATCTCCATCGACTTATGGTTAACGCCATTAACAATATATGGAACCGATGCTTCAATTACCGTATATAAATTAATCGAACTTGCAAAAAATAAATCCATGTTGCTATGAACATCATTAATCTGGACTAATCCATAAGTTAAGATGGAGTCAATACGAAAATTCGATTTTATGTGAATAGGATTCGATTGGAGTAATTATTCACAAAATGGTATCACAAAAATAAGCTTAATCGCCATGTATCAACTGGTGAATGATATACTTTTTCGTGTAATTTACATTTACATATTTTATCAATGTAAACTGATTACATTTATTTCTTCATGAAAATATTTAGCCAGTTGTTAAAACAAAAACAGCTGGCTTGTTGATCGAACTTGGCCAGCTAGATATATTGAATCGCTTGCCAGCTATATATCGCTTAAAACTATTTTGATGTAAATTTTTTAGAGCAGTGGCACTACAAATCTACACTCTATTCAATGCCAGCTGCCAGCCGCACTTTAATATCCTCACTCACATTGTTATCGTGAGTAAAAATAGAGCCCAAATATTTGAATCTCCTTATTCTTTCAAACGTATAGTGGCCACTACTAAAATCCGGTGTGCCTATTGTCCCTATAACTAGAGATCATGTATTTCGTTTTGGACTCATTGATCTGGAGTCCGTAAAAGAAACTGAAAACTCTACAAGCGGATCAAGTATTTCCTTCATTCGGTTGCTATTCAGTCCAATCATAAAAAAATTCTTGATAGCCTGAATATATATAGATAATGAGCAAAAGAAACATGTACAGTACCCGATGTAAGTTTTACAAGAATAGAAATAAAATTGTAGTAAGTTTAGGTTATCTATATAGCTATACCAACTTTAAAATAACGATTCACTTAAATTAAATACATACATTTTAATTGTGTTTGGGTGTCTAAGGGAGTGAAGAACAAACTTTTGCTCTTATAGAAGCAAATGCTACAAATGATAGTGAATTTAAAACAAAATCCAGACAATACAATGTTGTATGGGGGTAAGTGATGTGGTTTTTCAGATAAAATATGCTTCTAGCCAGTAGAACGAGACAAGAATGTTCAAAAAAATGGAACAATTTGATGGATCTCTTCAAACGCTTGAAAGACGGGAAAACTGGAACAGGCCCATCGATCATAAATTCCTCAAACTGGTCATTTTCCCCAGCGACTTCTTCATGGCTACAAAACATAATATTACTGCTCCTTTTATAATAGACAGCGGAGTTGACATCAATATTAGTGATATTGCTATGATAGTTCGAATCTGTACAGAACCGACACCATCAACATCCAGAGAGGAGATTCCTGAAACCATTCCCAGGAAACCGTCGAAAACAAGAAAGGCGTAGAAGGACAATGTTTTAAATTAGATTTTGGAAAGAGATAAAAAAATTATAAAATCCATAAATAAAAATAATAAAACAATAAAAAAAAGCATTCTTTAAATGTTTCCCGAAATATCCTCTTCGGATAGAATGCAGCATATCGCTATGACCTTGATGCAATTTTTAATATTTAACTCAAGCGATCGTAAAAAGAAACATCTCCGATCGTAAATAGAAACATGGTTTGTTCTACAGCTATGCGCGCCTTGGAGTGGACATGGTTAAATTTTTGTTGTTGTTGGGTAAGCCTTTGATTTTCGATCAATGGTGTAATAATGGCTATCGGATCTACGGAAAGTTGATATCCACTGTCTCCCAACAAAAAATATCCACTTGGAGGATATTTTCTGGATATTTATACATCGCTGTTCCGCAAAACTCTTTGGTTGTGAACAGACCCTGGCTACCCAACGCATATATTTAAAAATTAGTGATCAGCATCACAAATAGCTAGAATAAAATGATTATTTCAATATATATATTTACAATTTTGTTACTAATGTATACCTTGCAGCCGAATGCTGTAGTCCAACTTCCGGTTATTATACTTATCATGCCGGCTAGTTGGACATTTTATTTTAATGTCAGATCCATCGATGACGCCCATGGCTTCATTAAAAATAGGAGATCCCGCACGGTTCACAAATTTTAAAGCGACGCTGTCGTACTCTTCCTGTTTCGGCAAAACAATAATTTTTTGTATTAAGGACAAAATCAGAGCCATTGTTTACTACTCTGTAACTGGTACCACATGCTGACCAAAAAAGTATTATACCCAATTCGATTTCTGGATCATAGCCGTGTTGTTTAACTGGGGAAGAAAGTTCAAACAATTTTTGGAATGCTTGAACATTTTGTGTTTTCATTTCCACCTCATCTCTTTTCAGAATAATGTTTAGCATTAGACTGCTAGTGTTACAGCAATACTTTAAGCCCTGCAATTGTTAAATTCGTTTAGATTTATACAAAAAAAAAAGATTATTTTTATAACTTACTCTTCGCATTTCACGTCGCTCAAGCAACCGCAATAGTTCATTATCACTTTTAATTAATTTTAAATAGTGTTTGACGTTTTTTTTCAATTTAAATTTAAAAGTAACAATTTTTTAAAAATTATCCATATTATATTAATATTTGTTCTGTTTATAATAAATAATACTCAGAGATCAGAGATCTGATGAAGAACCCCGATATTGTCCATGAAATAAAATCTCAGCGAGTACGCTGGTTCGGTCACGTTCTGCGTGCTGATCCGGAACAAATTGTGCAGCGATCTCTGAAAAGAGAGCCACCATATGGTAGGCACAGAAGTCATTGCAGGCTACGATGGCTCCACGATGTAGAGAATGACTTGAATTCCTCAGGTTGTCTAGGACAGTATGAAGACCAAGCTCAGGATCGAAACCGTTGGAGCCAGATTGTTGACGCATTAAGAGGCCAGTAATGGCCTTTAAACATTGTATTATTATTTATTGTAATAAATAATACAAACAAAATTTTTATCTAAAGATCGGATGACTTTTGAAATAAGTATCGGTTTCGGAAACAGCCTTGGTCTCATGGGAAAATTTAGACTATTTCAATATTTTACTGAGAATTTTCTCCTTAGTTTCAGGCAGGCTGGTCTTGGTTTGAGACTTCATCTTAAACCTTTTCTAAAGTTGATTTTGTTAAAAACGTTCAACTTGATACAAAAAATAATTATCTATACTACGAGTACATGAAGCGAACACCCTGTTTTATACAGCAAAACCAAATTATCAATGATTCCATCAAATGTATCACAAAATCATATGAATTTATAAAAACCAACTCTCGTGTCCCACAAAACCATCATAGCTCCATTCGTTAAACAACCACAACAATAAAAAATCTGTTTTTTTTTTTGGCAAATTTTAATCAAAAAACATCAACACTCACATTCAACTAATTACAATCTAAATATTTTCATGATTTTCAATTTTCATTTCATTTCCATTTACAAAAAAAAAAACAACATTTTTTTTTTATATTTTTTATGTTTCCTATTTCCGGTTTTAGTTTTTCGTTTGTCGTTTGTTTTTTTTTTTTTTTTGTTCGTTGCCTATTTTTCCACATTCATTAAAAAGCATTATACTCGGGATTGTTGTTATTTGTGTCTCGACCATTTTTTGTTTGGTTGGTGTGTGAGGCTATTTTGTGGTTGTTTCGTTTCATTTTTTCTTTTCTATATTTTGTACAAAGTGTAAAATTTAACACCCGTTTACCACCGCCATACTCACCCACTCAATCACCCTTACACTATACATATATAAACCTATGTATGTATACTCGTACAATGTGTATAGAAAATTAGTTATTAAAGGAAATTAAGGTGTTTTCATTTTTATTTTAGTAACTTAATGTTTTTGATTTGATTTTTCCTGTTTCACCCGTTTGGAAAAAATTTACAATATCGGAAAAGCGTTAAGTTTTTCGTTGGAAATGTTATTTACTATTTGGTATTATTCTTGTTTCAATAACTATAAAATCGATGACAGAACTCTGTATAACAATTTAGTGAAAAAGCGAGATGAAAGTTTTTGGACAGTTCCGTAATGAACTCAATTGTTAGTTGTTACATTTATAACAAGCGATTTGAAAGAAAGTAACTCTTTTTCAAATAATAGATGTGTATTCGAAAAATTGAACTAATTGTAATGAAGAAAGAATGTTAGATGTCGATAGGCAGGCGATTTTGTATTGAAGTGGAAGAATCTACGCTTGCATATCAACTTTCAAATCTAAAAAATATTGGGCTTTTGAAATTTTCATTTAGCACTAAATTGTTTAGCCCGCCAGTCAAAGAAGTAGCAGCTTGGAAACGGGTAAGTTAATATTCTTATTAGCGACTAGTATAGCGTTCTCGATTATAGTGTTTATGTATTTTATACAATTTTTTATAATAGGTGTTTATGCCTGAAAGAAAAAGAAAAATTGATTAAATTTAAATCGATTGAATTGCTAATTATGTTATACAATACTTATCTTTTATTAATTTATTATAATCCAGAATGATTAGTTCATTCACCTCACTCGTATATATTTGACATAAATCTAATCAGTAATCTAACCAAAAGACTAATTGCGTAGAGATGATGGTAATATTGTCAAGTTGGATGCAATATTAACCATAAGTTTAGTACTTAATGTAGATTGATCCTATTATGGTATCATATAGCTTAGTACATTGTTAATCAACGCAAGTACGTTTTTTGTTATAAAATTGTTAATTTTTGATCACTTTACGATTGGCGTTCCTAAAGGTACTATTCCATGGACTGATTGACTGAGTTGACTGAAAAGATGATAGCAACAAAATTACATTAGAGTAACAAAGACAACAAATAAACGTTTTCTTTTTTTGCAAAATAATTTAACAGCGTAGTTTGGTATTAGACATACCAAATTTGAAGTTTCAAAATTGTTTTTATAAAGAAAAAATTGACATTTACAAAATTACAACTTTGATTGATATTGATAGTTACAATTTTTTTCCATTCAAAAATAATTTTTATAGTGAAATTCTTTTCCATACACAAACTTTATAGTAAAATTCTCTTCCATGCGCAAATTTTAGGTATGTTGTTTGTTTGACTGCCATAAAAACTATTCGATTTGATACTTTTTATGGCAGTTAACACTGCTAAAACTCAAATATTTTTTTACTGAGAAATTTTTTTTGTTTCATTTGTACAACCACAAAATATAATTTCTTTTCTTGCTTTAAATTGACTGAGTCAGTCAATCAGTGCATGGAATAGTACCTTTATACGAGTAAGTGCGAATTCAATTAAGTTATATTATTAACACTTTTTTTGGTTTAAATATTAAATTATAAATATAAATAAATTGTGTGTTAAATAATCATTTAATATATACGCATTTTTAAACATTCATAAACTTTGTTCAGCTTATTCAGTTAATTTTTCTTTGAATTTGAAAATTGTGAGCGGGAATTGTGAAGTGTCGTGAAAGTGCTAATTTTATTTGAACATTCAAAGCGACATTTTTGTGCCGAAACCCGGGAATTAATTCCCAAATTTTAACGTACTCGTGGTGTATATAACCCTCGATTATTTTGACCCATACAGTGTATATACTTAGTGAAGTTTCATTAGATTTATTAATCGTTATCATTTCCAGTTAAGAATTAACGAAAAGTTATACAATATCGATTCAAATGGCAGATATAGCTAATTTAATAAAGAAGCGTAGTTCGTTTAAAGCCGCAGTAACGAATATTAAAAAATTCACCGACAGGGTTACCGCTGACCGAGAACCAGGTCAAGCGATTAACAAAGAACAAATTGAGACACGATTGGAAAAGTTGAGAGACGCTTGGAACGAATTCCATGAAGTCTCTAACCAACTTGCATTGCATCCTGGTCAGATATTAGAATCAGAAGATTCCGAAGACAAATACTTTGATACCATGTCCGCACTACGACACATGCTAAATGTTCGATCTCCGAGCATAGCTCCTCAGGCTTCGACTTCTAACAAAATTTCAATCAGTATAGGAGCATATGATGGTGATCGGTCTGGTTACCAAAGCGCGGATATAAGGCTTCCACGTATTGCAATTGAACCTTTCTATGGAGATTTTTCAAAATGGCAGGCGTTTCAAAACCAATTTACCACATCAATTGATGGAAACGAAACATTATCAAACGTCCATAAATTTCAATACTTAAAAGGTTTTTTAAAGGGAAACGCAGCAAATTTGATATGCCATCTGGCCCTCACGTAAGCCAACTACTTACATCGTGGAACAAAAGAAGCATACTGTGAAAGAATTGATCGAATTATTTTTAAATCAGCCAAAATTTTTAAGGTCAATATATGATGTCTCAGACGAAGTACTTAGAGGGCTTAAAGCACTTGGTCATCAGTGGGAATCTCGAGAACTATGGTGTTAAACCACCTAATCATCAAAAAGCTAGACATCGAAACTCAACAATTATGGGCGCAACAATCGAACAATATTGATTGCCCAAGCGTTAATGAACTGCTCGAGTTTCTGACCAATCGCTGCGATGCTCTCGAATCGTGTGCTCTAACCAAACGTACTAACCAGATACGACACAATCCAATGGCGAAAGTGCATACCCCAACTACCGAGGGTTCAACTGGTTGTCCAATGTGCAGCAAGCAACATCCACTTTTTTGCTGCTTTCAATTTAAGAGGATGAAAGCTGTTGCACGCAGAAATTTTGCTAAGCAGAGAAACCTGTGCCACAAGTGTATGAGTTGAAATCACCACAATATTGAGACATGCGGACAAAAAATAACTTGTTACCAGAGTGGAGGCGATCATAACACCCTCATTCATTTAAATGATGATCAAAATGAAAATTTGTCAACGGAACAGAAACCAATGTTCACGCATACATCTTTGGCTCAACCGTCGACCATCAACTCAACAACCGATTCAACAATGAATATTGATAATAATTCTACAATCAACAGTGAAAATAATCCGACAGGAATAGATTGTTCAATAATTTTCAATTCGTACTCAAAGTTGAGTCGCATATCATGCTCCAATGCTTGTACCTCATTTAGTCCCACACGAGCAATATTATCAACCATTTTAATCAACGTGCCAGATACCAATGGATCACTATTCGTAGTTAGAGCACTTCTGGACAGTGGTTCACAATCATTATTACTAAGTGAAAGCTGCGTTCATAGACTTGGCATCAAGAGAGTACGAGCTTCTCTTATTGTCAGTGGCCTTAAGGCTGGCTTTAAGTGCGCAGGGTACACAAAGGGCCCAGTTCAATTAAACGTATCATCTATATACGATAAAACGTCAACTATTATAATAAACGCGCTGATTCGTCCAAAATTAACAACATGTCTTCCGTCAGTTAAAATCACCAAAGGTGGCCAATACTAAAAACATTAAGTTTGGCAGATCCATCATTTAATATTCCTGGAAACATCGATCTAATATTGGGGAATGATGTATTTTTGGACATTTTGATGCCAGAGAAGATTAATATCGAAACTCATTTATTTGCACAAAATACCAAATTCGGCTGGATAATTGGAGGAAATATGTCTGGACATAATAATAGCATGATTTCCAGTTTCCATACATCTGTTGCTAACAGGTGGAGTTGCAACTCTTACAAAAATTTTGGGAGATTGAAGAAATGCACCCGGATGTTAAAATGAGTGCTGCTGAACAACAATGCGAAGAGTTATACGCAAAATCTACAACTAGAGAATCCAACGGTCGCTTCGTTGTTCGATTACCGTTTAAAGGATCTACCGAGATATTGGGTGGATCATTATATTGCGCAGCCAAACGCTTAGCAGCGATGGAAAAGAAATTTACCAAAACAAAATGCTCGGAGCAGAATATCAGATTTGAAACAAGTACAACGACGAAACTACGGGTAGTCTTTGACGGATCTTGTAAGACGACGTCAGGCATTTCTTTAAATGATGCATTATTAGTGGGTTCAACAATTCAAGAAGAGCTTTTATCAATTTTACTCCGTTTTCGAAGATATAATATATAGTATTATCAGCGGACATCGAAAAAATGTACCGTCAATACAAACTACATGTTGATGATCGTGATTTTCGTAGCGGATAGTACGGAGAACCAAAGTGACTAATCCTGTGCAACACTACCGACTAAATACCGTAACCTATTGAACATCATGCGGACCAAATTTGGCAGAACACTGCAGAGGTTAGCCCATGATTATAAATAGATATATCCTGAAGCGTCTGTCATATTAAAGAGGTACTATTAGGATGATGACATGCTCACGGGTGCGATGAAGTTCAGCAAGCAATAAATTTATTCAATGATATGTCGAAGCTACTCGCCGAACTCGGATTTAAGTTGCGCAAATGACATTCAAATAGCAACGGATTATTAATTTGCATACCCAATGAACTACGAGGTAGCAATAATCTAGTATTGGAGGACTCCAGCAGTGTGAAGACATTAGGTTTACTCTGGTATCCAAGCCGAGATACATTTCACTTCAAAGTAGTATCTCTTAATTCAAACAATAAATATACCAAAAGATAATTGCTATCGGAAGCATCAAGAATCTATGATCTCCTTGGGTGGATTTCTCCAACAACCATATAATTGTGGCTCCAAAAAATTGATTGGGACCATGAACTCCCAACAGATATACACGAGAAGTGGAGGAAACTTCAAGTTACTTTATCCGAGCTAGAGCAGATTTCCATTCCAAGACCGTTCCAACCACCAAATAATATCGACGCTCAAATTTATATATTTTCAGACTCATCAGAAGTGACATATTGTGCTGTTGCTTATTTACCAACTGAAAATAAGAACAACTCGATTAATAGCAGCAAAAACCAGAGTAGCTCCAATTAAGCAGGTTTCAGTACCGAGACTTGAAGTATGTGGTGCCGTCCTTTCTTGTCGGTTGGTCAAGTACATTAAAATGTCCTTAGCAATCAATTCTATTGAAATTTTAGCATGGACCGACTCCCGAATAGTACTCGCATGGTTAGCGGATCACCATCCAAGGTGGAAATGTTTTGTTCCTAATCGAACAGCTGAAATCATAGAAACTATTCCAAGAAAACATTGGACTCATGTTCCATCAAGGGACAATCCAGCTGATCTAGGATCCCGTGGAATAAGTCCGTCTAATTTAATTAAGAATCAGTTGTGGTGGACTGACCCAAGCTGGTTGCGCAGGAATAATAAACAATGATCATGAAGAATTGAAAGAAATTCGAATTGCCGAACGAAAGAAAAGTTATGATTACTTTCATATTTCTATTAAAGTCGATATTTGTTCTGCGTTATTTGAAAAATTGTCATCATTGCATAAAATTTATCATAGGTTATGTATATAAATTTATATTTCTAATAAAACGACTACGAGTCTTACGAAAAAACCAAGCATCACTACAGTCAATATCTCCATCAACGCTTGAAGAACTAATCAGTGCTAAAAATTTCTGTATTAAATGGTGCAAGAAGAATCATATTATGACGAAATAATACATCTAAAAAAAATCTAAAGTTACCAGCTCGAAGCAATCTGTTAAGTTTAACCCCTTTCATAGATGATAACGGAATATTAAGAGTTGGTGCTACATCATAACATATTATCACATCAATTAAACATTTGCATCCAGGTGCAAATTACCGAAAGTTCGAGTTTCATCCAGTCGGCCATTTTTAAGCACCGGTGTTGATTATGCGGGTCCAATATATATTAAAGATAGAACTGAGAGAGGTCCATGTAAAATTAAAAAGCGGTACATTGTCTTGTTTATTTGTATGTCAGGTAAAGCTGTACATATCGAGATTGCCAGCGACATGACTATAGTGAAACTTTCATAGCCACACTCCAAAGATTCATTTCACGCAGAGGATTACCCGCCGAAATTTTCTATGATAATGGCAGCAATTTTGCCGGCAGTAAACGTGAACTTGATGAATTATTTGAGCTTTGCAAATCCGAAAAGCACTTTAATCTAATATCCAATTTTTTATCTCCGCAGAAAATCAAGTTTAACTTTAATCCTGCCAGTGCACCACACTTTGGAGGATTATGGGAAGCTAATGTCAAATCGGCTAAGCAACATTTAAGGAGAGTTTCCGATACAACGCCTCTAACATTTGAAGAGCTATACGTTAATGACCCAAATTGAGGCCGTTCTTAACTCGCGGTGAGTAATATTCATAGCAAGGCCTACTATGTATCACATGCACAAAAATTAAAGCCTCTCTCTTGCCACATATTTTCTTAAATAATCTTATTGTTATTGTTGTTAAACTAAAATCTATGTAATTTTTGATTGTAATCGTAATATTTTGACTGAATACATATATAGGTACATGTATTTTATATGCATGTAAACTATTGATTTGATTTTCATCAATTTTGGGGCCATGAAACCAAAAGAAAAATTGATTAAATTCAAATCGATTAAATTGCTAATTATTTAGTTATACAATACTTATCTTTTATTAATTTATTATAATCCAGAATGATTAGTTCATTCGCCTCTCTCGTATATATTTGACATAAAGTAATGTAAACAAAAGACGAATTGCGTACAGATGATGTTAATATTGTCAAGTTGGATGCAATATTAACCATAAGTTTAGTACTTAATGTAGATTGATCCTATTATGGTACCATATATCTTAGTACATTGTTAATCAACGCAAGTACGTTTTTTGTGATGAAATTGTTATTTTTTGATCACTTTACGATTGGCGTTCCTTATACGAGTAAGTGCGAATTCAATTAAGTTATATTATTAACATTTTTTTTGGTTTAATTATTAAATTATAAATATAAATAAATTGTGTGTTAAATAATCATTTAATATATATACGCATTTTTTATTTTATAAACTTTGTTCACCTTATTCAGTTAGTTTTTCTTTGAATTTGAAAATTGTGAGCTTTATTTATCAATTTGCAAAGAAAATTTAATAATTTAAGTAAGAAGTACGAACAAATTAAAAATATTAACGTTGACGAAATGATAGTTACAACAAAATCGGCCAACGAGCCTACAAAAAATGTTTGTAAACTTCTCCTGAAAGAAGATTACTACTATAAAGAAAGCGATAAAACATTTGCAGTGTCTTTACTATAAATCTGCGACTACATATAAATATTTAAAATCAACATTTCAACTTAAATTACCTTCAATTTCATGGTATCCAATCAAATTTATTTCACCCGGAACAAACAATATTTTATTAAATCAGTTAAAATAATTGTTTTTAAATATGCCAACAACATCGAAAATATGTGTTTTATCTTTTGACGAAATTACAATTCGAAAAGATCTAATAGTAAATCCTTTAACTAATAAAGTTGAAGGTTATTGTGATAATGGTGATAACAGGACGAATCAGTTGGCCACTTCACCAATTTTTTTTATGCTACGTGGTTTAGTAGGAAATTGGAAGCATGTGCTCAATTACATCCTTATCAATAACTACATGAGCGTTGTCGAACTATCAGAGCTTATTTGAAATAATATTAAATTGTCCAGTGAAATTCTAAATTTAGAAGTAGTAATGATAACGTGTGATCAGGCTCCAACGAACGTTGTTATTTATAAACATTTGGGTGTTACACCGGAAAAACCATACATTATGGTTAATAATAAACCAATTTTCATGCAATATGACCCACCACATCTGCTTAAATCGGCAAGAAATGCAATAATAAAACATCAATTGCAACAGTCCGACTACGGTACCACGGACTTTATGATCGTTAGAAAGATTTCCGAGAAGGAGAAAAATCAAAAGGTTAAAATGTTACACAAAATAACCAAATATCACATGGATCCGAATAGTTTCCAAAAAATCAGTGTAAAACTTGCTACCCAAATACTAAGTAACACTGTTTCTTGCGCTATACGCACTACTTTGAAAACATTACCTGAAATTTTTGAAAACTATTTGAATCATGCCATACCTACGGCAAACATTATCGAGCGATTCGACCGTATATTTGATTGCCTCAACTCTCGCAACTTTTCACCGAATAAGCCAGTTAACCATATCTGCTCAATTAGCATTGATGCAATATGTAAACTCCACGTTTTCTGTTGATTTTATATTAACAGGTAAAAGTAACCAAGACGGCTTAGAAAATTTCGTTTCTGCTTTAAGAGGTAAAGGCAGATATAATTTTGCACCATCGAGCCACGAAATTGGGGTGCACTACGCGAATATTGTAGTCATGAAAATTTTATTTAGTTCGTTGCATACTAATTGTTTACCAGACGATGCCGAAAGCCTAAAACTTAACTGGAAACAATTTAAGGATGACTACAATAAAAGTTTGATACATCAAGCCCCGGAAGAAATAGATTCTTCAAATACAATTGAAATGTTGCTGAATTTACCAGAATTTGGAACGTTTACAACAAATGCTATTGCTTATTATGCTGGCTACTGTGTTTATAAAAAAATTGAGTGTGATCGATGCACAAAAAAATTATTAAAATCGGATGAACATGTTAATGGACATGATATATTTCTGTGGCCACAAACCATAACCACTTAAGTGATTTTTCCCGATTTTTCAGTATAGCAAAAAAATTGTTTTTCCTTAGATTAATCAGTTCTGAGAACCAATTTATATGCCATTAGGTGTCTTTGCGCCACTACTGTAAGCCAAGATCGTGTTATTGACGATTATGTTGATAGTTTTGCCAATTTTTTGGAAAATGTTACATAAGTCGTTATGCTAATTAAGATTTCAATGAAAACTTTAATTTGCTACTGCTTAAGTAACATAAGTTATAATTTTGTTGGCCCCGGTCCAGCAATTCCTCTATCCTTCAACGGTGGCAAAGACGCTATTAAGAAGTTCGCTCTACTTGAGCTGGGACGGAAGTGGCGTTCTACTCCTAGTTGTCGAAAGGCAAAACATTTCATTATTGAACCCATTCTGAGGTTCACTAATTATGCATTATCCCTAAAAAAGAACCAACTCAGAATTCTGGTCGCACTTATAACCGGCCATGGACGTTTCAAGGTTCATCTTCAACGCATGGGACTAGCACAGGACGCTCTTTGTGACGACTGCCTAGAGGATGTGGACGACTGCTTACACTACTTCTGCAGCAGTCCCGCCTTTGTCGGAGCTAGATCCCAAGTGTTCTCTTCCGGATCTTTGAACGTAGCTCAGTTAGTATCCATTCCTTGGTTCAAACTTTTACAGTTTGCTAAGATTGCAGTACGCTCTTGCGAATTAGGATATATCCTCTTGGTTTGCACCATGGGCCCATTGTGGCATTGAGTGCGGGACCTTAGTAGGTTCCAACCGTTTTAATAAAAAAAAAAAAATAAAAAAAACATAAGTTATTCTTCCATGTGCAATAAAACCAATGAGGCTAGTTAGTTTATTTTATTCAAAACAAATTCATTTATTCATTAATAATAATTATTAGAAAAATATAATAAAATTATTCACTTAATCCAATGTTTATATATCAACCAAAGATGTTAATAATTTTCATCTTCTTCAATCAAATCTGGATCCGTATTTCTAATTAAATCATCACCATTGAGATTCTGATAGAAGGAATGAAACTCCTCGTCAATAAGAGGTAGCATGCTTAAGAGATCCTTCTTCTTTTCGTTATTTATTTTGAGCTGACCGGTATAAGATTTAGGTATATCTTTAATTGCAATATTCCCTATCCCTCTTTTTGATATTTCAAGGGTCTTGAATGGTTCTTGCTCATCCAAGGAATTTTTGTAATATTTTTTTCCAACTTCTCTAGTGAAGCGAAGCCACTTTACAAGATTCCAAGAAAATTTGTTACCTTCTATATCTACTTTCCGAAACGTGAATTTTTGTTTTGCTATATCCCAAAATTTGTAAAATTTATCACAAGTCATTTCGATTACATTAAATTTGCGTTCTGTACCAACAGTTCTTACAAACTGGTACCAGTCCCGTGGGTGGTGTATTTTAGCCGTTGTCTTTCTCTTTCTCTTTTCAATAATGGCATGGTCACTATCACATTCCATATGTGTATGGCCCGGTACTAAGAATTTGTGATCTATTTGATCCAAATGCGTAGAGTTAGCTACGGAAATTGCAAACATTGCCGCCATAAATGAATTTTTGTTTTGACCGGCACATGAATCACTTCAAAATACTACTGATTTGATTGACTCTGGTAAATTTAATAAATGTTGAAAATCACATGAACTGATGTCATTTCCACCCCTTCCCCCAATAGCTTCGTGCCACATGTAACAGTATGGAGCATTTGTTACACAATCGTGCACCGTCAAATTAAAGGTCCAAAGCGGACGTTTATAAAAAGTTACAGATGTTTGTAGTAGTGGAGTTGGAAGGCATTTTTGTAAATCGAAGGTATAACACACTGTTGTATTTTGTGATGTTTGAGCAAACGACTTATCTTCCTTTTGAGCATCGTAAGCTTTAGTAGCGGCTTCGTGGTGTGCCTTTTGCTCATTTTGCAGGATTAACTTTTCTTCCACATTTATTGCAATTTCAACTTTTGCTTTAAAAACGTCGCATTTATTACATGTGTGAGTGTCCAACTTTGGTTTTTTAAATTTTATACCCATGCCTGAAAAAAAATAAAACTGTAGGTCAAACATAAATTCCATTACATATTTTAAGTTTACCTTTAAAAACTTGTGAATATTTGCTTAGCGAAGCAGGATGGTGATTTATTTCACAGTACAATTTATGCATCTTGGTTACATTCAAATCTGACTGAAAATATAGTTGGCTGGTGTGTCTTCGGGAGTAGTGGCTTTCATAAGCTGGAAACGAAAGAATATGACGTTTTATTTCATCAATTTTAGCATCATTGAACTTTGTAACTGGAGTTGAAGAACCACGAAAATCACGTAAACAGTTGACATTTGTAGATTTTAACTTTTTATTCGCAACCGATTTGATAAAATTTTCTGTCTCTCCGAGTGTGTATAGAAAACATTTTTGACAAACCACTTGGCGAACACCACCCACATCAACGTGGTACACATATGCGTTCTCTCTATTTCTTTGGTTAATTCCTGATTTTAAAGTAGTTTTTCTTTTTGTTGCATTGACCTGAATCAGGCCTGAAACATAAATCACTCGCAGATCGTACTTTCCCAGCGACCAATACTGCTTGAATATTATTTGTTGTTGCTCGAATGAAATTCGATTCATGCACATGTTTCTACACTTTTGTAGGGGTATACATTTTCTGGCCTCCATAATTTTGTTTCCGCACCCTACATATGATTGACCAGTATTAGGCCTCCGCTGATTTTCTTTTTTTGTTGCTGAAATCGAAGACGGGGTATCGGGGTTTGGTATATTTCCCTCCCTAACTAAATCAACCTCCATTTGAGTTACTGGGTTTTCAATTCCACCTGAACCCTCTTCAATTGTTTCTGCACACAAATTTCTCTCAATTTGTGCGCCCATTTGTTCAATATTACATGATGTTAGTCGCTTGCCTACAGAAAAATTAAAAGATTGATTTGCAGATCCAGCGTCTAGATAATTAGTGTAATTACTAACCTTTTCCTGATTTCACCTTAGGGAGCGGCGGATCCCTTTTTATATATTCTTGTTCTGAAATGGAATCAGAATCAGTTTCATTAGGTGCGTAAGTTGGATCGATGTCACTGTCATCAAAAGCGTTTTCGTTATCATTAGTTTCTACGAACGTTGATGCAATTTCTTCATTGATTGAGCCTATTAACCCATTTTCTTGAAACTCGTCCGTTTCATTCTTGTTTGATTGGTTTCGTATGGTCTCTAGCATAAAGAAATTACAAAATAAATAAAAAAATATTTCACAAGTAACAAAAAGTTAATAAATACCACTATCACATACAACTCGATCAGATTTGTCGTTCAAATTACACGTGTTCTTGTTTTTCGCAGAGTTTTTCATTGCCATTTCCACCATGAGTCGAGAGCGGCTGGTCATTTTCACTTTAATTTCTTACCGCTAATAATAATATCGAAAATTTCTACTTGCTCCGTTTTATAAAAACACTAAAGGAATAAACACTTAAATACACTTTTAGTTACTATTTGATTTTATATAAAAAACTTACCGGACTTACTGACACAAAAAAAAATACAATAAAATCACTTAACTAAAATAGATTTGGTTGAAAAATTTGTTTTCTGTAAAAAACCTATTTATGTATTTTAAAATAACGGCTTAAATGTTTGGAATAACGACTTAAGTGTTGCTTTGCAAAAAATCTTAATTTCGGAATAATAACTTAAAATGACTTAAGCATTTATTGTGAAATTCTGTTGGAAAAATATTATATATTGAATAATCACTTATGTGTAGAAAAAATAGAAATTTTGTCGATAGGTTATTATTGTAAAATCAAGATTTTCAATAAAGTATTTAAGTGTATTTTTTATTAACGTATAACTTTTTTAATATTGCACTTACATCACCGAAAATAATATTGTAAATAGACTTTTAAAAACTGAATCGACTGAGATATAACACGACATAATCAATCACTTAAGTGTACTTAAGTGGTTATGGTTTGTGGCCACAGATTTATTAACGAAAAAAATTATAAAAAAGATCGAAATTCCAATTTTGGATCTTTAAAGGCTCCATCAGACGAAATGTTTGCCGTTTCTCAATTTTTAGTTAAAATTGTTGAAGTTTTTTTTAATCAAAACAGCCATAAGAACAACATTTGTGATGAAATGACCAAATTTAGTTTGGGAAAATTAAACTCCGAATTTCCATCATTCGTACCCAACAATGAAACTGATCATTGCTTTGGTCACATTAAGGTCTTAATAAATTTTTTTTTGCTAGTTTTGCTTCGCAAAAACTGCAAATGGTTAATAAAAGAACAAATAAAAAGCAACATCCAAAAATAAGTAATACTCAAGCATCAAAAAAATTAAAAATTTTGTATTGTATTCTTATATTTGATTAGTTTTGTTTTAATTGGAAGGGGTTAAGTACACATAAATATCTCATCCACTTTTAAATACTGTCAAAATAAAATCAAGGCCCAGATCATATGTACCATTCTTCTCTCGAATGTTAGAGACCATCGGCCCATCTGTATACTCACAGTAAACGTCCAATTCTCACATACAAACATGATAACGGGTATGATTAATTAATTAATCTGATTGATGAGTATAATACTAGAACTGGCAGGAATTAAATCAATTACTTATGCGAAAATACAAATCTCTACTTGCGATAGAAAATTGGTATCGATAATAGTAAGATCGATAATAGTTGATGTACTAAATAAATTGGTATCGATAATAGTTGATGTACTTTGCTATCTCGATCGATCTTAAAGTTGGTATTACATAATTAACACACAAAATTAGCCATCGACACTTGAATACAATCATCGACGACTTATGGAGACCAAGTTGACCTCGTATTGTTTTCCAGTAGTACCTATATACGAAACAAATAACTACCACCAATTCTCTAGATTTATCTAATGAAAGACCTGTTTGAAACCTAGGAATAAAGAGTGAGATGAGCTATATAATATTTGTTTGAAAATCAATTTTAATAACAATCATGTGAGCGAAAGGGATCAAGATAATTATATATATATATATTGTTCCCCGTTTTGTGCTGATACTTTGAATGAAATTCGAAAAAAATCATTTTGATTATTTCATATGCCACAGAGACGTAGGAAAGATAATACTCTGAATAACTAAGTACTCTGTGCTTTAGATTTAAATTTACCGTCCTGGGTCCCTATTTGGGAACTCGATTCGTTTGCTTATTCGATTCGAACGAGGAATTCGATGCGTATAAGAATTGGTATTTGGGAATTCGATCGAAAATAAAAATGTAAGCAATTTGCGGATAATCCGCATTTCGCGGATAAACATTTGATAAATGACATAAATAGTTGTATGTGTTTGAAACTTTCAATCTAGCCGTGCAGTTATAACAGAATGACGCATTTATGTATGTATACTTATGTCTAGTATTCGATATAAATCAAAAATACAATCAATCCTAGGATTTAAGGATTTTTTATATTTTAGTATTTACACTAACATGACACATCAAAACAAATTGATCGTGTTTGTGAAAAAAGTAGATAGTAGTAGTAAATAGACTACATAAATTGATATATAAACCATAAGTTGACTTATAATAAATATACTTTATATATAATAATAATTAAAATTTGAAAATAATTATCTACATAAATAATATGTATTAAGTTTCTATTTATTTATCAAGTGATAGTGATTCTGAAGATAACACTTCGTTACGGGCGCAATACAAATGTGTAGTTCAGAACCAAAAACGATCTATTCCACTTTTAAAAAAAAGTCTGTTAGAATTTGATCGAAATTCCTTTTGTTGAACCCAATCGACTTCTAGAACGCAAATTTTACAAAATGAATCTATTCCTGTGAAAATTGAGCAAGAAATATGAATTCAGTTTCAAAACAGCTCTATTCCATCACAATTATACTGACAAAATCAAACTATTCCTTAAAAAAATTCTCACCAAAAAAGATCTATTCTAATGTAATATACGAGTATTATAGTTAAAAATCAAAAAACGTCTATTCCAAAATTTGGCGCGAAATTTCTGTTATGTCAAAATTATTAAATGAAAAAAATCAGTTGCTTGTGATTATCGTTCGAAAGTGGTTGGTGTATTATGAATTCTTGTGTTGTTTTGTAAGTAAATGTTAATTATTTTATCAAAATATATAATATCATTTAACTTTAACTGTATTATAATATAGATTTTATGTAATGGACTCTTTAGAATCAGCTCAAGTTACTGATCACCCACGGAAACGGAAGATTAATTGTGCGATTCTGACGTATAGTCACAGAGGTCTTAACTATAAAATATCTCTTAGTTAAGAGATTTCTCTTCGGTAAGACAATTTTGCGATTCTGCATATACTCATAGTTGTGACATTCTCTTAAAAAATCTCTTAGCTAAGAGATACTCAAATAGGTGGTAATAAGCATCATAACTTTGACGTTTATTGTAAAGTGTGTTTGTGTTTTGTTTACGTTTATAGTGAAATATATTTGCAAATAAATAAATAATTTAATAAATAGTAGTTTTATCTGAATAAATAAATAATCTGGTTAATTTCACTTTTATATGTATATTAATAATAAAATTGAAAAAATTAATTATGTATTTAAATTTTGTGGATATAAAATAAAACATTTTGTTGTTAGTTGTGTATTTTCTTCAAATGGATATTTTGTTGCAAGTTTTAACGCTGTTACTACTCGAGGAAGACAGGTGGGTTTGTTTTTGTTCGAGTTGATATTATATTACTGAATAATATACATATTTGTTTCCTTAGAGAAAAGCGCAGACAATATCTCCGATATCTACGGGATACAACTAATCCCTTCGACGTTGAGGAAAACATTTTTCGACAATTTTTTCGCATTCCAAAACAGTTAGGTATGGAGTTAATCGAGAAATTGGAGCAGCATAACGCAGAGACATCGGATATTCCATTTGCACTGCGGGTTAGTATTATTTTAAAGATATCAATTTCCCGGAGTAAACTAAACAATTATGGTGCAGGTTTTGTCAACTTTACAATTTTTGGGTCATGGTTCCTACCAAAGAAGTATAGCATCGAATTATCTGCTTCCGATGAGTCAGCCGAGTGTATCGCGAAATATCACATACATATGTGAACTGATGGTCTCTAATATAGCACATCATATTAAATTTTGTGAGGATCAGGAGGAAAAGAATACTATTAAAGAAGGGTAAAACAATTTTTAATATACACATAATTTACATGTATAAAACTTTAACAAATAATTACATATTACAGATTTTACACCAAGTTTGGTATTAAAGGTGTGATTGGGGTTATCGACTGTACCCATGTTGGCATTGTAGCTCCGCCGATATATGATCCTAAACGACCAGCAAGACTTTACATGAACAGAAAGGGGTATTATAGCATTAATGTGGAAGCGGTAAAATAAAAACACGTAAAACTGTAAAAAATAATATAAATACTGATATATTCTAAATCACTTTTTGTAGATTGTAGATTCAAATCTAAAATTTCTGTCAGTCAACGCAAAATATCCTGGCAGTGTCCATGATTCAGCAATATGGGCAACTACACCGGCCAGAATTAACCTAATTCGACAACACAATAGCTGTAGATATAATTGGTTGGTTGGAGATAGCGGTTATCCATTGGAACCCTGGCTTTTAACACCATTCTCTCAACCAGCCAGCTTGCAAGATGAAAAATTCAACAAGCTTCAAATTAAAGCACGGAACACCGTTGAACGAGCTTTTGGTGTTTTAAAAAATCGGTTTAGATGTTTGAATAAATGCCGAACACTGCATTACGCCCCGGATAAAGCTGCAAAAATTATATATACCTGTATTATTCTGCATAATATGCTTCTAAACTCTGGGATCAATTACGAGTTAGAAGATGAAACCATAACATATGACGATGACGAAGGTGAATTCGAACACGAACATAGTGTCGTCACGAATTATTTAAATGATGGTCGACGAATGCGAAACGAATACACCAATACATTATAATAAGAATTGTTAAGGGTATAAAATTAAAAGAATTGGATTAAATATATTTTATAACAAAAAAATTTATGTGTATTTTATTTACTTTGTACATGTTTGGCAAGAATAAATAAGGCTTCTGCCATCTTCGTCATGGCATCCGCATTCTGCTGGTCAATGGATAAACGTCGTTCCGCCATTTCCTTGTCCTGATTAATTCGATCTTCCGCCAATCTCTCGATTTTACCCACACATTCCGAAATGGCAGAAGACGCATTACTATAATGGGGTTTGCATGGTCTGTGTACGGTAGAAAGTCCCGCAATAGGGCTGGTTTGTATTGCATCTATGATGTTCGTTGATTCCACCACGGGGTTGATTGGTATAACGGGGTGAGTTGTCACTACCAAACTAGAATCCACCACAGCATTTTCCTCAGCTCTCGTTTGGTTTATGTTCTAAAATTGATTAAAAGGAATTCTTAATTATAGTTCATATAAGAAGTATCTTACTGCAAATCCCATAATAGGTACGGCGTCATCTCCCCGAACCGTGACAATCCCGAATAAATTAAGGGCTCGTTTTTCGATGCCAGACATCGATGTAGTTGACGGTTCTCGTCCACCAGTTAATAAAATTTGTTCCCTGATTTTCCGGGTTCTGGACTTCACCTGGTATTTCCAATGTGTGAGAGACTGAAAAAAATATCAAAATATTTCATAAAAAACTATATCGCTTTCAAATAAAAAATTTCTTACCGTTTTCCACTCTTTAGCATTTTTTAGTGAGCCTTTTAAAGAATTTAGTTTACCAGCTAACTCTTCCCATTTCTCCTCCAAAAGTTTATTATTTTCCGGAGTATTTTTTCCGTCATTGAATTCTCTGTTTTCCTCTAGAAAACATAAATACGTCTCAAGCTGCTCCGTAGTTGTTCGGGATGAACGTATTTGACGTATATTTTCCATCTAATTATGAAATTACTTTGAAATTACTTTATGAAATTACTTTGAAATTACTTTATGAAATTATATAGTTATCAAATTACTTACTTTATAAAAATGATATATAATTCACATTAATCTTTTAAAAAACAAAAACACCAAACTGACAAGTCTCCAATTTTTTTGAATTATATTTGGAGAGTTTTTAAGAGAAATTTTAAAAGTACTACCAACAGAATACCAATTAAGAGATTCTCTTAAAAAAAAATCTTTACCAAAAAGTTTCTTCGCTGTGATACTCTTAATAGTTTTAACGTCAGAATCGTACAGTAATATTCCGGATAGAAAAAGATCATTGGCAAAAATTGAGAAGTAAGTGATGATATTTTACATTTTATATTCATATTATTTTATTGTTAAAGCTCAGGTTACAATTAATTAATCTTATCTTATTCGTTTGTTTAGATACAAACGAAAATCATTACCAGAAATGCCAAAATGCAAGCATAGCGACCGCAGTTCTTTCAAATGCAATAAAATAAAAATGTGTGACGCTTTAGATTTGTCTAACATTTTCTACAGTAACAAATCAAAGCTGGCACAGGATTCGTTGATATTAAAAAACTGTAAAGTTTTAAAACCCAGCAAAACTAATCGAGTGAAACAAGGTTCTCGAAAGGCATTTTCTGTTGAATACTATATACCGACTAGCTCCAAAACGTTATTAAAAGTTTGTCAAACTGCGTTTATAAATTTACTGGGAGTAACAAAAAGTCGGATACATAACGTTAACAATATTTTAATTCGGGTGGTATTCCAACGGAAAAACGTGGCGGTGATAGAAAAGCCGGTACCTATGAAGGAAAAGAATTGGCAGCCGTATAATTGAGATGCACTACTGTCGTAGCATAAATTCGAAACGGCAGTAGTTACCTGCTGATTTATGTATCAACAAAATGTGGAGACAATTTAAGTTGGAATACCCTGATACGGAAATAAAATCAAGTTATTTTAGAATGACTTTTAACACAAAGTTTAATTTGGGATTCAAAACCCCGTCCACCGATATGTGTTCCACCTGCATTCAATTCAAGGAGCAATTAATAATTGAGAAAACCCTTCAGAAAAAGCAGGACCTTATGGTAAAGTTACGAATCCATAAGCTCAGGAGTAAAGCTTTCTTCCAGCTCCTAAACGAGGAGAATGAAGGTTTAATTACTATAAGTTTTGACTGCCAACAAAATATGCCGTTACCCAAGGTAGCTGATCAAGCCGCCTATTTTAGTCGGCAACTGTACCTTTATTTGTTTGGAATGGTGATTGGCAACGGCCATTCGTCTTTAACACAAAATAACGTGTTCGTGTACTATTGGACCGAGGATAGCCGACCGAAAGGTTCAAATGAAATAGCTTCAGCTGTTTATCACCGGCTATGTAATTTAAACTTGCAAAATATAAATACCGTGCGCTTAGTGGCTGATGGATGCGGCGGACAAAACAAAAACTCAATTAGGTTGGGATGTGCGAATACTTACTTAAATGTGCGTTACTCAATGTATCTACAGTTCATTTGGTTTTTCCAGTACCGGCCATTCGTACATCCCACCTGATCGAGTTTTTGCTCAAATCGAGAAAAAAGTCAAATTGAGAGAAACTATTGTAGACGTCAATGATTATCTCGATATTTATAGAGAACACGGCATAATAATAAATCTTGGCAGCGATGCGTGCCCTGTTCTAGATTTTAAGGCCGAAGTTGCTAAAATTATAAAACCTCCATCTAATTGGCACTTCAAATTCAACCATTGTAAGCGATTCGTACTTACCAAAAATAAAAACAGGACGGCGATTCAAATACGAGATGAAACGTTTTATAAATCAGATATTGGATCTGCAAAATCAAATATTAAAAGTGGAGAAAATTTTTCGTCAATGGAACTAACAAGACTGAATAATGGGATCAAAGTAAAGGAAGCAAAAATAAAAGACGTCGTCAAATTGCTGCAGAAGCATTTTGGAATCGAATGGCGATTAATTGAGGGCCTACAGTATTATAAAAACATAATGGATAATAATCATCTTTACATGGAAGGGAATGATGACATTATATGCAAAATAAAAAGAAATCATTTTTAAATCTAATCTTAATTTTCAAAATAAATCTATTCCATAATTAAATACAAAATATAAGCTTAAATTGATTATTGATTTATTTTTCACTTATTAAAACTATAACAGTAATCTCTAAAGAATATATTATTGAATACAAAAATAATTTTCCTTAATTAATTACAAAATAAAAGGTTTTCTTAAAATATCTTGAAAACTCAAAAAGTGGAATAGATCGTTTTTGATTCTGAGCTACACAAATCACTTCGTGGTAGATTCAATATTTTTGAGATTTCTGATTCAATGTAAGTTAAAGAATTTGTCACGTAAATTAAATTTGACCACGTTTAATTAACTTATATAATTACAGTTCCAGGTTTTCAAAACTATTCTGACTAGCAAAAGATGCAGTGAAGTATCTCATCAATGAAATAAATGATGATTTATCGATGAGAGCAAGATCAACAAGCATAACAAATATTTTGAAGCTAATTTTGAGGATTTGTGCTTAAGGCAGTTATCAATAAAGCGTTGGTAACGACTTTAATATTGGATTTTCACAAGGATCAGTGCGTTAAGCGAAGTTCTTGTGGTACTTGAAACTAAGGTAAGCCTTAAACGGATATCTTACCTACAATCAAGCCTAGACAAACGTGCGGCTACTGAATGTTTCTTTAATATTACTGAATTTCCAGGTATTATTGGTTGTGTGGATATGTGAATATATTACGCTCCACAGAGCACGACCACCTTTATTTTAATCGAAAAGGAAAACATAGTTTAAATACAATGATTTTAAGAGGTTTTTATTTTATGTATAAAAATTATGAGTACATAAACCTTACGTGTACGAAAATTTAGATTTACTAATATTATTTGAAATTATTTTTACGTTTGTGACCACAGTACGTGGGTTATGGCCATTGATTCTCGATATGGTAGGGCTTCACACGATTCTCTTGTTTGGAGCTTGTCGAGTTTTCGCCAATATTTACAAGCAAATCACAATTAAGATAGCTCTAATTATTGGTTTCTCGGTAAGAATATAAATTATCAACAAGATTGAATTTTTTATTATACTTATTGTTTTTATTATAAGGTGACTCTGGGTATCCATTGGAACCTTGGCTCCATTTAGAGCCACTAGCGAAGGCAGCCGGGAAGCACGATTTAACATCATGCTTTCTAAAACTAGAAATATGGTAGAAAGGTGCATTGGAATATTAAAATCACGATGTCGGTGTCTTCTAGATGCAAGAGAATTGCATTATGCACCTAGAAAAACTTCTCAAATAGTAAATGTAAGTGCCGCTTTACACAATATCGGCCTTCATTTCAGAGTTCTTTTTGATCAAAATGTAGAAGAAAACATTGTCAACGAAGAAGCGCAAGACGGAAATGATATGCTGCTTGCAGAAAAATGAAATAATTCTATTTCATTCAAAAAATTACTGTTGATGATAGTAGTGTAGAACTGGTAGTATGCCAGTCATTGAAAGATTTAGTACCACTGTATGTGTCACAGAATCAACATAGGTTTTTGCCCAAAATATCAACTTAATCGAATTTACCAGATATTCGCTTTTCACAAGTTCGATTCTATCAGTTACTGCAAAAGTTTGGAAGACATTTATAAGTTTGGGGTTTTCAATTCGTAGCTTCGTTTAAGTCATTCTTAAGTAATCGCATACTGTATATTGAGCTAGAAGGTAAAAGATCAGAAACAATACAAGTTACGTCTGGTGTTTCACAAGGTTCCCATTTTTATAAATTTTAATAGTGGGATTTTTGCAGTGATACAATATTGCAAGATCCTAATGTTCGCTGAATTTCTAATGTTCGCTAGATTCGGAATAAAGTCGTCTACCTAGTGTTCTATCGGAACTAGAGTTCAAAGCTCTAGTTTTAGGTGAATTTTATGCGGAATCGCAATATAGACATCCCCATTAATTTATTCCACCTATTTATGTTTTATGTTAACAGTGTGAAACTAATACTAATACATGATCTTCTGTTTGTAATCTGCTACTTGGTCAGATTGATGCGCCTAATATTTTTGGAATCAATTAAAATAAATGAAACCAGTCGGCACTTAAGGGATCGTGAATTCCTCCACATAGATATCCCAGGAAAAATTATGGTGGCAACGAACCAAGGAATATGTTGTGAAACAGTTTCAACAAAGTTAACCATGTTAAAGCAAAAATAACTTTAAACGTGAACTGAAAGAGTTATATTCGAAGTTTAGTTTTATTTCTATTTATTATTGAATGTACATTTTCTGAAGTAAACATTATAAGCAATAATCTTAGAAGTACAGTGACACAAGATAGATTGGTAGGATTTTCTATATTAGCAATTGAAAAAGAATATGTAAAGACGTTAGATTATGATGACTTATATATAATTGAGGTGTTCGCGAAGTTAAATGCCAAGAAAATGAAATTTGCTTATCCCCAGTTCAATTTTGATTTTTAACGTCGTGCAGTTTGAACGCAAAACCAATGTGCGCGGAATATAATTAAAACAAAATTAAAATAAAAAAGTGCGATGTTAAGCTCAGTACATAACTGCGGGAGTGCGGGAGTGCAGGAGTCCGAGTAAGAAAATTTTCAACTCGAGTGTGATGAAAAAGGCGGGGCTTATGTCAAAATGGCGTACTTTGATTGGTACAGAGTGAAGTGTGATTATTTTTTCGACTGACTCCCGCAGTTATGTACTGAGCTTCAGTTCTTTTTAATTATTTTTAAGTTTTTTTTTTATGATCAACGAACACAGCCAATACCAGCATTGAATCAGAATAATGCAGTGAATACATCCGTAATGGGTAAAGTTGAACTTAAAAGCCCCCAAAAAAAATATAATTACGCAAAATGAAAAAAGTGCTTCGACATAAAATTTAGCAAACTTAGTGATACCATCTTTTAAAAAATAAGTGTTTCAACAACAAATGAACCCAATGCAATGAACTTGAATAACGATATTAATTTTATTAATAGATAGGTTACTTATGTCGTTTTCGTTTGAACATAAAAACTTGCACTGAGTGCAAAAAATTACACGAAAACCGTTCGTTTGAACCAAAAAAAATTGCCTGACAGCTAAATTTTTTGCACTCAGTACAATTTTGTCTACTCTAGTTTTTTCGACCGAGTTACCCCTATTTTACACCAATACTGTAATTTTATCTGTCATTGTGCTGCCATTTTGACTTTTGTGAACAAAACCGTCTATCTATAGACGGTTTTGTTTGTGAATATTCTTTTTTTTTTTTGAAGAAAACACGAACACAAATATAAATGAGGGTAAATCGGTTTCATATTCGATTGACGCACAAAATCAGTGTACTCGGCCAATGAGGGGAAAAAAATCAAACGAAAACGACATTAAATAAAGAAAATTTGGTGCAAACCGGAATGGACTGATGTTTAACTTTTGAGACAACTAATAACTGGCAATATCAAAGAAACGTAAATCAAACCTTGGAAAATTGATGGTTTCAGGGCGGTTGTAAACCATTTCGATCAAACCGGAAACCGATACTACACTTACCAGCTTGAAACCCAAAAGGGGTTGATTGTTGTTTTAAAAGGAATGGAGAGCAGCGTAGAAGTGATCGACATTCACGTGGCTCTAGCCGCGCAAGGTTTCTGCACACATTGAGTGAAGTTTGCGTTATAAGTGGCGAACTTCATGATTCAACTAAATGCGATAAGACGAGAAATGATCCATCAGTAATACGCTGTGGAATTGTGGTGAAAATCACACAGCAGACTACAGAGGTTGCCCAGTATATCCGAATTTAAAGCGTAAGACCAATCCAAAGTTGCGATCTGAGCAACGAATGCCTAAGTCACGTTACAATCAAAGAAATATGACTTCAAGAAGTACAATTGCCCAACAAGCGAATGCTCACTCAACCACACATAATAACCTGGAGAATGTTACAAGTAATTTTGCACATCCAGGAGTTTCCTAAGCCCACATCCTAAAAGGTACCGCCCCAAAAACCAAAGTTCATTTTAACGAAGAGAAATTAAATATTCAAGCAACCACAAACAACCAAAGCTTCATGATGATGATGATGATGGAAAGACAAATAAGCATGTTGATGCAAAATATGGACAAACTAATGCAAATTATCGTCAAAAGTCAAAAGTGACGCTCCTGAAATTAGCTGTATGAAATGCGAATGGTCTTTCACAACACAAAGCTGAGGTTCAATTTCTTGTCGATCAAAATATACACCCATCATGCTAATATCAGAAACAAACTTTACAAAAAATACCTTTTTTAAAATCAACGGATATTCAGTTTATGACACTAAACATCCAAACGAGATTGTGTAATATCGGCTGTTTACGGTCCACCGAATTACGCAATCAAAAAGCAGCAATTTATCGACTATTTTAATCAGCTGGGAATTAAATTTCCCTCATCGGGCGACTACAATGCTTAACATCTGGGTTCGCATGGGGTTCGAGATTAACAACGCCTTAAACAACTATATGAAGCAATGAACGAAAAAAATCTAGATTACTTATCTTCTGGACACCCAACTTACTGGCCATCAGATAGAAACGAAATTGCCAATTGGATATCCAACTTTGCACCCCGGAAGATATTGATGCGGCGGCGAATGATTTAACACATATATTGGAAATAGCAGCAGTAGAGGCCGCCCCTGATATTAACAACTCTGAAAAAGATAATAAGCCTTCTTCTAATATACTGCAGTTAACTTACTAAACTCTCGCCAAACGACAAGATAAATTATTCACTATGGAAGGGAACAAAAACACTAAAGGGGCCAACATTATCGAATCCCCCAATTAGGCAATGGTATTAAAAAAATTAAAACCAATATTATCTGAAGGACTGATTATACCAGATCACCAATTTGGGTTTCGGAAGAAACATATTACTGTAGAGCAGATGCGCGGAGTTGTTAACACAGTTAAATTTGCATTAGAAGAAAAGAAATATTGTTCGGCAATATGGCATGAGGGCCTTATACCGGGTGTTTCTTTTAAACTGAGACGATCAAATATCTCGAAAAATAGCCACTCTACGGAAAAAATGTCCATAATCAAAATTTAATCATACCGCTGGGGAAATACATTCGTGCAAAAAAAATAGTCCCCCACCCCCGCTTTGTAGGTTGGGCGGGGGTAACTTTTAAACTAAGATAGGAAGCCATATATTTTTTTGCAGATGCGGATTCTACGATTAAAAGTACGTATTATTTGAATGAAATATTTTGTTCGGTTCATGATAGATGGCGTTGTAATCGACGAAATTCAATTTTTTCAATTTCTCCTTCTTAGAACACACGCATTCGATTCTGCAATACGTTTGAAATAAATAACATCACGTTTTCATTGGAAATACTCGAAATTCGTCATCAAAACAATTTATTCAGTTTTGTAAATCACATTTAACGTTTGTGTTATTTCTTATCTTCATGTTTTTCGTAATTGCAAAATAAACGACAAAATACTTTAGAATGGAGCGTTTAACTGTGCCAGAGAAAATTGAAATGGTTCTGGTTTATGGAGAAGCTGGCAGAAATCTTGAAAATGCTGTTGCTATTTACGCTCAACGTTTTCCGGATAGGATTCGTTCACGTGCTTCATTTGGCCGTACTATCAAACAATTTATTACTGATGGAAATGTTCAACCGAAAAAGAGGACCCGTAGAGCAACAGTCACTGGAGAAAATAATGAAATTGCTGTATTGGCAGCAGTGGCTCATAATCATCATATTAGTACACGAGAAATAGTTCGCGATTCCGGATTGCCCCTCACCAGTGTTTGGAGAATTTTAAAACGGCACAAGTATCATCCATATCATGTGTCTTTACACCAAGATCTTCATGGCGTTGATTTCCAAAATCGGGTAACTTTTTGTCAATGAGCACGTGAACAATTACAACAAAACCCCAATTTTTTTCGTTGCGTAATGTTCTCCGACGAATCGTCTTTAACAAACCATGGAACGGTTAATCGACACAACATGCATTATTGGAGTGTTACAAATCCGCACTGGCTTCGTCAAGTTGAACATCTACGTCCTTGGACTGTCAACGTGTGGTGTGGAATAATTGGCAACAATCTCATAGGCCCCCACATTATTGAAGGCAACTTGAATGGTCAAATGTACCGAAACATTTTGGAAAATGAACTGCCAATATTACTTGAAAATTTGAGCTTAGAAGTGAGAGCTGGTCCGATAAATTGGCCCGCCAAATCACCAGATCTTACTGCGCCAGATTTGTTTTTGTTGGGCTACCTCAAAAACAAAGTTTACACACAAAAACCAACAACACGTGAGAACATGATTGAGCGAATCAGAAATGCGTGTGCTGAAATTCAACCAGACACACTTCTCAGTTGTGTACAATCATTTGAAATGCGGATTAATAAGTGCATTGAAGTCGTAGGACATCATTTTGAACACTTATTTTAGATTTACAAAACTGAATAAATTGTTTTGATGACGAATTTCGAGTATTTCGGTTTCCAATGAAAACGTGATGTTTTTTATTTCAAACGTATTGCAGAATCGAATGCGTGTGTTCTAAGAAGGAGAAATAGAAAAAATTGAATTTCGTCGAT
Organism: Tipula unca; assembly: GCA_951394425.1. Lineage (NCBI taxonomy): Eukaryota > Metazoa > Arthropoda > Insecta > Diptera > Tipulidae > Tipula > Tipula unca. The sequence continues at coordinate 88,583,431 of OX596382.1, forward strand.
TACAACACCATCTATCATGAACCGAACAAAATATTTCATTCACATCATACGTACTTTTAGTCGTAGAAATTGTATCTGCAATAAAAAATATGGCTTCCTATCTTAGTTTAAAAGTTAACCCCCCCCCCCCCCCCACCTACAAAGCGGGGGTGGGGGACTATTTTTTTTGCACTAATGTATTTCCCCCGCGTATGATTAAATTTTGATTATGGACGTTTTTTCCGTAGAGTGGCTATTTTTCGAGATATTTAATCGTCTCAGTTTAAAAGAAACACCCGGTATATAAAATTAATACTCGTCTGCCAACAAAATTTCATGCAGTCCTTGAAAGCTACAAAGAAAATACCAGGTTAAACACAATTCAGCCAATATTGAACTAAACGACATAAACGTAAGAGTTCCACAAGGTAGCGTACTGGGGCTAGTATTGTGTTTGTTGCATACTGCCGATCCACCAACAACTGATAAGGTTGTTATATCAACATTTGTAGATCAAAAACCCCCAAACTGCATCAAGAGAATTACAAGATCACTTATACAAAATTGAGAATTGGCAAAGAACGTGGCGGATAAATATCAAGAAATCCAGCACACAGTTTGAAGTACCTTTTGAAACTGGAAACTCATCCCAATGAATTAGCAAGGCACCTATTAAGGCAACCGAAATATAGACGGCTTTGCAGAGTAGATATACTCGCTCCTCTAAGCAATTAAAACTGGGCAAGCGGAACCAGTGATCAAAAATAAACTTATTTCGTTACAAATTGTCCAGAGTATTTACGGTTGCAATTTTTATTACACTATAAGCAGCACAAAATTATTATTCCAATTGAATCATACGTCAACTATATAGCTATACGTATGTACACACAGTAAAAAATTAAACCGACAACAAATTTAACAATAAACAAGCAAACAAAAACATTGTTAGCAAATTGTAGCATAAATGCAAAACAATAGCGGTGATACAGAAAACGAGCTTTTTTTTGCTCCTCATTGCGGGAGAACAATAACACAACACTGGCAACAAAAAAAAACGTTGCATATCTATGAATACCATTCATCATTATGTTGTTGTTCCTATATGTGTTGTGCTCTTACTTATGGTACACAAATATCTTATGATTGTCATTTTTATGTTATGTACATGTGACAGTGGATTTATAGTGGATTTCTATTCGAAAGAAATGCAAATAAAAAAAGCTCAACGCGTTCGCTATATATGTATATACGGGTATGATGGCAATACATTGTCTCAGTTTGTACATTTAGTCAAAAATTCCGCCAACCTCAATCATCTTCATAATAATATATAGCGTGTATGTGTATGTTTTCCTGTTTTTATACACATACATATACATACATGTTGCCAAACCGACATCGGATGATTCCCTATGGCTTTTGTATTTTTTTGTGTTTTCAAATGTATCCAACAAAAGCATAGTATAGCTATGTAGTATTTTTTGCGGACTACGCTCATATTGTCTTATGACACACCATTGTGTTCAGAACTACAGACACAACACAAAATTTTTATGAAATCAACGGTGAAACAATCACAAACAACATAAACATAACAACAACAAAAATGAAAAAATTGCATAAAAATTAAAAATCGAGAGGAAGACGGTGGATTTTGAATTTATTTTTTTTTATGTTTTTCCTTCAGAGCTTTTATTAATTTTTCATTGTTTATATTTTTTTTAGTTATGTTATGAATATTTAATTTTTTACAGTAAATTAAAATGTAATAACAAGAAATGAAAATGCATATTCGAAAAAACAACAACATCACAACTCACTATACTCATAATATACTCAGTTGTGTGTCCACGCAGGTTTTGATGTTTTAAATTTTTTAACTGTTGAATTTTAAAAATTTTGCAGATGCAACATTAATGACTTGTGCAGCTTTGTCAGGTATTGTAAATGTTTGGCTACTCCAAAGAAGCATCTACACCTATTTTTCTAAATGGGGTAATAAGCCATGGCTGGAGCGGTTATCCAGTTTTAGGTTTAAAACTAAATGCGATGATTTACACTATAAATCATTTGAAAGATTTTTTTAAATGTTTTATTTGTTCAATTTTTACAGTGTACCTGTATTTTTAAACTAACATTAGTTTTTTTACTTAAATGGCAACTTTTTGTTAGCTATAATCTAACTATTACTATGACGTCTCGGTGGTCGAGCAATTATTTAGCCTTTACGTTTGGATGGTTATGAAGCTCCTCGCTTCCGTTCAGCTTTGCTTGCCTCTTTAGCAATAGTTTCGATTCGAAGGTTGCTATTTTGGAGATCGCTATTACGTACATACATACATTTACAATATCTCTCAGTAGCACCTGCAGCAACCTCTGCGCCTACAATATCGTACCTCTCCTTTCAGAGATTGCTGCATAATTCGTTCCAGATCAGCAAGCAGAACGTGACCGAGCCAGCGTACCCGCTGAAATCTTACTTTATGTACAATATCGGGGATCTTCACCAGATCTCTGCTCTCGATACAGTACAGAGCTCGGAATATACTTCTCTTAAATGTAAGGAGCCATCTTTCGACTCTTCCGGCAGGGCACAACTTTCACACCCATACATAACAACGGGCCTGTTCAACGCTTTGTAAAGTTCCAGCTTCACGTCAAAGCAGCAGAATGAGCTGCCAGCTGCACTTTAATATTATCACCCAAGTTATCGTGAGTGATTAGCGATCCCAAATATTTGAACCACCCCACTCCCTCAAACGTATAGTGGCTACTATTGAAATCTGATGTGCTATTGTCCCTGTAACCATGATCATGTATTTAGTTTTGGACTCATTAATCTGGAGTCCCACAGAACCTGCAAACTCCACAAGCGGATCAAGGATTTCCCTGCCGAACACCCGAGTTAACTGCAAAATTTCTCGATAGCCTTTTCTCAACTTTAACACAGAATTGAGACTACGTGACTGTCATTCTATACAGCCATATCATTACGGAAATCCAGGAATAAATCCAGGTACTGAACGGGGATGGAAGTCTTATACTATTTAAATAGAATATCTTCAGGCCCCCCACTGGAGAGGTAATTCTATCCAATAAAATGTAGGACAGTAAGTTGTATGCTGTGCAAAGACGAGCTGTATCCCAATAATTCTCACACTTCTTGAAGTTGGGGCATATGTTGGGGCGCGACCACTTTCCATTCATCAGGCATAACTTCGGCTCGCCATACTATTCGAATAAGGTCGAAAAGACAGTTCTACAAAGTGTCCCCTCCGAATATCAAGAGCTTCGAATATATGCAGTCCCTCTTAGTTGAGCGGTTTCGTTTTAATCTATGCACGGCCCTAGTGATGGATCCTCAATGCAAATCTCCGCAGTCTGTATTTGAGGTGACTCAACTACAGTCTGTGACGCATGATGAACACCAAGCTCGTCGGTAAAATGTCCACTCCATGAGAACCTCGGTGAGAACCTCGGCCTTCCTCTATTCCCGCTTCTTCCGTCTACAAATCTGCTACGCTACCCTCCTTGCAGGAGCAGCCTTTCATCACAGTTGTTAGACGATGTAGCAGTTCACTATGTGCTATATTTTGTTGCTCGACTGCAAGACGACACTCGCCATCAAAACAATCATTCTTGGGTCTGACTTTCACTATATCTAAAGTCCATCGGGCAGCACTGATAACCAAAGTTTTCAGGGCCGCCCCGACAAGAGTTCACACAGCCATGGCAATTATTTACCTTTATTGCTGTCGCTGGCAAGATCCTGATATCGTTTCTGTAGATCTTCAATTATCAGATCTTCACAGGCGAAATGTCCCATGCATTTCGCTATGTTCCCAGACTTGTACGAAAACTTCCATCGTAGCTTTGCAGCGACCAAATGATTATCACTGCCTATGTATTTGGTTGCTGACCGATAAGTTCTAAAAGTAATAAAGCCATAATTAGTCTTGTAGCTGCCATTCCCAAAATCAATACATCGCTTTACCAATTAATTGTTGTATTTGGTGTATTTTCAACCAAGTTTACTACCAACCGAACGCCACAGGTAATGCGAAATTTTTTTATTACCACAGGTAGTTGGTTTACTTTTCTATCACTGTATTCAACTCAACATATTCGAACTTTGCTTCATTTAGTCTACTATTCATCGCACTTTGTTGTTTAATGGTATAGTTTCCTCTATGGTGTCTTCTACTGCTATGATAGCAGTATCATTGGGAAAATTGTGACTTAGCGGAATATCATTTTGATTTTTAATTTCAGAGAATACTCATTTTTGTTTTGTTTAACTCGCTAGCATCTTTTTGTAAAATATGATTCTAAGAGTCATGCCAGACTTTATCAATGGCTTGTGACACATCCAAAAAAGTTGCCGAACTGTCCTTATTTACTTTAAGTTGTTGACATCTATGATTCTATGAACTGGATGTAATGTTGAGTGAATTTCCCGGAATCCAAATTGATGTGTGAGAATTAGTTCCTTACTCTCAATTATTGGGTTCGACATGATCGGTAAAAGCGATATTGGTATATGAGCTGTTATTTCGTTGGTTGGTTTTCCTGGTTTAGGTATCATAATAACTTCTGCGAACTTCCATACAATTGGTACATATTTAATTCGGTTGGTTAATTTATTCAGTCCATTTTTCGGTAGCTGTATCAGAATTTCTCTTGATATCAGATCTAAGGCCGTTCTTGGAGTGGTAATTTCTTTAATTTCTATGGCTACATCTGTGGACGTCACAGTGATTTAAAAATCTTCAGTTTCATCTTCTTCCTGTAATAGTTCACTTTCTTGTGGCTCATTTGGCTGGCACATAACTTTGAGAAGTTTAGCAATTGTTTTTGTTTTTTGTTCGTTGCTTCTGCGCATATATCGCAAGATATTTGCATTATCGATCTTTTTATTTGTTTGGTTGTCAATTATTACAGATAAAACTTGATTGTATCATTTTTAATACTCTGGTTTTCTCTGCTGAGTCGTTGAATTAGATTAATCTTCTTTTGTCTGCAACAAGAGGCCTAGTTTCGTTCGGATAATTGACACCTATTGTTCTCCTCATTATTCCATACCGACTGTTGTATCTCGGTTATTCTAGTATTCACCTCGCCATTCAGTTGTTTCTTCGTTTTTATAGATATGTTAAGTCTTATTCGATTACTTAGCTCTTCTTTGAAATTTTCCCAATCTGTATCTATTCGTTAATATAACATTGTATTCTTTAGAGATAATCTTATCGCTTAGAGTAAGCATAATAGATTGGTGATTGGAGCTCGAGTCATAACCCTCTTCAATATTAACGTAGGGTATCGGTGGCTTCATCGTTAGAAACTGGGGTGTTTTATTTACATCTGTCGGCCAATAAGTTATTTGCCTTTAGATGTAACTATTCCTGATCTCCAACCAGTATGTTCATGATTGGTTTTTTCGTTTTATTCTAATTGTGGTTGCCTGCATTTCTTTTGTTTCATATTTTTGCTCTTCGTGTATCATTCTTTTAACTGTTTTAGTATTTTCTTCTCTGCCAGCGTTGTCTTTACTTGATAACCAGTAAATCGTATATGCGATTATTTTGTGGTGTTTTTCAGATATTAGAAAAACGTCTATTTGTTTGGATGCCAAAGAGTATTGGCAATTCCTAATGATGCTACAATAACCCGTTGGGATTCAATGCTAATATTCATATTTCGTTATTCATTTTTATTTCTTTTTGTTGCAGGAGCTATATCCTGAAGCTGTCTTATTGTTTCGCATCTTATTCTTTTGACATTGTTTTGTTGGTTGTCTTCCGCCACACTTGACGTATCTTGTTTTCGTACAACTGACACTTTTTGCATTGTGGGATTAACCTTGATTTTTTTGGTTTCTTAATTTCATCCCTCACGTTAAAGATATATCTTATTTCAAATCGTACTCTCTTTTTACCCAGAGATTACCAACATACATACGTAATAATGTACAAATCGTCGATCGATTAATATTTCGTCGGCGGGTGTAATACACACTGATTTCCGAGAAAATGAGTTTGAATTTGAAACTTTTTTGGTTGAGTTCTTAGATTTTTTTAGACTCTTGGAATTTTCTGAAATATTTGATGGGATTCCTTGTATGTATTTACTGGATTTATTTTTTGTTTTTGGATTTACTGATTTCTTCGAATTTTTAAAAATTTTCTTGGTTTCTATTATACATATTAGACTTTAGATTTGTTTTGGTTCAGCACCATTTCACGTTTCGTTAATTCTTTAACTCTTTATTACTCGAATTTTTAGACCAGGTTAGAAGTGTTTCGATTATTCTAGATAAATCTACAGATTATGTGACATATTGCAGATATTTTTAATATCTATTTTTTTACGGTTAGCATGAAGCGGGATAAATGAGTTGTATATGTTCTCATCAGAACTTGGGTGACTTCTTTTGTTCTAAAATTTTTAGAAAATCGTTCTCCCTTTTTTTTTTGGTAAAGCTTGTTTATTTGGTTGGTTTTTAATTAAGAGTAAGGGTTAGTTTTCTACAGTTGTTTACGTCTGTTTACTAAGCCCCCTCTATGGTTCAAAACTTTTTGATATTGAATTGGATCTGAATTCATTATATCTCTCATTTCACGGTAGTTTTCAATTTTGTTTACAATTATCGGTCGTGGTTTTAGTGGTTGCTGCATCTTTTCACTTTGATCATCGGGCTGTTTAATTTTGTCAGAATTTTGTGTGTTCTGTGTTTCTTTGATTTGTTTGGAATAGGTTAATTGTAACTTTTGATGTAATTGTGATATAAAGATAGGACACAGGGATTTACGAGTCATCTATTAATTTCTATGTCGAGGTGTCGACAGTGACATCATTGTAGACCATCTCCAGAATGGTGATTTGTTGAAATAGTACAAAACTACTATGACCCAATTTTTATATGAATTTAATACTTTGATGGGATATAAAATTCTAGTAAAAAACTATACCCGGGTACCCGGGTATTTTTCTGTTTTTTTGAGTCCCAGATTATCCGGGTAATTGCGACGGGTAGTTCCGAAACGTGTTTTTAAATTACTCATACAAAGTTACCACGCAAGATCTGTCGGAACAGCTTTTAATACGTTTATATCCGAGTAAAAGTAATAAGGGAATGACTGAAATAGAGCATTTAAATTTATCAAAACAAAATAATGGTTGTACATATAAGATGGAATATAAATCATATATTGGACATTTTAGAAATGCTCCTTATAAAAAATCCTACATCAACAGCCAACGAACAGGTATTTTTAGTGGTAAAAATTTATATTTACAACCAATCAAAGTCGCTGGACACTTAACGTTCAGATCGATATGGACAGTTTATTTCCTGTTCGTTAGTTCTTTAACAGATTAAGTAGATCGAATTTTTCGATTTTCCAAAATCTACACCGATTTCTCAGATTGATTTTAGTTTCATTAACTCATTTAATGCTAAACGCAAATGCGTTTAAATTTTTAACTTCTCTACGATTTCTTCGCACACAACTTGCGATGTTGGTAATGTTTTAGAAAGGATTTAACGGATTAGAATTTGATGGACAGCGTCAGCAATGGTGATTTTCAAAATGCTAATATTTAAAAAAGAGTTCTTCAATTCATTCAGCTTGTGAAACTCGATGGAAATCTATTGTGATGTATTTGTTAATTTATTGGCTTCAATGTATGTATGACCAAAAAAACATATGTGGGTGCCAATAATTCTTACATAAAACGTATGCTGAGTATAACAAAATTAATTTTTATCAATCAGTATAACGCGTTCATTCCAGATTCCGCTAATTTATGGTTGTCGATAAATATGCATGAGAACTCCAAAAAGTATGAAGACGTGTTAAAAATTCTGATGTGTGCATCACATGACTTACGTGTCTAGACTTCTTGTTAATTTTTCGTCGTCACCAAATATTTTAGAATTTGACAAGAGACAATTACTCTCGAATTTCATAGAACTGTTGAAACTACAGCAATTGAGAATAATTAAAATTTATAAAAAATCATCTGAACGTATAATTAATTTTTAAAATAATTACACATAAAATGTGTAACCATATTGCTTATTAAAATATGTTTCATTTGATATATCACATGACATAGTCGAAATAAAAAATGTCAACCCATCATCCAGCATCTATGGACCAGGTGAATTTATCCAGAGCTAACTTTCCTCTAATCTATGTCTACAAAACTCCACGATTTTTTTTCAATGTTTTTCTGTATGCTAAATAAATCTTCAGAAAACAATTCGTTGCTTGGAATTTTATTTCACAAGTACTCGTGGAGTTTAGTAAAATGAATTAGAGGATTCAAAGTTTGGTAATAAATCACTTGGACCACAAATGCTGGATGATGGATTAAAGTTTTTAATTTGGTGTATGTCATGTGATATATCAAATGAAATGTATTTTTATAAGCAATCTAGTGGAATTTATTTTTTGATTAATTACGAAAATTATTATTCATTAATTTGCATAGCGTTTTTATATTTAAAAACTAAATTAAGATTAAGACTTTAACGAAATGATATAAAAAGCTTTTTTTAAATTACGTTCTTAATAAATAATTGTAAAAATCACTTGCGTAAAGGACTTGGCGTAGAATTTATTACAAATTGATTACATCATGTCCCAATTTTATTGCACTTCGAGATAAAAGCGTGGGTGGTGTAACTTATAATTCAACCTACACCGCCATTTTGTAACTTTTGATGTAATTGTGATGTTAAGAGTCCAAAGGTACTTGGACCAAAATATATTGCTGCAACAGCCAGCTTTAAGGCACTCGTTTGTTTTATTGGACTAGCCATCCTACTTTTACTTTCTGATTGCTTGTCATTTGAGCTTCGCAGCCATTGGGTTTCTGGCGAGCGTTTTCCATCTCCGGTATCCTTATTCCTAATTGTTTGACGCATTCTATTAAATTTTTTTATTGTGTTCTGTCCACCAACTTGAGAGCTTTGTACAAAATATATTCTTTCGCCTTGACCAGTTCATCCTCCTCGAATTGTATTGATCTCTGTTTTAAAATGGTTTGTTTTTTGTTATTCTAGCTACGATGCTCCCCCAGAATCCGTGATGCCGGTGTTCCCGGAAGAGTGAACTTCTAGGCCATAATCTGGTCTGCCACCTAGGGTAGTACAATCTGTTTTATTTACCAGTGCAATACACTTAACATTTGGTCCGCGGAAAGTATTTTACTTCCATCCTTCTCTTCAGAATCCGTCGAGACTAAGGAGCTCCCCACCTGGGACGCACTCCCTGGCGGTTATACCGAATTCCTTGCTGCTTATGGCCACAAATCTTTTTTTTTTGCATTTTATTTATGATAACTATAAAAATGTTTTACAAAGTAACTATGTAGTCATTTTTGACTAACAGCGTATGACTCTGACAATATAATAATAAAGCACTCCTATGAATTCTTTCAAAAGGAGGTGTTTTTAAGCACACTTTTTTATTTCACTTACGAACTTACTATTTCACAACGACTGTTGTCTATATTCCAAGATCTCTATGAACGAGTGTACCAAGGCGCGTTTACAATATCACTGAGAACTTTATTTTGAAATATCCGTTGATTGCTAGTTTTGGTGCATTCCCATACTTTAATACCATCTGTCCAGACCGGTTTGAGCGCTTGTTTATAAAGCATAACTTCATTAAGAATGTATAACAGAGTTTCTACCAAATTACCCAGTACATTTTTCTATATTTTAATTGAAGCTCTTCTGGTTTCTTTTTCAGGTGTACTTTCCTCTTTAACTTTGTATCATGGTTCATACCTAGGTATTTTACTTGAATTGCATGTGGTACAGAAATATTATTGAGAGTCACATGAAGTGGTTGTATTGATCTATTAGTGAAGTTAATGTGAGTAGACTTCGATTCATTCACTTTAATTCTCCACATAGCTAGCCAATCTTGTATATTATTTAGGGCTATTTGTAGTTTGAATGCAACCGGGTAGGATAATATATTTTGAGCGTACTACAACTTCTGTCAAAACATATTTTTTTTTTTTATTTCTCTCATTTTTTTTTTTTGTTTATTGCCATAGTCGTACATAAAATTATTTAATTTTTCATAGGGTTAAAAAAAATTGGATTTTTAGAAATTTATGAACATGTATAATGTACATAATTATGTACCACAATACAAAATTGATAAATATTTTTTACAATATACTTGTAGAAAATAATTCCACCCATTTTTTTTAGATAATTTAATTTAATTTTAATATTTTTTTAAAGGGATGATTAATCTTATATCCCGTTTACACGAGAAGAATAAAAGTTTTAAAATAAAAATTAAAATAAATTAAAATAAAAATTTTCACGCATTTTAACAACAGAAAAAAAAACCCACAAAAAAAAAATAGTTTCGCCGGCTATGAACGTTTTTATATAAACATCAAAAAAAGCAAAATGGCCGCGTAATTTTGTTCTATTTTTGGTATACAAACAGTTTAGTTTTAATTTTTTTGATAGAAAACTAAAACTGATTTAAACTAAAATGGGTGGCCATAATAAGGATTAAATACACTTTAAAACTGCACAATTATTTTTAATTTTCATTCGTGTGAATTAAATTGCGATCGAAAAATTTTGAAAAAATATGCACTTAACACTTACCTAAAAATGTTAATTAAACACTTTTTATAATTGTTTTTTTTTTGTATTAATTTGCTTCGTATTGGAGCAATTTGTCACACAACACTTAATTAATTTAGCCATCTTATATTTTTCACTTATAATTTTTAATTTTATTTCGATGTTAAAACACACAAACACAAAACATGAAATAAACAAAAAAAAAAAATTTTTTTTTGACAGAAGTTGTAGTACGATTTTCTTATTCTCTTTTCATACATTTTAAATTTTACATTCTCTCTATATATCTTTATGCTCGAAGTTTGAATGTGACGTCACCGATTGTGTCACCAATAGCTAGATTTGCAGTGCCGTAAACAAGGCGGTAGTTGTATTGTTCGTATGCGGTAGGTCGCTTGTAAACAGTACGAAAAGGAATGGTCCTTTGACATTCCCCTGCGGGAGTCCTGCTTCAGCTTCTTTTATGCTGGAGTAAACTCCTTCCTGTTTAACTCTAAAGTATCTTCTTTTCAGGGATCACTTTATCAGTTCGCAATACTCAAATGGCAGAGTTGTCTCCAATTTAAATATTAAATCGTCTATCCAGACTTTGACAAATGCCTGCGCTATGTCCAGAAATATGACCGAACAAATCTTTTTTCCTCTAAGAATTTTTCTGTTAAATCTGTTATTCTATGAACTTGATCGATTGTGGAGTGTTTCTCTGTAAATCCCAACTGATGGCACGGAACACCTCCTGATTTTGCAACTTTTGGTTTAATTCGTTTTAATAATAGTCTCTCAAACAGTTTGACATAATTGGAAGAGGTGATATTGGCCTTCCATGCTACTTTATTTCTTGTTTCACTTCTTTAGCATCAGTTAATGGGATTTCCTGCCTTAGGATAGGTGTATGGTTTTCAATCAGTATATCCCGTTGATTAAGGGTTCTTAAATTGGGCTGAAAGGTACACTCGAGATGATCCACGAAACCGTCTGTATTTTCTTCGTTAGTTTTAGCCAGGCGACCATTATTTGTTCTTATTGGTGGTATGAGCATAACTGGCCTTTTCAAATATTTGTACGCTTATTCCACAATGACTAATCACTATCTTTATCGTAAGTTACAGATTGTAGGTATGAATTTATTGATTTATATTTAAATTCCCGTATTTCTCTGCGTATTCGTTGTGATAAAATTATTTAATCTACTTATGACTGCTGGGTATCTTGTACGTTGCCATTCCCTTCGGATACTTCTCTTCTCTAGTGGTTTAATTTCCATTGGGTAGCATTTGCCAGCAATTTATTTTGTTTATCGTTTTAGTACTTTTCCGCGCTGTTTGCTGTATACCTTTGACGTGCTTTTCCACCTCTTGTTCTAATGTTTCTTCTGATGAAAGTTGTGTGTTTAAAAGCATGCTATTGTTTAGTTCATTCCTAAAATTTTTCCAATCAGTATATATATTTGTTAACATTGGCTGTTTATCATTTGTAATTATTGTATCATTTATTATTATTAAAATAGAGGACTGATCAGATGTGGGGTCAAATCCTTCCTGCACTATAGTATATAATCAAAGAAATTGATTGATCTATTGCTTGATGAAGGTCCTTCCCTTTTATTGTTGTTAGTCTTGATCCCCATCTGTATGTTTAGCGTTGAAGTCACCCCCGATTATGAATTTTTCACCTAGCTGCATGAAGAAGTTAGTATAAGCATTATCTTTGATGTTATATCTAGGTGGGCAATATATTGCGGCTACCACTAACGCTAATTGATTGTATTTCATCACTTTCAAATTTTTGTTGGAGATCGTATTTAATATCATTTTTTATAATCACGGTACTGCCCCCTCGTGCATTATTATTAGAATGTACTGCTGAGTGAACTTCGTAGCCATTGATTTTTATATGACTTAGATTAGTAAGGTATGTTTCAGATAATAAGCTTATATCTATTTTTTCTAAATCAAGAAATAGTTGTATTTCATGTTGTCGTTTCAATATACCATTCTACCTCGGATGTTATTCCAGTTTTTTCGAGTAGGGTGCGAGTGCCTAGGCAAGATTGATTTGAGGGCTCTTTCTTGCTTTTCTTCTTGTGAATTAAATTTATTAAGAATATCTTGTAGTATTTTATTAGTTTGGTCATTATTTGAATCATTAACTGAAACAGAACTGTGCTGGCTTCTCGAACTTCCAATAGTGAGTGCATCAGCAGATGTTACATTTGGATTAGTTCTTGATAGCTTGTTTAATGTTTGGTGGGGCCTTAACTTTGCGGATATTCTTGTTGAGGCTGAGTTGATTTCTGGTCTGGTACTTATTGAAGTTTCCCTTGTGAATTTTTTGCAACTCTTTTATAACAATGCAACCTCTGTAGTTGGTTGGATGTACCTCTCCACAGTTGACACATTTTGGTGGGGTATCTTTTTCTTTCATTCATTCAGCTGTACGGTGTTTCCCTATACATTTCACGCATCTTGGCTCCTTATTACACGTTTTGCATGTGTCCGTAGACTTGGCACTTTTTGCGCTAGAGAATCAGTTTAGACTGCTTCTATTTGCACTTTCATATGGAGTATTTTGCTGATTGCATAAATATTTTTAATGACTTTTAATGACTTTCAAAAGATAACATATATAATGGAAGAGGTGTTTTGTCAAATTGTCACCTCTTTTTAGCAGCTGTGTAACTTCGTTAATTTTGTATTGTTTCTCCAAAAGATACTCTTTTATCTCTTCGGGTTTGCTACACCTTCATTGTAGTTTCTTAACAATGACTTTGGTTTACATGGTCTGCTTATCTTCGTGGGAATACCATGTTGTCTTTTCTTCATTAAGAGCTGTAAACTTTCTATAACTATCATCGTCTGGGACATTTATTTTGATATCACCACTATTTAACGCTGTATCTTGAAATTTTATCCGATTGCTGTCCATGATGTTTCTAATACTCTAATATTATAACTTGAGGTGGCCGTGGCACTTTTTCCTCCAGTTGTATATTCGTACTTCCGGTTGCGAGTTCTTTACTTGATTGTTTCTGTATCGGTGAAACCTGAGCTTTTTCCTCCTGTTGTTCATTCCTACTTCCGGTTGGAAGCTGCTCAATTGATTGTTTCAGTTCGGATGAAACTTGTGATTTACTTATCTGGCGTTTCTTATTTTTTTTTGTTACGGTTCAGAACCAATCCCGTATCTCTTTTGAGTTCTTCCTCGTCTGATTCATACATAACCTCTATATTATCATTAGTATCGTTCTATTGCTGTACCTTAGTGATTTCTTTCTCAGATATTACTTCATTTAGAGCATTTTTTAACTCCTTGTTTTCTCGCTGTATGTTTTTGAGGTCTATGTTTAAATTTATTGTACCATTAACTTTTTTGTTTCGTAAATCTTATTGCGTAGTTCTAGGTGGCACAAGCCCAAAAGGGCTTTTAAACAATGATTGGCTCACCTCAGAATCCATTGAGCCAGCCTCGTTAGAATGTGGATTTGTCAGGTGCTTAGCTGGGTTAACACTTGGGATACAATTACCAAAATTTGTTGTACTCATTGTGTGTTTTACTGGTCATGGAGCATCTACCACTCTGACCAGTACGAGTTGGTAATGGGTCGAGAGAACATCATTTACCAAATTCTCGATAGTCGGTTATACCACCGTGTCTCGGTCGCCAGAGCCGGTGAGGATAACATTGGAACTGTTTGTAGACCATTTTTCTAAAGCCCCCTTTCCCACCCCATGGCCACCAATCTGAAATAAAAAAAAATCAATTAAAAATAAGAAAATAATTTGACAGTTTTCGAAACAAATAAACTTATTTGTGGAACCTAACTTATTCAAATAAGTGACCTGGCGAATTGCTTGTCAAAATGTGTAAGTCTGACGCGTAAATTAAATTTTTTCGGTTTTTGTTTGCAAGTCTGAAAAACAATAATCGAAACCAAATTCAAAGGTGTCACACATGTTATGCGTCGCTATAATTTTTAAAGTTATCATGATTAACTATTTGAGGCCACATGTACATGCCAAAGTGCATCTTTTAAGCCACAAAATTGCATTTAACCGCCAAAGTTTGAATTTGATAAGCTGTTCCAATTTGATTTGATTTTAGACAAACAAAAGGCGGGCATCCTGTTTATCATGTATAATTCTTGGAAAATAGCCTGATTTATTTTAACCTGACTTATATCACGCGGCTACACACACATAAACTTGCCGGAAACAGTAGTAGCATGAGTGCCATATACACGTTAATATTGTTGTTTTATTTTTACGTTACAAATTAATAGTTTTATGTTTTATTTTCATAAAAACTATAAAACTATTTTCGTGCAATATCCAAACAATAAACATTATCGTAAGCACAGAAAATAAAACTTTTCAATTGTAAAATAATAACTGTTGAAACAGGAAATGTATAAAGCCGTAAAAAAAACAAAAAAAAAATTATGTAAAGTATGAGGTTATATATACGTGGGGTGGTGAGGATAATTATGGGGGGAGAGGAAAGGAATGATGAATGTACGAGCATGCACGGTAAGGTTTTTTTCTACTTTTCATTTATTCGAATTCTATTGTGTGCTAAAACATTGGTTAAGGTATTTTTGTCTTTTGTATATTTTGTTGGTTATTTATCGAATGGAAGACAATAGGTGCAATTCGAAAAACCACAAGCTTTTCTTTATTGTGTGCTCCTATATGGCCAAAATTAAATAAATCAAAATATTATGAGAATTGGTAGCTCTTAAACTATTTTAAAAGTTTTTAAACAATTTTTTTTTATTTGTTATATAAAACAAAAAAGCTTTACAATAAGCATGCTTGAAAAATATCTCGCTATATAGAGAATAAACAAAACTATGCTAACGGAAATTATATCGTCTTCTTATGCTTCTTCTTTTTCGTAGTCGTCGACGTTATGTTTTATGTGTTTAGAGAGAGTATTGTTTCATTGCAATAATATAAATTTCAAATACGACAAAATTCGTGACTTTTATTAAGTAGGGTGGATTTTCATTTGTGTTCGGTGTGGCTCTCCCCCTCGCTTTCACGATATTGTTTGAAACATAACAATATTATTTGCATTTAAAATTTATTTTGTGATTATTTCGAGATTTTTTATTTTTTGTTCGATTTTTTTTTTATGAATAATAAATAATTGAAAGTTTGCAATTGATTAACGTGAAACATTAAAATAGGAAAAAAAGCAATGGTAGATAAATAAAGCTTTTGTCTATTTCTGGGCGGAATTTTTTTTAATTTTTAATTTTACTGTATACTCGTGAAGAAGGGCTACGGAACAGCTTATAGTAAAACACTTTTTAATGTTTTACGCAGAGGTTGCCAACATACGTATTAATGTACAAACCGTCGATCGATAAATATTTTGTCGGCGGTTGAAATACACGAGATTTGAATGATTTTTATTGGATTTCTGGATTTGTTTAGGTTTCTATTATACATATTAGACTTTAGATTTGTTTTGGTTCAGCACCGTTTCACGTTTCGTTAATACTTTAATTCTTAATTACTCGAATTTCTAGACCAGGTTAGAAGGAGAGTGCTTCGATTATTCAATACGAACCTATAGAGAAAATTTATCGTGGTTGATCGGCAACCTGTACGAACTCTCTTCCATATACCTCTATATTTTAAAACAGTTCATCCACCCTGACTTTGTTTTTTTTAAATCATAATACACATCATGCTGTGAACAAGCACAGATGAGATGTACAACTTTTTTCTTAAAACTCACTTTCAATCATATCAACTATTCTCCCCTTTATATTTGCAAGAGGCAGAAGAAGCATAAAACATTTCACAAAAATTTCCTCTTCCAAAGTAATTGACATAAATATTGTCAAACAAAGACAATTTTCCGAAGAAAAAATAAACAAAAACAAATCGAGAAAATATTCTGCCTCCCATTTAGTTTCATCCTTATATAACCTCTCCCTCCCCGGTATTTCATTTTTGTTGTTGTTGTTGTATTTCAATTTTTCATGTCAAACCATTTTATATGCAATCTATGTGTACATTTTTATACAACTGAAATCTACTATAAAAATGCTAATGTAACACAACAACAATAAAAAAATATCGAGGGAGGACTTTTCGGGTAATAATTTAGGAAAAGTGCATAAAAACCAAACAAAATTTTGAAATAGTACATTTTACGAGCTTTTATCCTCTTATTTCCTATACATAATCGTATACTATTTTGAACAATTCAGGGCGAACTTTTTTGCTTTTTTGTAACTCTAAAAGCTATAAATCTATCAAAACCACAGAAAACTTTTGAAAATCTAGAAAATATAAAAAGTTTTAATAACTCAAAAACTAATATAAAATGAAAATTTTATTGATACAATTAAAATAATTATTATTGCTAGAGGAGTGGCCGGAACGCAATTGAGGGAGGTTGATTTTTAATTAAATTTTTTTTTTTTTTGATAATTGTGAGTGGCTGGTGAAACAAAATTATGGCAGATATTAATTTTGCTTACAAAATGATGATACTCTTTAAATTATATTTATATACCACGTATCATCATGATACAATTTAATGATTTGCGTAGAATTTAATTCGAAATCGATTAGCGTAACGTACCAAAAATTTCTCACACAACATATCTATGTATAACAGGCATACTTCGTACACCGCTATGCTGTTCGTTTGATTTGATTTCTCCAAGTGACAAACAAATAATTTTGATTATTTTTAAACATTACAGAAGACAAGTGACAGGTTGCGATCTAAATTCCATTTGATTTTGAAAAATCCTTCGATCGATTAATCATTGTTGCTTTTGTTTTTACAGTAGTGTAAGAAAATACCATTAAAAGCATGTTAACAAAATATGAGAGTTTCAAATAAAACCTAGGAAGTCAAGACAATTAATACTAAAGATAAAAATTATTAATCGCTGTTAAAAACAAAAAAAAATAAACCCTTGACCATTTCCAAACTTGTTAAGGATTGCAAACACTTCATTGACCTTCTTCGTTCCAATAATATCATTACGGTAATGTGCGGGTGCCAGCACTGTGTAACATCGATGGTAATGAGATCGCGGACTGTTTAACCAAAACCGATCAACTCTAATTGGACGTGAACCTGCAGCTCCATTATCATTCAACTACGCCAAGAAAGTCATTTAGCGCGGTATACTTATGGGGCAATCAAGTTGGTACTTGTAGCCAGCTCCGTAGCTTGCAACTTCCACAAGCATGCGTGTTACTTTCCCGTGGCAAAAACACAGCGCTAAACAACTGGGCCGGTTTAAGGTGTTATCCGTACCGTGCTGATAACCGGTCAGGTTGGCGGCTTAGTCTGAAAACTAGCCCAATCTCTAATGGTGTAGCCAGATCTTTGCACATGTGGACCTCCATTCTCCGCTACTCGTGGGATCTAGTATGGATGAATTAAATAAAGAGTCCGGTACTCTTAAACCAGAATCACGAATGCTGTGCCCGCAAGTGTCTAACTACCAGACCAGGAAGCACGATCACTATCAACAACATGCCGTTGGAGCAGAGAACGGATAGAGACAAGGATACGCTTGCGTGGGCAAGATGTATTACGAAACCGAAGGAGGAGGGTTCTTCTGAAATTTCTCAGCCGAAAAGGCGGAGATCTGAGGATGAATCGCTTATGGAGGCAAAAAATAAAAGGGTTCTCGAGATTGCCACTAGGCCCTTTAACGAAGTGCTAAAGGAGCAACTGATTATGACACTTATTGATAGGGCTCAGGAAGATAGGAGTATTACGGCCCTTAACTGGAGGAAATTAGAGAAGGCCTTAACCACCACCTTCCTAAAAATCATTAAGGCGAATCCAGGATATGCTCCGTCCTGCCTAAACGGACGTTGGCACCGGTGTCATGTAAAACTGACTGCCTGTTAATCGAAAGGTCGGTGACCCTTTATAAAAATGCGATATGCAACCTGGGTGATGTTTAGCCTGGGCCAACTTGGAAGTGGTTACGAGGCAGGATTATATGCTGGCCACGAGCATGGATCCCTGTGAAACCAAGAAACCGGAAAGAGAACTAAGAAATGCTGCAAATCGGCAATCTAGATTTGCCAACACAGCCAAGTTGGAGGAAGTAAAAGCGGAAGCAGATCACTAATCGGCCGTTTGCATTTTCAACTGGGACTCCTTGAGTGCTCTGGCAAGACCTGGAAATTTGATCAGAAGAGTGTATTGAACTGAACAGTGTGCGAAGACCATTCCTTTTCTGACCATTGTTATTTCCAATATGAAGTGAATACAAAACCTACTAGCAAACCATCCTTCAGAACGAGGAAGAAAACTGTTTGCGATTCTTTTAGAACCATTCTTGATAACTCATTACCGATATCAGTTCGAAATATACCTGCATCAATACAGGAGCTTGATGTTCTAGTAAACAACCTATCTGATGCTTTTAACAAAGCTATATGTTAGGTGCATGTCCTATCAGTAGGCCTTTGGGTAAGTCTCGGTTCTCGACAGAACTCCAAGGTACTCGTACAAAATGCAGGAGACTATTAAAGAAAGCGAGGAACACAGATGCCTCTGTAAACTGGGAGTGCTATAAAGAAGTCCTTAACTTTGAGGTAGAAGTAGCCAAAATAAGGGCCTGAAGGCTCTACTGGGGTAATATACAGGAGTTCTCGAAGCCGGCTAGGCTACGAAAATAATGTTCTAGTCCTTCCATCTCGGGTTATCTCCAACGACCGGATGGTTCATGAACTACGTGTAGTGGGGAATCCATGGAACTACTAATAGAAACGCACTGCCCGGAGCATCACAAATTTGGTACTACCTCCGGAGAGACCCACGATAAATAGGGGTGTAGATGCATTTGAAAATGACTTCCAGCCAGAGTAGAGAGCCTACTCTGGCTGGAAGTCATTTTCAAATGCAGCTAAGAACTGTCAAATCCCTAGTAAATGGACTGAAATAAAAGTAATATTTATACTTAAGGCGGGTAAAAGCTCTCATTGCTATCCCAAAGGCTTTAGGCCTAAAGGTTATCCTCTTTTCTGTTAAAATCACTAGAAAGATAAATGGACTAGATGTTGAAATCTCAACACGCATACTGTAAGTGATGATCGGTGGAAACAGCTTTCCGTTCCCTTATTGGTCCGATTGAGAAATCACTTGAATATAAGGAATGGTCCATGGTAACTTCTGGATATAGAGGGGGCCTTTAGCAACGTCAGACCAGAGGCAATCACTCGGAAACTTACGAGTCTGGGGGTATACGGGTCACTCATAGGCTGGATAGATCAAATGCTAAGAGGCAGGGTCGTGACAGCTGAACTGGATGGGGAATCTGCCGTCAGATACGTGAACAGCGGAATACCGCAAAGTATGGTTTTATCCCCACTTCTTTGGAATTTGGTCAATAATGATCTGGAAGGACAAGGCTTCAGGGTGATTGCCAATTCGGATGATCTTGCTATTGCGGTCCTTGTACGCTGAGTGAGCACGCCTATTCTGCGGACAGAACACAAACTCACAGAAAATGGAGCTGGTCCACTTTACCAGGAAGCACAATCTTCCTCAGTGCAACCCACTATTAAATGGTAATCGCTTGATCCTTACGGATAGATTTCGCGCACCTCGGCCTACTTTTGATCAGCAAGCTAAGCTGGAAACCAAACATCTTAAGCTGGATCCTAAGCTTCTTCACGGATGGCTGAAAAAAGGATCGGGGGTCATTCTCTCTTTTCATCTTCCCGATTTTTAGTGTTTTTCAAGCTGAACTTATCGCAATAATGGAAGTCATGAACTGGTTAGTATAATGTAACACTTACGAATGATATTCGCATTTTTACGGACAGCCGGCCTGCTATTAAAACGCTATATTCACACTTCCTGACGTCAAAGATAGCCCAGAACTGTCTGGCTTCTTTAAATGAGATGGTTGAACAATTCCACATTTGCTTCATGTGGGTGCCGGTGCACTTCAATATCGTAAGGAATGTAAAGGCAAATGAGGTGGCTCGCAAGGGTACAGCACGTCTTATATCACATAGCACGCTGGATATAATGAAACCACTTGCTTCCTGTAAACTGCTGTTTCAGGAAGAAGCCATAAAAGAAACGAACGACAGATGGTCTTACGCTAGTTCGTGTGTGACTTGACCGGTCCAAATCCGGACAACTGATATCAGGTCATGGGAGCGAAAACGGGACATTGTCTTATTATCATTGAGTCCTCGCTCGTGATTTCTGCCGTAGTTGTGGCGATGAGGAGGAGGAAGAAATGTGCTCCATCTGCTCTGCATCTGTCCTAGTCTAGCGTACAGCAGAATGAAATTTATGAGAACTTCCCATTTGGATGACCTGCCGAATCTTAGTAAGAACGATGTCAAAGGCCTTCAACGCTTTTTGGTAAGCTCAGGATGTTTCGACGAGTGAAGAGGAGGTAACTTAAATGTGGTACAACTACGGACAATAATCAAAATGTGTTTGATACATGTAATTATTTCAACCAAAATAGGGTTTGAAATATTTTGTGGACTACTCCAGTTCGGTCTTCGATTATTTCCCTCCTACTGAATAAAGTTGGGAAATTGTGTTGTGCGTGAAAAGCTGGTCGTGCAAAATCATTATATTCGAAGAAATAATTTGCCGCCCTTTTATCGTTTTATTTCAAGATAAAAATTGTGATTGTGACACACATGTTGAAAACTCTTGTATTACGATATTCCCATGATTAATTTCCTAGACTACAGGTACAACGTTAAACGATGTATTCCTGTAAATGTGGAGTGTATGTATATCACACAAATTAGTACAAAATATTGTCACAAAAATTATTAATATTTGGGTCAAAATCAAAAAATCACATATTATTATTGATCTTTGTGCCAGCGGTATGTGTGTGTGTGTGGTCAATTTGAACTTAATTGAGACGACAAAAAAATCTTTTCTCTAAAAATAGACACAAGCATTTAGTAATCATTATATCGGCCGTAATAATTAATTTAATTGTGTTTCTATCGACTAAATAAATGTAATATACGTACATAAAGTACGATTGATTGATTATTAATGTTCTTCTAAATATATCGACGATGTGTCACATCTCTCGACCCCTAATAGAAATAATTTGAAATTCGGATTATTTTCGCATACGTCATATTCCAAATTCGTACACCAATACAATATACAAAATCAAAACGGGTGCGAGGATTTACGTATGTACTTGTATCGTATGTGATTTAAGTGATTAGAGTTCGGAATATTGAACATTTGTTCAATTGGAGGAACATTTTTCCAATTGAAATTGGATTTATTTTTGTGAATATAATTTTTGGATAATTAATTTTTTTGTTGTTGTCGACGTACAGCTCAACTTACTACTTGTACCGTGTAATCGGATTTATATTCGGTATACTATGTGTATATATTTTGATTAAACCCGTTATTCGGCATGATTTATATAATAAATCTTGATAAATCAAAAACTCCATACCAACATTATGTTAAAATACCGAATGCCGTAAGATTCATTTCCAATTTAACGAAAAATGATGATTAAATTTCAATTTTCCAAAAAAATTTTATTTTTTTTTTATTGATTTTCATTAAAAATGAAAAAATCAGATTTTCTTTTCTTGTTGTTGATTTTTATATTAAATACGTGATCTCTATTGTAAGGATTTTAATATTGAAGAGTAATAATAAAAAAAAGGATATTATCTCTAGAATACAATTCCAACTCCCTACATTATTTCGTTGTCAATATTGAATATGAGAAGCAATCGTTATTTTATAATCGTTCTTAATTTTTTGGATACGTTGAAAATTTAAATTCAAAATCGAGTAATTGGTAATGGTAGATGTTCAAAAGAACTTTGTAAAATATCTACGATTATCGGAAGTACATCCGCTCATATGCTGTAACCTTGACATAATTGAAAAACAGCAATTTTTGAGGTATTAGGACAGAAATGATGGTTCTGACATGTAAATTTAACGACTAGAGCGACACAATTGAACTTCAAAAATCATAAACGACAAAATTTATTTTTGCATTTGGTTGTGGAAAAGCAAATTATTTTACAAAATAGAACAAACCAATAATCACCCCTATTGTGAATATCGTATCGACATCGATATGATGCCGATTGAAAAAATTGTGATTGTGAATGTCGATATCGCCTTCATTTGTCGATCGATATGTCATTATTTTGTCGATGCCAATTTTGCTAACGACTGCGTTGTGTTCTAATAATTTTCAAAATGTAAGTATTGTTATAAAAAAATTCAAATAAACCATAAAATCTTTTATTTTTATAATTATAACTTACATATTAGGCACAAAATCACAAAAAACCTCCAGTTTGAATGTCATGTACGTTTAATGCAAGAAAATGTGAACATAGCTAGGGGAATTACCAAACAGGGGTGTTGTATATTGCCAATGGTTGTTTGGATTTTGGGAAGTCCATTTTAAATAAAACAATTTTAATTTATTTAATTTATATTTCATAATATTATTTTAATTATTTAATATATTTTATTAATTATAATTTGAAGAATTAGTTTATTAGATTAAAATTTTTACAATTTTTTTATTTTTGAATTGCGGTCATAATAAATTTTAGAATTTATTTTTCATTGAATACCATTCTGTCGAGCGATTGCATATGAACCTTGCAATTTGTGTTTAAAATCCACGAGATAATCGTCATAATTGTAAATAACATTAAGATTATTATGAAATGAAAGGGTTAAATTTGGTAGCATCCCAAAGACTGGTTCAAAAGGCATAACATGTGTAGATGAGTGAGGTGTTGTATTGTACAAACATTGCGTATCGAATTCAAGAATCCCAGTCCATTTCATTTTTATCTATAAAATGTCGAAGATATTCAATGAGCGTGCGATGTGAACGTTCTAATGCTCCATTGCTTTCAGGATGGAAGGCAGATGTGTTAATTTTCTTTATTCTGAAAAGTTTACAGAAATTCTGAAAAACGGATCCCATAAAATTTGCACCCTGATCAGTCAAAGTTGATTGAGGGCAACTATAAATACAAACAAAATTTGTGAGAAATGCATTAGCGATAGTTTCATCTTCCTAATTTGGAACTGGAACTGCAAGAGCATATTTGGTTAAGTCATCCATAATGGTTAATATATTATATTTATTTTGTTGGTAACTAGATAATAATGGGCCAACAATGTCTAAGAAAACTTTTTCAAAAGGCTTAGTAGATGAAGTGGTTATTGTCAATGGCATTTTTTTCACAGGACTAACCTTGTTTTTTTTTGACAAGATTCACACGACTTAATAAACCTTTCTATCATCCCTAGCATTTTTGGAAAATAGTAGTATTTTCGGAGACGTTTATATGTCCTGTGTATACCTTGATGACCACCAAGGGGTGGGTCATGAAATTCTTTTATAAGCTTTAATTGATTCTCCAGGTCAGTAATTTCAATGATGTTTTGTTTTGTAGTATTAGGTTTTTCTGTAAGAGGATTTATTAAACTGTTATCAACTAGAATTATTTGTTGAAGAATTTTAAATTTGATTGTTAAGAGATAAATTAACTTGGTTATCTGAAGATGTTACATTTTGATCGTTACTTTGTGAACGTGTAACTGTATTAATATGTTTAGAATAAGATGCTAATGAATTTGAAATTAAATTATTTGATTCCTGATTATTTAAAGAATTCGACGGAAAAGATTTATTATTAGTAGAAGAGTCAGGAATATTTGATGAAATGTTTTTAAAAGTTTCGAATTGTCGATTTAACTTATAAAATTATGTGTAATTTTAGGATCGATCTTAAATGGTTTTCTTCACGGTGAATCGAGGGCTGTATTATTTGAAGATGGGTCATTCAGAAAGTTAAAGATGTGCTGGAAAATTTACAATTTATTATTTATGAAGGCGGTGTTAATTAAGGCTGTTAATGTTTTGATACGAATTTACGATCAAAGTGCATACACAAAACTTGTCCGCGAGGTATGCAGTACATAACGTAGTTAAAAGTGATCTCAAAAATATTTTTAATTTATTTTTTATATTACAGTATGTGGTACCTACTATACCTATATATTTTATATTGTTTTCTATTATTCAATTTTTAAATTAAATTTTTTTATTCAATAACGTTTGGCTCAAATTTCTTCGTGTATTATAATTTATATTAATAATTTCTTAAACCGACAAAGTTTTCCAAAATTAAAACAATTCATTACAAAAAATTATATTTATTTAATCATTTGAAAGAGGAAAAGCAGTATGGAAGTGATACATCAAAAACGAAAATTGAAATATAGTTATTAAATTTGTAACCAAATTTAATAAGCATTCACTCACTTCCATTAGGCATAATAATCTCTTAAATTTAAAATAAATAACATAAAAATATAATAATATACATAAGTGTTATAGTTAATAAATAAAAATAAATAATAAAAAAATTCTAAAATAAATCACATTTTAATTCATGTTGATGTCATCACAATGATCCGATTGATTCACAACTTCTCAGAAAATACTTGTAAAATATATGTACAAATAAACTATAATAAAATTTAACTATGTATCATGCATTTAATATTTGTAATTTTCGTTTTTTTGGAAGGGAATTCAAAGATTGAACTGAAGAATTTTGGTTTTTGCAGTAATTATTCAAGTTAACTGATATTCTTTCAGCATAATTAATTACTCTACATATTTCTAAACTATCTACGCATGCACTTATCTTGTCGGAAAAAGTAAAATTAATTCTTGCATTAAAAAATTCATTCCTAGATTTAGTTAATTTTAATAAGCTTAATAATTTTAATTTTTTTTCTGATTGTAAAATCTGTTGGACAGTAACATTATCATTTGGCGATACTGACCGAATCGTGCCTCGAGGTTGTCTGTTTGAAATTTGCCTAATAAAACATATTTGAACTTGAGGTCATTTAATAAATAATGGCTAATGTTCTCCAGAGCCAGCCTTGTGTGGAGTAAAGCGCTATAGGTTCGAGTGGATAGCTTATGGCCGTTGGGAACATTGTTCCAATAAGTCAGCCTGTCAACGATAGCTCAAAACATTAACACAAATAAAACAATTAAACTTCTCTCTTGTGCGAGTGATATCAGACTACTAGATATTTATTTTAAAACAATAAATTATAATTCGATAATGCTTGTTGCGCGCAGTGCTACCAACATGATTGATTCTATTTTCGACCTTATCGTGTTTCGATCTTCATTTAAACATACAAATTTATAAACTTCAAACGGAAATACAAGATAAGTATAAACAATTATGAATTGATATTTTGACAATAAACTAGAGAATTATCTGGTTGATTTTCAGATATTTGACTGGATATAATGTAATATTATTTAAGTGAAAGTTAAGTATATATGGCATTCTACTAGTATGACTTATTCTAATATAAATTTTGTTATTTTTCAGGCTTTCATACATAAACAGATGCAACTGGATTATGCCTGGCTAATGTCCAATGTATGCTTTATTTCAGGTTGTGACATGCTACATACATACAACTCGAACACAGCCAATTACAAAAATTATTTAAAAGGACAGCCAAAGGCTCTCTAATGTAAAATCCTTTAAGAGGAGTTTTAACATTGACAGTGGTCCACCACTGAAGGATTATCGAACTCTGGAAAATCAAATGATCGCCCTTTGTGATTTAACCAATTGTTACGAATTGATTTAAGGAGATGTACGGAATCAAACAAAAAGAAATATTTTTTATTTGATAAATATGGCGATTCTATAAAAAGTGGAACTTGCTTTAATTGAGATAATGAAACATGTTTAAAGGAAGCATTGTTTATTTGGTTGTTATCTGAAATCACACTTACAACATCATATCCTATCTCGTGCAATACTTCCAAAACTTCGTTTAGTTTAGAATACAAAAATTCTGAATCCATTTTGAAAACTGGGTACAGCGCTCTATATCTTTATTTTTAGATAACAAAGACGAAATCATAAAAGCCTGCATGCATTTTGCGAGAACTGGACCGTCGTTATAAGTGGTTGGATTGTTATCCGCAATGCCTTCTATTTTATAGCCTTTATAAATCATGGACGGTTTTACATGAATTTCATCTAGTAAAACATTGACATACTTTTCTGTGTGATTCTAACATCAAAAATTTTTGAGTTAAGTATTCATGATTTAAGCCAGATCGTAAATCACCTTTAGAAAAAGACTTTAAATATACTGGATGGGGTAACGTTAAGTATTGACAATTACGGAGAAAATTATAGGCAGAAGGATATGTATAGACCATCATGGAAGAAAAGATAAGTATGTCAGGAGTGTACCGTGGTATATTTGAAAATATAAGTTTTCTTAGTCTAGAAAAAAAGTCAACCTCTTTTTTTTGTCTTCATCAATTTCATTAGAGCTATTCAAACTCTCAAGACTTGACTCTATTGAAATTTTATAATCCTCTTATACTTTTAGGAGGTAAATTTAAATTATTTAAATACTTAATTAATTTATTTAATTTTAAATATGTGTCGCATTTCAAATTAGACTGTAATAAAAACTTAAAACCTTTCAAGATAAATATAAAGGGAGACCTGGAAAAATGGTTGGCTCAGCGTTAAACTTTAAACGCCATCTATGCTGCTTTGTGAGATCTATAATTTAAAATGTAAATATCTTTATAAAGAAGAAATAGAGAAAATAATGACTTACCATTTAGAGCCATTTCAGTTTTAATAATGAATTTTTGTTCAAAATGAGCAGCACAAATTCTACTCCATTTTGAAGGCTTCCAATTTTTTCGAGGGATGTTTTTCTTCCATTTTGCCAAAACCTCCACATCATTGGGAAATTTGAAAAAATGGCCTGTTTTAAACTTCAATTTGCATTCCGGCACACAACATGTCCCAGGCATTTTAATATATGGACTAGAAATGTTAATATAAAAAATAAATAAAATATTTAGTTTCTACCAAACTCGTTTTCTATTTAACTAATCGATAGGTTCATCAAGATATGTCCAGTAAATATCAATAGAAATATCAATATATTTGAGAAATAATGACAATGGTTTTCCATAAGCCCACATGAATATGCAGAAAGGTGGAAATATAAATTTAATCTGAATTATTTTATTAAATTAACGTGTTCGTCAATTTGAATATAATATTCATCTGATTTTGATACAATAAAAACCAATCAACCATTAATAGAGCGGTATGATGATAGGTATGATTTGGGCCGTTTGTTATCTATTACACGATATGACCTACATATGTGCATGGTGTATAAAAAACTAAAATTCAAAAACAAATTTCTTTCGCAATATTAACTACTTATAAGCTTTTATCCTTAACATAGCTTATTATATTATTGAAATATTTACTTATTTTTTTCATAAATGTATGTTAAATAAATTATTTATCTAAGGGCTTTACATGATCAATATTAATGTTATTACTTTCTATCATAACTTGTTCTTTATCGCCATCATGCATCAGTGATGATGTCACGAAATCATAAATCTCAAATTTCATCATTGCCGACCATCATTATTAATTTGTAATTAATATAAATACATGAAACAGACTAAATAAACAAAACGAATCGGACTATGAAGGTATAATTTGTTGTCCTAATAATAATACCTTAAAATTAAGTCTAAGTTTATGTTGTATTGCTCAGTCACACACCAAATTATTTGGCGAAAACCTAATACCGATTTATAAACGAAGGTGGTAGTGTGGCGTGGTACAACACCAACTAACTTCAAATCACTGTACATCTAATTTAATTAATTAGTAACAACTTATCAAAAGCAATATTTAGATGGGCAACCGAGCCATTATTGATGCAAAATGTTACCAACTTATTGATGCAAAATTCTACCAATGTCATTGTACGTTGATTATAATATAACCACTGATTTTTAATTCAATCAACAGAAATATTTATATATGTACTTATTTATTTATCATATTAAATAATCGATTGAATTATTTAATAGAATAAAAAATGGTTGTTCGATTATTACACGACATCACAGTCACCTGTGTTGGGCGTTTAGAAAAAATAATTCGCCAACCTACTCATGTGACTTTTACAACTATGCCAATGTGCGTTGATCATATTTCACTTTTCACTTTTCATAATGTAACCTATATAAATAATCTATACACTTAATTGATTTATAATAAACTTACCAAATCTAATTTATGATATATTCCGATTTCCTTGGCAGCTCGTGGGATAAAGTAATAACCTAAAAATAAATGTAATTGGTAAGAAATATACCATATTTATGTAATATAAAATATTGCATCCATAATATTTACCTAACTTTA
Source organism: Tipula unca (assembly GCA_951394425.1). Lineage (NCBI taxonomy): Eukaryota > Metazoa > Arthropoda > Insecta > Diptera > Tipulidae > Tipula > Tipula unca. The sequence continues at coordinate 88,612,366 of OX596382.1, forward strand.
CTGCAAGCACAATTGATTATATTTTTTCAAATTATATTTTCAAACACCATCTATATTAAATCGTTTTATATTTTTTTTCACAAGCAATGGCCAGTAGGACTTTAAATTTACACAAGACACAATCATACAATGAAATGTTTTTTCTGAAAATAGACCTAACGGGTTTTTTTTTTATACAAACTTTTTGCAAGTAATTTACGAGACATCTATTGGCCGGTTATGGAAATAAATACAAAATAAATGGAGTGAATTTGCGTTAATTTGCTATTTTAAATCAAGATAATGTATTTTGAAATATACTTAAGTTCAATTTAAATGTTTTATTCTTATTATTATTGTAGTAAAATTTTAATTTTGTTGTATGACTTTGATATTTTACATTATAAATGGAGCATAATGATAATTTCGAATCTTAAGGTACGAAACTATAGTTTGGTGTGAATTTGCATAATTGTAGTAATGGCAACCATAATGCTCTTGTTGGAACTCCCTATAATTATTTTTTCTCTACCCACACATACAAATAAATTCATGATTGTTTGAATTTGGTAAATTAATATATAATTTTAATTTGATTTTTTTAAATTAATATAATATTTTAGAACAAGGCTTTCACATATGTGTTTCTTTAATATTAGATGTATTCCATAAAACAGAAGCTGAAATGAAACATTAAATATTTCATACATAAAAATAAATTCCAAAATTGTCTGTTTTACATTGATTCTTATGGGATAATGTAAAAAGTAGTTCCTCTAGAAAAAGCTCGACCAAAAAAATGGCTGATCCTTACGTCTCTGTATATATAGGTGGCTCTGGTTTGACATACCAAACAACCAAACTAACGGTTTGTGATCGCTAAGTAATTTAAATTTCCTACCATGCACATAAGCTTGAAAATGCTTAATGGACCAAACAACTGCTAAAAGCTCCTTTTCAATTACAGAATAATTTTTTTCTGCTTTGGTAAGAGTATGACTGGCAAAAGCAATAGGTAGGTAGTTCATCGGCTTCAGAAATCTGAGAAAGAACTGATCCGATAGCTATATCGCTTGCATCTGTCGTAATTATGAAAGTGTTATCAAAGTTAGGAAATTGTAAAATTGGCGGATTAATAATTGCAGATTTCAGAATTTTGAATGCGTCGTCACAAAATGGAGACCACACGAAAGGTGTATCCTTTTTTAAAAGATTAGTTAATGTTAATATTATCTTAGAGAAATTTTTCACAAATCGCCTATAATATCCTACGAAACCCAGGAATGCCCTTACGTCACGTTGATTTCTTGGTTCTGGATAATTGACGATAGAATTAATCTTAGCTGGATCAGGTTTTACACCGTCGGGTCCAACAATATGTCCTAAGTAAGTTAATTCTTGTCGTAGAAACTGGCATTTTTTTGGATTTAGTATTAAATTATACTTACGTAGACAATCAAGTACTTCTTTAAGCCTTCTATTATGTTCGTTTAAGTGTTGTCCATATATGACTATGTCATCTAGATACACTAGGCATTTTAAACCGTTGAGACCAGATAGAACGGTATTCATAAGGTTTTGGAAGGTAGCTGGAGCTCCTTTCAAACCAAATGGAATACGATTGAAATGGAAGTGCCCATCACTTGTGTTAAAAGCGGTCTTAGGTTTTGCATCTTCATCCAATAGTACTTGGTGATATCCATTGGTCCAAGGTGCTAAAATATGATGCCTTTCCCAATTGATCTAAAATTTCAACAATATTGGGAATCGTTTAAGTGTCTGAAGTCAACCACAACACGCCATGGACTATCACTTGGTTCAATTATATTTTGTTTTAGCATTTCGTTCACTTGGCTATTAATTTCACTTTTTATTGCATCAGACATTCGGTATGATTTTTGGTAAATCGGAGCACAGTCGGAAACTATTGGAATACTATGTTTAATACCATGCGCAGCAGTCAATACATCACCATCTAAGTGAAAAACGTCATTATACTCTCGTATGATATGTTTAATGGATTCACGTTCGTCATGATTTAGGTGTGACATTGTTACAGATGACTCAAGGATTTGTAAACTATCTGTGCCTGTATTAGCCCAAGACTTCAGTGAAAATATATCGTAGTGTAAAAGTTTATCAAAAACTAGATCATTGCATGAAATTTGAAAAGACTCTTCATTGGTATTTATCAAGTTAATTGTGATAGATTGATTATGAGGTTCAATAATTGTATTTCCAACAAACACCTATCTCCTTAGATAGGCACAGCTATTCCGCGTTGTCTTCAATATTGTTGCACATAATTTTTGTAATTTGTTCACTTCTTGGAGGAATACGTATTTTAGTTGAATGTGTTATTAGATCAAGTAAGATGGATGTACTTTCTACTGTAGCCTAATTCTATAACGAATAAGATAACGTGAAAACGCGAAAACGAGTACTTTACACGTTTTCATACCAAAATGGTATTCTATAACTTTACACCAAGATAAATTAAAAAATCGGTAAGATATTAAACGTCAATAAACTACACATACAATTTATCTTGTGTAGTTCGTTTTCACGGATAAAACTTTAAAATTTAAAACTAAAATTTCACGAAGAAGGCGGGCTAGTGCCGAACAAAAAAACCATGTTTGTCCTTGTTACTCTTTATATTATATTATGAAATGAAACACTAACAAAACGTCAAAGTGGTTTTAGACACGATAAAATTATTCAGCAAGTAAAAATTTACACGCTGACTACTTTGTTTTATAGAATACCATTTAACCTAAATAAGATAGAAATTGTGTAAATTTTTTTTGTGTAAACTTTTTCAATGTTTCGTTTTTTCACATTATCTTGTTTTTACAGAATTAGACCACTGGTATTTCTAAAGTAAGTTTCTTAAAATCAATTTTACAGTGCCGATAAGCCAAAAAATCTTTACCATGAATTCCACTACAAGGAATTGGAAAATCATCTGTTACAATTTGAAACTTATGGGGAATACTGAACGTATCTGTAAAGATAATTTTCGATGGCAGTAGACCTAAAGATTCATTAATACCACTAGTGACTCCTTTTATTTGACATTTCAAAGTTGGATAAAATATAGAGGACTCAATCACACATGATTGCTTAATAACACTTAATAACACTTACGTCGGCTCCTGTATCAAGTAAGAAATTATACAAATGTGTTTTTTCGATGTCAAGACTTAAACTGACGTAAATATTGTCTTCCATGTTGGTCGCTAGGCAAATATTATATGATTTATTCAATAATAAACAATTTGAAATTATTGGACACTCTGTTAATATTTGGGTGGTACTTGAAAGGGAGTGCCTTTGTGACCTTCGATACCCTGTAAGTTTTCCTGTACTTCTTGGTAATCTTTGGCAATTGAATGATTATTATAGTTAATAGAACTGCCTTGAAGTGTGCGTGAACCAGAATTTTTCTTTCTGAAGCCTTGATTTATATGGTGGCCATTCTTTTTGCAATATGCACATGAAACAATTATATTCGAAGAACGATTAAAAGAAGTTGACATTTGTGGTTGTGCAACTGTTTGAGAATTATGAGGAGTATAGAATATCTAGAAAAACACACTGATGCTGTATGCCCATTCTTTTGACAAATTTGGCATTTCAGTATTTGTGTTTTGGCTTGATGTGCAGTATGATGTTGAAGTAATATTCTAGAATTTAAATGAATTTCTTCCTCCAGAGCTTTTGAAATAGCATTCTTTATTGATTTATGGTAACCTGCATTTATAATAAGACCTATAGTTTGTCTAAGACCATTAAAAATTAAGCTGTTGGACTTCTTCTGTGAGATTTTGCTGTATTTCTTGGCATGCTTCATTAAGCTCAGACAGCAAAGCCTCAATTCTATTTGCAAACACTTGAACTGCTTCGTTTTTATTTTGAGTTGCTCGAATTAAATCGAGTTGAACACATTCTATTGAACGGATTTGTTTAAAATTACTATGTAATGCACTTTTTAGTCATTCCAATCTTTAAATGCACCAAAACGATAAACAGAATATACTTGTCCATTTAATTTATGTTGAATAAATTTTAAATAAGTTGGTTTTAAATCTTTGGATAATATTTCATTAATCCTATCACAACAATGAATAAATTTATGCAACGGTGTTTGGGAATCTCCGCCAAACTCAGGAATTAATTTCACAGCAAGATTAAAATCGAATTCCATGTTGGATAGTTTATTATGTTTGGATTCAAGTCTTCAGTAGGTGTAGAAATAGAAGCAAGTCGGTTTCTAAGCGGATATGGATCTAACAATTCATTTGTCATAAAAAAAAAATTAGAATAATTACAACAACGCGACATGCAAATTATTAAATCACATCATATTAAATATATAGAGTAATCATTTCAATTTTGACAAAATACTACTTATGAATTGTATGATTGCAAATTGTAATGAAAAAAAAATGTACAATAGTTTTTATTTTTAATTTTTCAAAATATAATAAATCCACTCGTATAAAATTTAAAAAAAAATTTTTTAATTTAAAAAGAAGTAGTAGTTGATTTGAAATGTCACCTCTAATATGGATGCCATGATTATTGGAAATTTATGACTGTCTAATGGTTTCATATAAATGTTTTCAATTCAAGTGAATTATTGAAAATTAAATTTTATCTAAATAGGTAAATGTATACTTAACAATATAGAAGTAGTTCTAATTTACTTCTATGTATTTCCGATTATTAAAGTTGAAAATGTGTAGAGCTTTGAACTTTGATATCCATGTATATAAGTATATATATTTTTTATTTTTTTTTTACTTCACATAAGTTTAAGATTCACCATTCACCATATTTATGTTTGACCATTTATAAATACTGTCCACCATTAGATTTCAATTTTTTATTATGTTTCCTTATTAAGTCACAAGATTAGTATACTCGTATTATAAGGTTAAACACATTTTTTTTTTATAATTATTTATTTGTATGTTTTTTGATTTAGATTTTCATCACACAAACTTAAAAAAAATGATTTTGCACAAATTTTCACTCCACATTAATTATTGTTTATATTGGAAGAGTTTGTAATACCACGACGCGATCACACTAACTGGTCACAAATTTTTATGATCGTACTCATATGTTGGTGATTTACAAACTAAACGGGATCGTTTTTTTTTTGTGAGCAACTTTAGCACATGTTTTTCAATATTGTTTCATTTATTGCCCTACTTATTGTTAAAATTGATCAACGTTTATCACAAATAAATTTATTATTTCACTGATATTTTTATGAATATGCGGTTAAAATAACATTTAGATAAATTTGCGTTGTTATTTTATTTATTTTTTGTACGTTCGGAATAAGTACCGAAATTTTATATTTTATGAATTTAATTTATATACATATGTATGTACAGTATCATTCGAATTAATGTGAACATAGAAAATTAATGAAACAATTTATTTATTATAAATTTTTTTTATTCAAAATTAAAATTAGTAATTTATATGTCCTCCGTTGGCCTTAAGTACATCCACATCTTCCAAGCAAGTCGCTTTTTCTTCATAAGTACGGTCAAAAGCTGTTTTTGTTTTGTGGCCGGATTACTCGTCGCATTTCGATGAGCCTTTTTCGAACGGTAGGCTCATGTATATTCATTTCTTGCGCCGCCAGGTCTTTTTGTAAGTTCACACTTGTTTTTTTTGGATCCAGTTTACTAGTTCTTAATAGCAATGATTCATCTCTGGCCGTTGTTTTTCGTTTTCTTCCGCATTTTCCGACGCGCTTTACTTCAACACTTCCCGTTTCTTTTTTTTGCCGTAAAATTTTATTAACGGCCCCCAAACTCACGGTACACACTCGCGCAATTTCTCGTTGAGTCATGGAGGTGTGCTCTCCTAATGTGACAATTTTTTCTCGTTTTTTGGGCGAGATATCCATTGTAATTTATTGTTATTATCACTCTAATTTGTTCAATTAATTATACAATACTCATTTCACTTAGGTGTCATAAGGAAAAAATAATAATTATAACGGTAAAACAAAAAACAAAATGTACATACAAGGGTAGAAACAATTGATTTTATACATAATCAAAACAAAAAATGGTACAGGATGGCCCTAATAATAGCATTTAACAAAAAAAATTGCATGTTCACATTAATTCTAACGATACTGTATGTAAATTATTAAATTATTTTGTTTTCGTTTTTAAATTTGTTTTATAATGGAAAGAGGATACTTCCTTACAAATTTTACCAAACCCATGTGGTTTTCAATCTTAATTACACCGGGTGTTTCTTTTAAACTGAGACGATCAAATATCTCGAAAAATAGCCACTCTACGGAAAAAATGTCCATAATCCAAATTTAATCATACCGCAGGGGAAATACATTAGTGCAAACAAAATAGTCCCCCACCCCCGCTTTGTAGGTGGGGCGGGGGTAACTTTTAAACTAAAATAGGAAGCCATACTTTTTATTGCAGATACGGATTCTACGACTAAAAGTACGTATGATTTGAATGAAATATTTTGTTCGGTTCATGATAGATGGCGTTGTAATCGACGAAATTCAATTTTTTCAATTTTTCCTTCTTAGAACACACGCATTCGATTCTGCAATACGTTTGAAATAAAAAACATCACGTTTTCATTGGGAATACTCGAAATACGTCATCAAAACAATTTATTCAGTTTTGTAAATCTAAAATAAGTGTTCAAAATGATGGCCTGCGACTTTAATGCACTTATTAATCTAATTAAGAATCAATTTGTTTTAATTGTTGTGACTTGGGTCACGGTTTTCGGGATTGTCCATTGCCCCAGGGCATATTTTGTCATCGTTGTGGGTATAGAAATGCAATATCATACAATTGTCCTAGATGTATGGGGTACTTTTCGAAGGGTCAGTAGAAAACTGGGAACCCTGCTCCCTACAAGTCAACTATTCCCAGACTGAATGTGACCTCATCAACTATAAATACCACAAATCAACAATACTCGCAGGTCAACTTATTTCGCAGAGACAGAGCGAGTGGTATGTATTACCAGATAGTGGATAGAGGATTACCCGATAGTGGAGCCACAATCAGTATATTAGGCGCTGGTTCCGAAAGCTATATGAATGACTCAAACATACACTTTTTTAATGCCCCATCTTATGTAAATTCCGCAAGTGGGGAAAAACAACGTTTATTTGGTTTTGTTATGGTAGATGTCATATTTAACAATATACAACATCCAATGAAATTGTATATCGTACCTGGATTAGAACAACCACTATACCTAGGTATAAACTTATGGAACTTATTCCAAATTACTCTAGAACTATTAATTGTGTAGAAAATATTGAGATGCAGTGGGACTTGGAAAAACATCACTTGTTACATGTTATAGAAATCGCTGATGGTTTCGGCGCTATAAAACAAAGATTTTATGCTATTTCACCAGCTATCCAGAAGTTAGTGTATGAGGAATCAGACAACCGCACCAAGTCAAGGGCAGTGATATCTATAACAGCGATCGAAATATCACGAGGCTGTTACAGTATATTTATTTGAGTCGATAACCGAGGTTGATGCAATGAGTTGCAAAGGTAGAATGATTTTAATTATTCAGTAAAATACCACAATGTTCGAGAAATAACAAGGCGTGAACAAAAACCTTAGAGAGGATATGAGCAAAGGCGCGTCGAGAGACAGAGAGACAATCCGCAAATTTATACGCAATCTTAATAATATATTGCTGACTTGTAGTTGATTTTGTGTTTTATATCCATAATTGGTGACGACTTTTAAAGCCAACGGATGCAGAATTATGTACGTATACATAAGTCTAGATGACATTCTTTATAATTTTATGTCTATATACATAGTATATTTTATACAATAAAGCCGTTGATAAGATATTCATGTAATTATATTTTATTACACCACGATTTTCGTTTAATCCGGCATTGTAATAATAAAATTATGATCTCACACCATTTATTACAGTTAATAGCGTTGCGCGTAAAAATTTATGATCAATTGTCTCTAAGCTATACACAGTACTCTAAACACATAATATAGCAATAAATCTACGTACACATATATGGTGATTCAACGAAATAATTAACAAATAAACCAAAACCATTTCATTTTAATTATAAATTCAATAAAATTATCCCAACTTTTATAATAAATATAATTGTGTATTTGGCCAATAACAAATGATAATTAATAACAAACCGCGAATGAATATAGAAATAAATTAAATAAACAATATAAAATTGAAACCTCTAAAACATCTGCGGCTTTTTAGTTTTGGTTTAATTCAATTCATTCAATTAATCTCGATTCAATTTTACACTCTAATCAACTCGTTATGATGTATGTACATGTACATACATGTACGAACATTTATAAGGGTATAGATAAAAAAAAAATTATTTTGAGTGATACCTAATTGAGTGGTTTTTAATAATAATAATAATAATTGAGACATACCGTATTTATATGTGAACTAGCCTCATCACAAATATAGAATTATGACGATGCTTCGAGTTTAGAATATAATTGAACACTTTTGGGTATATGTAACCTAATTTTACGCACTTAACAGAAATAAGCGAACAGCGTGATATCATCGAAATATTATTTTAATTGTTTTTCAAACAATAGACAGCATAATATATTTTTAATACACACACACACACACACACATGAATATGAATTTTATAATATTTAACAGGAACCATAATAAAAAATTAAACCATTGTATGCGTTAGTATTATATTATGGTACATATAGAAATCATATTTCTGCTGGGATAAAATAATAAAATATGTAATATAAAATTTATGCCAGCTACAACTAAATGTCTAACTAAAATATAATAGAATACAACAACACGACATAATAAAAATTCTGGAAATGATTCTGTACATTTCCAACACAGAACCCTTTATTTTCTATTATACATTCTCGTATTATGTAGTTTTATGTGAAATTGTGGTTGGTTCTGATTATTGTTTGTTTGGTTGTGAGTTTCATTGTGAAAAATGTCGTGAGAGTAGTTATATGCGAACGGGTAACGTAATACTGCTATATTGTTTGACATTTTGATAAGGAAGTGAACGGTTTTATTATTATTTAGATTTAAAAAATCATTTCATAGAAAATAACATAATTAGGGTTGTTTATTACATTTATAGTAATTAGGGAATATTATTATATCTTTATGCTGGTTCAATTTCTGGACTCAATACTTCTAGTGGGATAATATTTCTAAAAATTCTGCCGCGAAAACCAGAGCTTGCATTTATATCACAAATAATGTTAACGCTTCTCTCATTGAAGAGTATAGCTCGGTTGAGCTCGCAGCTGCACTAATTACTATTTATTATTTTAACTCGTAGAGAAGTGATTAACATCACGGGCCTCAATGACCGGCCAACACGTTTTAAGTCGGGTAGAACTCAGTCGACTGTGGGGGTCCATTGCCGTCATTTTTTTTATATGAGATAGAACAAACATTTCGTGTTATACAAAAAAAAGAATCCGATCCACCGTTGATTATAAGCGATAATTAGTTCATACTTATTAAATTTTTATTTACATTATAAATTATTATTCATCACAAATCAATAAGTTACAGATAGATCTCAATAGATTTTAATATGATACAGCCAGTTGTAAATAATTGTGAGAGAAAATAAAATATAACTTGATCAAAAAATATTAACTCACCCATAAAGCTCCAACGAGTACTCACTGGACTGCGCTACGGCTGGATTACTAAAATAAAGGATTATTTTCTCTAACATGCAACAATTCACTGTATCAAAGTTACTCTATAACTTATTCAATAAATCAATCACAACAAAAAGTATATATAATAATTATTATTTTTAGAGTAATAATATAAAGAAAAAATATTAAGATAACAAACTTAAGTAAAAACAAAATAAAGCTTAGATATAAATAATAACTTAATACCAGAGCCACCTATATATACAGAGCCGTAAGGTTAAAAATTGAGCTTTTTCTAGAGGAACTAAAATTGACGAAAAAAACATTTGTTCCATACAAAACATATGAAAAATTAAATTTTTTGTGGTGCGATATTTTTCAATGAAAATGTCGATGGATTAAGTATTTTAACATTGAAATAGAATCTACAATTATCATTATATAATTGATTAAAAACCTGATCAAAGAAGTTGTTTAATTTTTGTTATATTTATTAATAAAATTTATAGAAAAAAAAACATTTCTCCATTAAATTCATATAAATACACACAAATACCAACGCAATAAAATTAAACTGCAAGACGAACAGAGAAAACAGTAAAAGTGTAGTTGTGTTTCCTTTTGAATTATATTTTTGTGAACAAAATAAAATACTTAAAGGGTATTTCAATAAAAGCTGCATGATTTTGTTTGAATAAATCTCAAACTAATTTCGCTTCAAGTTCAACGTAAATTTTTGATTTTAGAATATAAATGGAATACCATGACTATCACAGTTCTTCAGGCACGGTTCTATTTTATTTTGGTAATGTTTAGTTACGCATTTGTGCATAATTATGGTTCTAAACAAATTGTGCAGCTGTTATTGGAACTCCCTGTTGTAAGTTGTCAACATCACAATTTTTTTTTCTATCGATCGATGTTTATGTTCTCTTTTTAAATTTTACGCTATTTCGTGAATCCAATTTTGATTTTTTTCTATTGCGATCTCAGCCTATTAGAATAATTTGGTACTCTATCCCTTTTCCGATTTTGCTACAATGTAACGAAATAGAAATATGTGGTGATACATCTTCAAATGTATAAAAAGAAATAGAACGATGCTTTATTCGAGCATGCTGCGATCGCAATAGAAAAAGCGAAACTAAACAAAGAAAAAGTGTGAGATTTAATTCTTAAAAAAGAGACAAAATCATCGATCGAAAGGATGACAATATATGTTTTATTTATTTATTTTACCTACACATTCAAATAAATTCATGTTTACATAAATATGATAAATTATTATTTAATTTTGATTTAATGTTTATTAAATTAATAAAAGATTTAAGGTTCTGACTTTCAGATATGTCCTGCTTCAATATAGAATAAATTCCATAAAGTATTTATCGAAATGAAAGATTTAACTTTTCATTGATGAACAGTAATTCGAAAATGCTCATTTTTACATTGATTCTTATGGGATAATGCAAAAAGTAGTTCCTCTAGAAAAAGCTCAACAAAAAACATCGCTGATCCTTACGGCCCTGTATATATAGGTGGCTCTGTTAATACAAAAGAAAAATAAATACAAAAATGGAGATTATATATAACATATAACATATGTTTTGCAGATTCACTAGTTTATTTTGTGTTGAATCAGACAAGCAAGGCGTCCCACCATTTTTAATTTTATTGATAAAGTTAGCTTTGAGCAAATAATTTGTTTTAATGGAGGCCCTATCCAACCAAAAAAATAGATAATAGTACTCATTAGATTGACTCGAACAGTAAGAGATGAAAGTAAGAACTTACCCGCAATTAGGCACTAGAGTATCAAATAATATCCCTTTAGATGCAATTTCGACAGCTACTTAGATCCAATATATCCACAATATCGATGTTCTATTATAATAGCAATAATATAATATTCCATCTTAAAAAAATAAAATGATCCATAAAAAAATAAAATGAAACAAACATGGGAATTAAAACACCCACTAAACTACATATATAATTTCGTCACTATACTAACATAATTATTACCCGCAAACACGGATTTATTTAAATGAATCACGCAGCACTATAGTCCTATTCAGATCTTAAAAAAAACATTTTTTTAATTTTTCTGCGCAGCTTTCAGTGAAGTAGAAAAAAAAATTATAAAAATTTTGATGGGTCGCATTTATTTTAGGTAGTAAACCTAAATAAAATAATAAATAACCAATAAAAAGAATTATATTTTAATACACAAAACATTCAAAATGATTATGTATTTATGTTATTACAATCATATTTCGAGTGAAAATTTATAGGTCAAAAAAAAATTGCACGCCTTTTGGAAACAATGTAAACATTTAATTTTGGTACGGACTAGGGAAAATAAATGATCAAATATCATTCATGTCGAACAAAACCAAAACAACATAAAAAGCAAAATCAGTTTTCAATTTAATTCTTAGTTTTTCGAATTAAATATTAATTTCAAAAGTGTCAGGGATTCTTATAAAGTTAAATTATAAAATCATTTTGTGATTAAAAACGTTCCTATTCCATTTAAATAAAAATGTAAACAATAAACACGATTTATTGTACTTAATACATCACTGTGTATCCGATATATTTTTCTGCGCGAGAACTGTCAAAATTCCAGCGGGATATGAAAACTACTATATATAGGGTATAATAATATAACTTATTAGCACTGACTGCGGTGGCCTCCCAAGATAAACTAATTATTTGGTGAATTTATTAATTTTTTAGAATATTAGTATAATAATATGGTGGCATATAATCTATATCATTGCAATTTTACCCACACTTGGATCAGGAAAATTCTATTCGCTGATAGTGATCGTATGATATTGTAATTACCAATGCAAAAACAAGGTTTAAAAAAAACTGGATATAAGACCTAATTACCACCAACACTAATCTATCGCTTAAATGAGTCACACACTGAGAATTGTTTATCTCCAGCTTACCAAATATAGTTGCATCACAACAACAACAACAAGACATAATTTCATATTGATATTGGCAATAGAAGAGAACCCATGCGCGTAAAAATTGTACGGTTTGCGCTTATATACATTTTATTTCTAGATTAGCCAGTCGTAACAGCACAGGTTCTATCTGATGTTCGTAAGAACACTTATAAAATATATAACGGCTGCATAATTTAAATTCCGAATAACCTAATTCTGGACAGCACTCTGAAATTGCGAACCGTTGTCTGAAAGTATTGTTTGGGGCACTGCATATACATAGAATACCTCATCCTGTAAAAACTCTACAATTTTCTGTGATGTTGCTTTACTTAATGATTTCAACAAAACAAATTTAGTCAAATGATCTACTACAATTAATATTACCGTTTTGCCCTGTGTTGATCGAGGATATGAACCTAGCAGATCGATGTAGATCCGTTGCCACGGTCGTTCAATTTGATACGCATTTCCCAAGGTCGGCCTTGATTGTCTGTTTGTTGGTTTAGTGGTTTTACAGACAAACACATTTCCTGACATATTCCGAAACTTGTTTGGTCATTCCTGGCCAAAAAAAATACCTCCGCAGCTTTTCCAGGGTCTTTTTTATTCCGCCGTGTGATGAAAGAAGATCATCATGATTCTCAACGATCAACTTATTTCTTATACCAATCGGTATCCATAGTTTCCAGATGGATAAATCAGATAACTCACTTTGCAATTTAGGTTCTAATCGAATGCAAATATAATTCTCATGTATTTTGAATGCAGGATATTTTTCCGGATCGGCTACAATTTTAACTCGGAGATTTAGATACTCTTTCTCTTGAAAATCCTTTTGGTCGAATTTATTCTGATCGAACAACTTGGGTACACATTCATCAAACTCCTTGATTTCATCGCAGTAGATGCGGGATATCATATCTGCCACGATATTGTCTTTACCTTTCAAATGTTCTATTTTGAACCGATACCCTTGAAGCTTAAGGCTCCAACGAGCTAATCTCCCAGTCAAGTCTTGTTGGCTCATAAGCCACTTTAAGCTCGCGTGGTCTGTTATTAGCGTAAAATCATGCCCTTCTACGTATGCTCGGAATTTTTTTATTGCCAGAATGGCGGCAAGGCATTCTAATTCGCTAATAGAATAGTTTTTTTGAGCCTTTGATAATTTTTGGGACATAAAGCTGATGGGGTTTTCATTTCCTGTGTCGTCTTTTTGATAGAGAACAGCTCCGACTCCTTCGGTGCTAGCATCACATTTAATAAAGAAATGTTTGTCATAAGAAGGACTTATCAGAACTGGGGCTGAAGTGAGTACACCTTTCAAATTTTCAAAGGCCAATTGTGCTTCTGATGTCCAAATAAATTTCCCCTTCTTCAAACACTCAGTGATTGGTGCAGTTACGCTTGCAAAATTTCCGATAAAGCGACGATACCATCCAGCCATACCCAACAGTCTTCTAGTTTGTTTGATAGTATTGGGCGGACTCAACTTCAATATCGCTTCAATTTTGGAAGGATCTGGTCTCAATCCTTGATCACCAACTAAATACCCCAGATAGCGGATTTCTTTCATGATGAAACTACTTTTATCTAAATTTAACGTCAGTCCTGCCGTCTTCAGTAGGTCAGCTACCAACTCTAGCAATTCAAGATGATCCTTCAACGTGCCGCTCACAACTAAGAGATCATCGGTACTTGCCAAAACGCGTCTTTAAGGTCAAGTGCTGAAATGAATTTTGTTTCTGAAAGACGAGATAATAGTCCGTCAATTAGTGGGAGGGGATATATGCGTCCTTTTCCGTCACTGTGTTGAACTTGCGGGCATCCAAGCATAGTTTGGTCTTTTCGTTTGATCTTTTTACGATGGTGTTCGGAGAGCTCCAAGAGCTTTTACTCAATTCGTCTAAACTCAGCATACGATCTATTTCGTCATATAGATCTTTTTGAACTGCTGGGAGACTCGATAGTACCGCTGCTTGATGGGTTTGGCACCTTTAATAATGTCAATCTCATGCTCATGTAGAGTAGTTCTGCCTAGACCATCTCTGGTAAACGACGGAAACATTTCTATTATTTTGTCTAACTCTTTTCTCTCTTTATCCGTTAGAACGTGGGAATTTTTATTTTTGAGACATAGATCCTCAGAAATTTCATTAATTGCAATAGTCGGAGTAATATCGAACTTGGACCAAAAGTCTATTCCCAAATACAAAAAAGATTTTAGTGTAGGCACAATACAAAATTACATCGTTTCCGTTCTCCCATTAAATGTGACAGGCAACCAAACGTATCCTTCTATCTTATTATTGGTGCCATCTGCTGTCGTAACATGAGACACAAGCTTATGAAATTTTATATATTTGTTATTTAAGAATTCAAGTGAACCTTTGCCTAAGACACTAATTGTAGCTCCGCTGTCAAGAAGCGCAATGAACTGTTTTAACCCAATGATTACTTCAACATCCGGGCGGGGATCATTGATTGATTTGGCTTTTATAAGTGAAGCAATACAATTTTTACGAAGACCGCGCCTATCTCCGAGTTAATTTTAAACTGGAGAGGTACGAATGACATTCTCACCTCTGATCATAGGTGTATTTATTTTAATATAAACCTTAAAAGACCGTCGCTTAAACCTTACCGTAATAGGAAGTTAACCGATTGGGATTCATTCTCCCTTGAGCTTGGTTCGATACTTGAATCACGTCAGGAAATGTTCAACTGTGGATGTCGTGTTGCAGGCTTTTGCACTGTCGAAAGCAATTTCAACTAGATTCGAGAATTCGTGACCACTTACCATTAACCATAAAACTCGGAACAAACCTTTTTGGGGTTCTGATCTTAAAAGGTTAAGGAAAACCACTAGGAAGCTGAAAGCTTCCTAGACTCACAAAAGGTGTTAAAAAATCGTTAAAATCTGCACAGAGATCATCTTGGATTAATTTCTGTGAGGAAATTAATAGCTTATGTGCTGTAACTAGACTAAACAAAACCTTGAGTAAAAATAATACGCGTAGACTCGATTCACTTCGACTAGCCAATGGTGAACTTACTCTCTCTAAAAAAGAAGTAGGTGAACTACTTCTTTCTACTCATTCCCCAGGTTGAGCACTTTAAATTCCGACAATATTGTCGAAAAACTATTGAAACTCCTGATTGGAATTTAGCTTGCAGAGTAGTAAATCATGAGGTTTTGTGTTGGAGCATATTCTCCTTTGCACCTTATAAATCTGTCGGTCCTGATGGTATTTGTCCTGGCTGAATTACAGCATGAATTTCCCCTTATAAGGGAACATTTACTGCATCTGTTCCAGGCTTGCATTGCTTTTAGCTCTGTTCCACAATTTTGGAGCAAGAGTAGAGTTATTTTTATTCCGAAAATTGGCAAGTCAATACCAGAACCAAGTCTTTTCGGCCTATTTGCTTGTCATCAACCTTTCTCAAATCTTTAGAAAGGATTGTTGATAGATTCATCAGAGATCACCATTAACTACCGCTCCACTAAGTAACATGCAACATGCTTACAGGGTTGGCAAATCCTATAAAACTGCACTACATGAACTTGTAACTAGGATTAAAAGATCACTGTGTAATAGTGAGTTTCTTGTGGATACTTTCCTGGATATTGCAGGAGCCTTCAATAGTACATCGTTCAATACGATTACTATAGTGTCTGTACCAAATTTGGTATCGAATCCAACCATTGTCAAATGGATTGAATTTATGTTTAAATCTCGCATCGTTATTTCTGTGCTAGATGAAAGCTCGGTTTCAGTCACAGTTGCCAGGGATTGTCCACAAGGAGAGGTGCTTTCACCTCTGTTGTGGCTTTTGGTCATTGATGAATTCCTTGTAAAACTTCAGGAATCCGGTCTCATCGCTCAAACTTACGCTGATGACCTGGTTCTGACAGCTTCTAGTAAGCATTTGAATGTCATATCTGATTTATAGCAAAACGCTCTTCTTATTGTAGAACAGTGGTGTCTTGATAAGAGTTTACATGTGAACCCCTCTTAATCTGACTTAGTTGTATTCCATTCAGACAACGAAACTCAGTTTAAGAGTAAGGAATATAAAGATCTTCTATCAGAATTCGGCGTATTTGCTACCAAAACCGCAATATACTCACCTCAGTCGAATGCCTCCGAGTCGTTCAGTAATTTCAGTAATCCGTTCATATATTGGAGAAAAACACAATAATTGGGACAAACATCTGCATGAAAAGCCTTACGCAATGGAGTTCATGACACCGTGAAACATTCTCCAGAGTACCATTTATGTATGGGTACCATAAATTGCATCATGGTAATGTTTATAAATTATTACGACAACTGGGAGACGTCTCTGAAGTAGAAATACAACTAGAACTACCAACAAGACTTTCACTTCTCCATAACCAAGTAAAAATTAACATCGCCCAGGTGTTAACGCCTCTACAACAGATTATGCCAATTGAGTTGAAGAACATCACAATAAAAGGTTCAGTAGTATATATTACTCGTGTGGCACTCGAAACGATTCAATATACAGCTTTTATTACACCATTCAGTCTATATGAAATTTTACGAGTATCAATCATTTGGACTGTGCCCAATTTACCATCACTGTTTCAGCGGTTCATCACTAAAGTATTTCACGGGCTATGCTTGATGTTCATTTGGTGTTACAAGGACCATCCCGACAAAAACCGAAGCGGAGGCTTTCGAAAAACGAAAAATTGTTATCAATGTAGCTCAGTCATATGGTCTACAAAAAAAGTGGACGAAGTGCAAATTTATAGGCCGGTACTTATGTTATATTCTCTGACAGCTGGAACAGAATTACATAGAGACGCAAGCAAGTTTGGTCTAGGAGCTATTTTATTGAAGCGGTCAAATGTGGATCAACAGTTCTATTCGGTATTCTACTATAGTAGAAAAACTACACCGTATGAACAGCACTATAATAGTTATAATAGCTCGAGGTTCACGCCATTGCCGGGGCGCTAACAAAATTGCGCGTTTATTTTTGGGGCTGAAGTTTGGCCACCGATTGTTCGGAATTCAAGATGAAGACCGAAAAAATTTGACTTTAAATTGAAACATCGCCCAGCATTATAAGATTAGATATGTTGACGCATTGAGCAGAGATGCAAAAGTATTGATATGCGAAAGCGAAGTGGTGACTCGAGTGAAAGCAGCACAAAAAAAAGATGAGGATAAACAACCGAATTTCGGGCTGCTAAAAACAGGTGCGTACGAAGATTTTATATCACTTAATGGTGTTCTTTTTAAACTCTAAGGTGGAAACACTTGGTAAACAGGACGATCTTGTGCATCTTATTCCGAGGAACGTGAAACCATTTACGATCTTGAGCATTGCGCACCAACTAGAAAGAAATATAAAAACATCCTGTGTACCGTGGATGGCTTTTCCAAGTTTGTGTGGTTAAATGCGACGGGAGGCGCCACGACTAGAGAATTCATCCAGAAACGGGAACTACAAAAGTTTGTATTTGGTTACTCAACACACATCATCACAGACAAGTCAATGACATTTATTCAAGTGAATTGGGGCAGTATTATTTAAATAAGAGATTTGCTCTTTCCACGATCACCATTGGAATGCCGACCGGCAATGGACAAGTAATGAGAATCAACCAGATCATCTTTTTTACTCTTACAAAATCAGCCATTACTAAGCCAGACGAATGGTACAAGTACGTGGGTAGATCAGAAAGATTTCTAAACAACTCATTTTAGAGGGCGATCAGGATGACTCCTTTCGAGCTCTTGTTTTGCATAAACATGAAGTGTCCTGATTTCTCGGAAGTTAAAGCAGTATTTGAACAGAATTAGTGAAGTAACACCGAAATATAGCCCCTATATCGCCCCTAATATAGTGTGGGTGAGGTTGTAGTCATAAAGCGGACACAGTTCGGTGCAGGTTTAAAAATACAACGAATGTACATAGTCTCTTACGAGGTACTCAGGGTTCGAGAAAATGATCGTTACGATGTTTAAATGATTAGTTCTTATGAAGAACATAGGTGAAATCAGCGGGTGCCGAAAGTTTTACCATGGGGTCTAAGATGACGATACCGATAAAGCAAAAGACAAAGAACGGAGAAATGCATCCTGGCCGGATGATGCTACGAAAGGACCGAGTAGAATTAATTACAATGTGAGGCAGCAAACCTTATGTACCTCTATTAAAGTATATCAAGAGAGTAGAGAGAGAGAGAATAAAGTAAGTTAAATATAATTCATTTGAAAAATTTAGTTTATTTATGTAATTTCAAATTTTGATGCCGACAAAAAGTTTAACAACTTAGTAACTGGTTCCAATCATGTCATATTTATGATGAAAGCATGTTTCATGTATTGTGATACCGATTAGTAATTACAATATGTTGGGAGACCTGAAAAGCCCAATGTATGTGCTCTTTTATATATCACAATAAAGTGAAAGGGATTGTAGCATGTAAATGTAAAACCGAACAGTTCGCTCATTCTAATTCAAGGCCGTTGCCTATGTTAGTTTAAAGGTCATTTTTTCATCACTGAGTTTTCAATGCCAACATGATGGGAGACGTAAATACGCCCAATAGATCACTAGACTAAGCATGGTAAATTTTGCAATTGGTCTCTATTTTTAGGTCTAGTATACTAAAATATTTTAGGCGGTTATGATTTTTTCTTTGCAATTCCACTAAAATGTCATGTTAAACTAAATAATCGACCTTGTTATCGCAACGACAGATTGTATCAAAAATACATTTCAAAATTATGATAAATGAATTGCTAAATGCTATAACATAAATAAATATTCCTGTTTTATATTATATAGGGATAAAAAAAATACATTCCATAAATAATATTCCCAAAAATAACATCAAAGCCACTAACAACATACACATTCCCAAAAAAAAAATAACTCCAAAATCCTCTTATACATGAAAAATTATGAAATATTGCAATTTTCTGTTTATATGTTGAAATATTCCATTCCTATTCTGCCAGTTTTGTATGGTTTCTTAATAACTTTGAAATCATTTTTCATTTTATATGTTGATATTTTTTTCGATTATGATTATTATGATTATGTTTATTACTATGATCATTTTTTATTTACTCATCTTTAAATAAATGGTTGTTGAATATTTTTCTTTTTTTTTGCTTTTGAGGTAAAATCAATATACATGTTTATAAAGGTAAGTCTCTTCTTATATCTATTTACATAATATCTTAGGTGGTCAAGATTAAGCTCGCGGGCCATATGCATTCAGTTGAACAATTTGTATGTTGTGTTTTAGAAATCACAAGATGTAACTGCAAACAACAAAAAATGTATAGATAAAGAATCACTGAACTCTGTACGAAAGAATAATGGAGAAAGACTCATTGACTTCTGTGTCACAAACCAGCTATTCATAGGAGGCAGTAAATTTCCACACAAGAATATACACAAGTATACATGAACATCACCTGATGGCAGAACAAGAAACCAAATAGACCATGTAATGATCAACAAGAAATTTCTCACATCATTACAAGACGTCCGAGCAATGAGAGGTGCAGACATTCACAGCGACCATCACTTGGTAATTTCACAGTTCAAGATCAAGCCTGTAGCTATGAGATGCACTAAGACGAACAGACGATAATTCAATATCGAAAGGCTAAATGATCCCGATACAAGGAAGATTTTCAGTGAAGCGCTCGAATGCAATCTAGCAACCAACAGTGCCACCAGTATAGAAGACCGACTGCTGCGAACACACTCGGATACAAAAAATACAGTCGCAAACCATGGATAAGCGACAGCACATGAAGAACGTCGACAGCTTAAGCTGCAAATGAACCAGCAAAATACACCGAAGGTGAGAACGAAATACGAAGACACGACAAGACAAGTAAAAAAGATGGCAAGAAATGATCGTTGAAAATACACTGAAAATATTCTCAAGGATGCCGAAGAGACAGCAGCAACCAGAAATATGCGCACTCTACACCAATGCGTACGAAAGGTCACAGGAAAATACACCAATATACCACCTATAAGAGATAAAAATGGTCAAATCCTAACAACAGATGAGGGACAGTTAAAGAGATGGAAAGAATATTTCGGAGAGGAAATCGCAAACAGCACAGAAAACTTCGTATTACCCAATAATGCTCTTAACGAAACAATCAACACCCATCCACCAACGGAACGGGAAGTTAGCAGTATCATTGAGAAAATGAAGAATAACAAAGCCGCGGGAATAGATAACATACCATCCGAAATATTCAAAGGTGACTCATCTACAACTGTGAAGACTCTAACACCGATCATAACGGAAATATGGAATTCGGGTAAAATACCACATAAATGGAAAGAGGGATTAACCGTAATGATTCCAAAGAAAGGAGACCTAAGAGAATGTAAAAATTGGCGAGGCATATCACTACTCAATACAACAATAAAGGTGTTAGCAATGATAATCCTCGACAGAATATCACCTACGATCAATTCGAAATTGAGGAAAGAACAAGCTGGATTCAGACCGGGACGTAGTTACACTGACCATATAAATACGATCCGCATCATCATTGAACAGTCCAATGAATGGACCTCCCCACTATACCTCCTCTTCGTGGACTTTGAGCGTGTATCCGATACAATACATAGAAACGCAATATGGAAGACACTTTGTGAAATGGGCATCCCAAATAAGATTATCGAACTCGTACAAAAGATGTACCATGATGCAGGTAACCGAGTTCAATACAAGAGCAAGCCAGGTGATGCATATTACAATAGCAATGATGTGAGACAGGGATGCGTACTCTCCCCACTGCTGTTCCTAGTAGTATTAGATAGTCTCATGCTGAAAATGGACCACAAATCGCCCAATGGCATCCAATGGGGAATAACAGGAAAACTTAACGATTTGGATTACGCTGATTAGATATGCCTGCTAACACATAAATACACGGACATGCAGCAGAAAATAGAACAGCTATCGGACTTAGCGAAAGAAGTTGGTCTAAAAATAAACATTTCGAAAACCAAGATCATGAGGATAAATACTACGATAACCACACCAATAAGCGCCAACCAACAAAATATAGAAGATGTAAAGGAATTCGTATGCTTAGGTTGTACACTAGCAGAAACAGGCGGAACCGAGGAAGACATTAACCAGCGCATAAACAAAGCCAGAACGACATACAACATGTTACACAAAATCTGGAATGCATCTGTCCTCTCCCGTAACACCAAGATACGAATGTTCAAGTCGTGTGTAAAATCGGTACTCCTATATGGCTGCGAAACGTGGAAGCAAAATCGGCAGATTACGAACAAACTACAAGTATTTGTCAACAAATGTCTAAGAAGAATACTAAAGTGCTTCTGGCCCAATACCATATCAAATGCGGAACTCCATAGAGTAACTTATCAGGTAAATATGGAAAATGAAATAAGGAAACGTAAGTGGAGATGGCTCGGACATGCACTAAGAAAACCAGCAAGTGACGTAACACGCATGGCCTTAGAATGGAACCCTCAAGGGAAAAAGAAGGTTGGACGTCCACCTGTAACGTGGAAACGAACGGTGCTAGCGGAAGCGAAACATCTCGGCAAATCATGGAAGGAAATTAAAACAGTAGCAGCCAATAGAGTTAGATGGTCCCACCTAGTAGACGCCCTATGCTCCTAAATTGGAGATAAAGGTTAAAAAAAAAAAAAAAAAAAAAAACTGCCATAGAACCAGTTTTCATTAAAATAAATTGAATTAAAAATAGCATGGAATTATCTGCACAGCTATCCTTACATGGATTCTTCAGTGAGTCATATTTATTTCTTTGAGTTACAAACTGGTTTCTAAATCACCGAAGCTAGATTATACGTATTAAATCAGTTGGCACTTAAATCGCCGTTCTCATAATATCGTTCTCATCCTTTTGGTATGGTGTGTATAGGGATTTTTTTTTTCTATTTTGGTGCTATACGAAAATTCCTCAATCAACAGATTCACGTTGATGTCTAAATTAAACGAGTAATGACGTTTTTATTGATAACTGAAATTTGGCTGCATTTTTTAATTCGATTAATTTGTCTACTATACGGTACGTAGATTTAATACAGAGTTTTGTAGTGGTCTGGAATGAGGAGGTTGTTCTAATAGTTGGGATCTCTTATCGCTTACGATAACAGTGTGTGTGACGATATTAACGAGCGGCTGGCAACAGGCTAAAGCACTGCTAAAATCAAAACACCATCAAGTCCCGTGAAGCTGAAGCTTTACAAAGCGTTGACCAGGGTCGTTGTTATGTATGGATGGGAAAGTTGGAACCTGATGGACGAGTACGACAGATGGCCCCTAGCATTTGAGAGGTTAATCTTGCGTGTGATTTCCGGCTCAAAACGCGAGTTGATGGTACATACCGAGCTCTGTAAAATATCGAGATTCGAGATCTAATGAAGATTCCCGATATTGTACATGAAGTCAGATACCAGCGGGTACGCTGGCTCGGTCACTTTCTGCATGCGGATCCGTAACGGATTATGCAGCGTTCTCAGAGGACGATTGCACCACGGACGTCATTGCAGAGGACGATTGCCCCACGGTGTAGAGAACGTCTTAGCTTTTTCAGATTGTCTCAGACAGTATGAAGTCAAATTGTTGACACAGTAAGGGGCCAGTAATGGTTTTTAAAAACTGTTTATTCCCTTATAGCGGGTTTCCATCGTCAATAGTATAATAGTATAATACTATTATACTATTATTCCATGTAGCGTTTCCATCACATCGTATGACGTTAGCAGCAACTATAACTACTGTGTGTAAAGTTTGCTATAATTTTCAATTTTGGCATTTTGACAGCGGCGTATAAACATAAATAATAAAGTGTGTATGTTATTAGTTCTGTTTTAAAAAAAGTTATTTGAAGACGTCGCAGAAGACAACAACGTTTCCGTAGACTTGCTGAAATGTACATGGGCCAACAGATAATGTTATTTCTATAAATTCTATTGTTGAGAAAAAAATAGACGCTGTTGTTGGTCTTTAGCAAGAACTTCTTCTCGGTGGGACAATATTGTGGTAAAACCTTTTGACAACAGCCAGTGGATCAAAAACTTCTGTGCCGATAAACAAACTTTCTTCAAGATTTGTGAATTGGTGAAACATACTACGTGCCAGACCACCATTTTCGGTTGAAAAAGCAGTTGCAGTATACAAATTCGCCTCTTGTGCCGAAATGCTGGTAATTGGCAATAATATGGGAGTAAGTGGTTTTGTGGAAATATTAAGAATAAAATTATGCTAAGTATTTCTTTTTTTTCAGCTCAGTAAAACTAGTGTTCATAGATGCGTAAGGAGATTTACCGATGCATTGTTAAATAAAGAAGCTCGGGAAATATCCAACAAATTTTTTAATATTTCTAAAATTTCGCAAATATTGTTAGTCATCGACGGGAATCATGTGCCAGTACTTGCACCAAAAGATGGACATGGAGATTTCGTAAATTGCAAAGGATGGACATCCTACAATGTGCAATTAGTTGCAGACATTAATTACATGTCAGAACTGTGTTCTAAAACTATATTGATTAAAATGATCTATTTTTTTAAAGAATAAGAGATGTAAGCTGTGGTTTTCCTGGATCCACACATGATGCTTATGTGTTCAAAAATTCAGGATTATTTGAGAGTGGTGGAAGTATTTTACCAAAAGTAAGTGAATATATCTAAATAACAAATGTAAACATTAATGTTAATCAAAATTATCTTAAATATTTCAGAATCCAAAAACAATAAACAATGTTCTAGTTGATTATGTCATTCTTGGAGATCCGGCCTACCCATTGATGAGTTGGCTAATCAAAGGATTCACAGGACAATTGACAGACACCGAAGAACAACTCTTATACGTATGTGGCTAAGGTAGGAATTAACCAGGTATTATTGTTTTTAAATTATTAACAACATTATTTTACTGATTGTTGTAGTGTGTTGTATTCTCCATAATATTAGTCAAGAACAAAAAATTGCATACCCAGCAAGTGTGGATGATGATACTTTAAATGCAGAGGTGCTGGATCAACCGCAAACGAGAGACATGTCCAAAATCGTATTTCTTCGTAGAAATGAGTTTAACGATATTAGGCAGCAGGGTGAAAACGTCAGACATGCTCTTAAAGTTATTAACGAACCAGTTGGCATTAAGGAAACAGATTGTAATTAAAAATTAATAATTTTTATTTAATAAATTCAGACTTTAGTTTACATTTTATCACAATATTGTTTTTCATATCATTAGATATAAAAAAAAATTATTCTTCCTCCTCGATTAAGTCGTCTGAGTCATAATATTCATTATATTCGTAAAAATTCAGATCAGAATCAGATGATGGAGGGTGCATGACAACACAATGCCGCTTCCAGGTGGCTGATAAATTGTTTTGCGTTTATGTTGTTTGTTTTCTCCACCAGATTTCAATACGTCTATTTTTGTAAATAATAACTTCAAAAACCGTCGATCACTTTTTTCGTGCTGCTAGTGCATTGCTTGCATTTTCCCGAGCATTCGGTCTTGTAATTTTTCAAACATTGCCTAGTACTCTTCGATAAGTTGCTTGTTTTTTTTTTGTTTTACTGGCGGTGGAGCTTCCTTAGTATTTACAATATTCGGTGTGGCAGATGACGACGACTGCGTAGAAGGATCGAAAGCTAAAATATTTTACAAAATATAATCAAATAATTAACAATGCATAATTATAATACCTTCTAAAAGCCGAGTATCAGAGGAATAGTAATTTTTTCCAGCATCGATACATTCGGCTGATTCCTCCAATCTTAGTGGTATCTACTAGATAACTTTGAGGGACTGAACATTTCTTTCTTTCATTTCCCCCATAATTCGGCTATTTCATCGTCGTATATTGTTGTCACTGCTACCACTTTTTTGGAGTTCTAGCCGCTGGCTACAATATTTTCACCGCAAGCTCTCAAATTTTATTTTAATTTGTCCATCGTCCTTAATTTGAAACGCCTCATCAATTTTTTTTTGTAAATGGCCCCACTGCTGATTCGATGCGAATTAAACATTTCATTAACCTAATATATATAAACAGTAATAATAATAAAAATATATATAAAATAGTTTGGCCCACGGCAAAAAAGAAGTTACAGGCACTGTAGGTGGGGTAATAAATCATATATATTTTCACCCCTAGAGCGGAGTACAAATAGCCTTATATGCTATGAAAGGATTACTATCACTGCAAACAAGAGCTATGGATTAGCTTAGAACACTCCATTAGAGAGTCATCCTGAATCAAACCTTTCACCGGACATTTTTGGTGAGCAAGCCACAGAAGAAATTAATATAGCGGCTGATTTAGAATTAAACCTATAGCACTTGAGGAAGACATTACGATAGAAGAACCGCAAATTGAGTGAAACGAGGAAGCTCACATATTGCCACCAATATCAATATCAAGAAACACTCGAAGAAGGTCGTCAAGAAATAATTTTCGAGAGGAACGAAAACAATTTCTACAAATGCATACCAAAAGCGCAGAAAAGACTGAAAAGAATTCAATAGATTTTGCTCAAAATTGGACTATCGACAGGGTGCCTCAAAAATACGCCGACCTCTTTTTTTTACACGAAAATAAAATAGTTAAAGGTGTATTGGTGCAAGTAAAAAATAGTAGAAATAGAAAATACAAATAGTGTTGACCGAATGAAAAACTGAAACAGCCAACAAAAAACCGTCAACACTAAGGTTTTTTGTTGGCTGTTTCAGTTTTTGTTTATTTTAATTTCATATGGTCTTCCAGTTAGCCACACGAGTGTGATTAACACCAATATTGGTGTAAACTATTTTGATGTAACACAGTGGTTCACGCGCGGAAGACTGTCAATCTATACAAATACAACAAATTCGGATTAGTCACACTATTTATAGTTGTAACTGAAGAACGGCTGGACCGATTTTTATGATCTTTGATTTGTTGAATTTGTTTCCACCCTGGGTAACAGAATAACTATTAAAACATCAGAAAAGTTCACAAAAAAAATGTATTAAGAAAATTCATTTTCTAATGTATTTTGTACAGAACGGCTTTTGGCTCGAGAACGGATTGACTGATTTCGATAAAAAAAAAATTTCTCGCGCATTGGAAAAGTAAGAAAGTTTCAATGATAATTAAATCCGTAAACAGCGCCATCTCTGACACATGACTGAAATGAAAATGTGGTAGATGGCGTTGCGTGCATTATCCTTTGACAGATGATTCAGTTGCGCGGTCTTGATTACGTGATTTTGGTCATGAAAAGGGATCAGTTTGATAAGTTTCACATTGTGAAAGGTTATATAGTTTGTCATTGTGCGCGCATCGATAATGAATCCAATCGGTAATTTTGGACTGTGTGTTTGATTTTCCAGGCGGATTCTTTCGTAATTCTGTAGAATTCTATTTTCGACTATGATTTTCAAACCATAAGTTACTTTCGAAGATATTCACTTTGTGCGGTTATCACATTTGTGATCGTGCGCGTATCGATAATTTTTCATAGATCTAAACCTTCACAACGAAGCCATATTTCAATTAGACTTCGGAATATTGCGAATCAATCCACAGCAGATGAACAAGAAATCGCACGAGCAGAGCGCCACATTACTATATGGCCCAACTTCGTGCTTCACAAACACAAGAACAAAAAGGGGCAGTACGTCAAACGGGTCATTTCTCAAAGAAAAATTGTCCTGCTTATCGCACTTTTCAACAACGTGATAATATTCGACGCCCAAGAAGAAATTCTTGAAGTGTTGATTTGATCGAGTTTCAATACGATTACACAATTGGCTACAGCTCGCATCTTTTCGTTCAAATTGGTCCAATGGTGGTTGTGTGTGACTATTGTTGTTCATTGTAGTTCGCCTGGATTTTGCTGTCTCAGTGACAAGGTGAAATTGTCAGTATTGCCTCCGCCACCTGAGCCGTTTAATTATAAATAGATCTAATCATCACACCGTTAAGTGCAATCCAAAATGGATAGAAAATGTTCATCTGCTGCTCCCCGGACGAAGATCAAGATATAGGAACAAAATCACCACACGTGTCTTTAAACAAAAAATCCGGTCGCTGATGAACTACATTGTTAAGCATCGCGTCTTTGGGATACTCGATGCTGCATGTATTCGATTGAATGACAGAAACGAGGCTTACTGCATGCACACGTTCTTATTATGACATTATATGTGCAATCACCGTACATGGTCGATGGCAGGCTTTCCAAGCGTTATCCAAGAAATTTGACGGCGGAGACTATCACTGGCAACGATGGTTATCCACTGTATCGGTGTCGATCACTCGATGATAGCGATCAAACTATCACAACGAAACTGAAAGGAAACGATTTTGTGGTCGACAACACTTGGATTGTTCCGTATTCGCCACTTCTTTTCAAAACATTCAAGGCGCATTGCAACGTGGAATTGCAATTCAGTGAAGTCTATCAAATACATCTGCAAATATCGAAAGGCAGCGATATGGCGGTTTTTGGCGTTCAAACAGCCAATACCAACGATGAATACATTATACGAATATATATGCCAAATCTATATCGACCGAGTTGAACAAATAATAACAAGTTCAATTATCAAAGTCTGCAACGCTACTATTCCACGTAAACGTGCTCGCAAGTCAAAATTGTCTTGGTGGTCTCCTGACCTAAGCGAATCAAGACAATTGGTTCGTAAGTTGGGCAACCTATATCAGAAAGATAAAAATCCCGATTCTCGGAAAAGCAAAAGGCTTAACTATGTGGCACACAGTAAGGCGTATTTCAAGAATTATAGAGACAAAAGCCAAATAAGCCTAAAAGAGTTCATAACGGAACATGGGAATGCTGAATCGTGGGGGTTTGCCTATAAATTTAGCACAGGTAAATTGAAAACGAATGAGGTACTAAGTACTCTAGTGAGCTGTAGTGGACTAACAACAATCTGTTGGGACGACACTACAAAATGTTTGCTTAACACATTATTTCCCGACGACTATGATGAAAATGACTCTGAGAGGCAAAGAAATTCGCGCCGATCGTATAGCTCTGCACCAACTACACCAAACGTGAGCCACTTCAGTGATGAAGAGGCCACTTTGGCTATCATGTCTATGAAAGCTGGTAAGGCGCCAGGCCTAGACAACATCGAGATCGCAGTGATACACCGTGCTTCGCCTATTGTAGTGCCCTGTATCACGAACTTTATGAATACTTGTCTTAGTAAAGGACTATTCCCAAAAGCATGGAAAAATGTTAATTGGTGATAGGTGTCAAACCGATCTGAAATCTTATCGAATCATGCTGTTGCCTGTCCTTGGTAAACTATTCGAAAAGTTAATTGCCGGCAGGTTAATGGACATATTCCAAAAAAGTGGTACCTATAGTGACAAACAGTTTGGTTTCAGAGAAAAGAGATCCACAGAGGACGCAACAATCAAATTGATCAATATGGTCAATGAGTTGGACCAAAAGTACAATCCTGGGGAATTCCTAGATGTATCTGCGCTCGACAACCTGTGGTGGCCCAGCATTAAAGCTAAAGAGCTAAAGAGATTCAATTGCCTACGCAATCTCTACAACATCCTAAACAACTATTTTTCTGAAAGGAAAGTCACTGTTATTTCAAGTCATGGCACACCTGAAAAAAATGGGCAACAAAGGATGTCCGCAAGGTTCCATCCTTGGTCCACATCTTTGGAATATTGTCTTGAATGGAAGTATGAATCAGAAAGTCCAAGAGGTAGCATTCGCGGATGATAAGGTAATGCTGGGAATTCAAAACAAAGCATTCAAGAAAATGCGGAGCTATCCTTTGAAAAGACAGTCATGATCCAAATTAAAGGTACATTGGACATTTGGAGACCACCATTGGTTTCCGTAAATGGCCAAAGAATTAAGATATGGTGAAAACCGTCAAATGGCTGGGAGTTGACTTCGATGAACGACTTGGAGTCACTTCACGTGTCAAAAGAGTCGCGGAAAATAGTAAGAAGGTTTTCGCTGTGCTAAAACGTGTTGCTAAAGAGAACTGGGGCCTCAAGCAACGAACACTATTAATAATATACAAAGGCCTTGTGGTATCTTCATTGACATACGCATGTGCGGCATGGGCCGACCGAATGAACTGCCACCATCGGCGTACACTAGCTAGTGCCCAACGTAGTATTTTGCTCAGAATTACCAAGGCTTACAAAACAGTGTCAAGTTGCGCCGTTCCTGCCTTGGGCGTCATGATTCCTATTGATATACTCTTAAATGAGAAAATTGCCAACTACTGAAATGCCATAGTGGAAGGTGATTATATGCCAAACCTCATGGGCTTGCTCAAGAGGAAAACGATGGCAGGAGATTAGAGACAAAGATTTCTCTAAGCGTATGGTTCATCCAAATGTTAACGGGACATGTTAGAATGGCCTCCTATATGCACCGACTGAGCCTAGCGGACTCAAGTACCTGTGAATGTGGACAGGGCGAGGATACAATAGAACACATCCTCTATGACTGTGATCTAACTTAAGAAGCTAGAGATCAACTAATAACTGACTCAAGAGTTGAATGGCATTTCTTTTAAAAGCTAGTTAAAAAATAGACGAGTATGCGACTCCTCGATGGCAGGGACGGTAACAGGGTAACCTGGGGAAGCATACCGATATAGTAGTAATATCCCAAAAATTGAAAGTCCGCGTTGGAGTTGCTAAAGACACAACCTCCAGCTTCTTCGTAACAAAGCGACAAATTAAATGATTAAAAAATTATGAACGCCATCCCATTGTTGTACATATAGTGGTGCACCGGGAGAATATTCAACGAATATATCTCAACGCATCGACCGCTCAACGTGCTGAAACTCCTCCAGCGACAACATTGGCCAGTTTCTTTTAGATTTACCAAAGAGATCGATTTGCCAATGCGGTTCCTGATCATTCGGATTGCGTTCTACTGATGTTATTAGTCGCAAATCTATCAACTGTGTAACAAACGAAGACGAAGCAACCAACTATCCAACTGAATTTTTAAACTCATAAGATCTGCCTGGCTTGCCATCGCACAATTTACAACTGAAGGTTGGCCCGGTAGTCATCATGCTTCAAAATCTAAACCAACCAAAACTATGTAACGGAACGCGTTTGGTGTTTAGCAACTTATAGGCAATGTGTCTCAAGCGACGATACTAAAAGTTGAGGAAGTTCTCATTTCGAGAATTCCGATGATCCCGACTATGTGCCATTCAAGTATAAACGAATTTAATTGTCTATGCGTCTTACATTCGCCATGGCGATTAACAAATCACAAGACCAATTCTTGAGTGTTTGTAGACTGAACCTAGAAAATGAAGTGTTTGTAGACTGAACCTAGAAAAAGAATGTTTCGCTTTGTTGGTTCTGACAAAAAAACAAAAAATATCGTATATCTCAAGGTGCTTCAATGAATGGAATCGACCCGAGTGCAGCAAATAAGTTAACACAACATTTATTGATTCTGAGCCGGTACGAAGTTCACCGGGTCCGCTAGTTGGTTATTTAAGAAACGTAAACAAAATACAATAAATTCTAATGGTTCCTATTATTTTGTATTATTATTCCATTCAAACAAAGCTGAAAGTTACAAATGCTGGTATATCAACTATATGTTTGCAACCACAGAAACTATATGGAATACAATTATTTGGTCTGGTTAATGCTTTATTTCAATAAAGCCAATAAATTACTTCTGTAAATATTGTGTTTCGTTTCTGTAGTTGCAAACACATACTCACTTTCTCTTTGTAGTGGTTCCCCATGTACCAAAAAATTTGGTTTGTTTTTCATTTTCAAAAGATTTTTCATTTCAGATTAACAATAATATAGTACACAGCATCGAGAATATAACAGAAAGTTTATTTTAATTTTTATATCCAAAAAGATTTATCCAAACGGAAAATTATTGTTTAATCAAATGTAGACGTAATTTTTTGTTGTTTGCATGTACTCGTAAATATAGAATTTAATTTTAGTATTTTTTTTTGCAACCATGTAGGTTAGAAGTTATCTTTATTATACTTAAATAGTTTTTTGTTGTTGTGTATTTGTATAAATTTATAAAATTTAAATTTAATTAAAAAAATTTGTTTAGAGTATTATTTTATAATAAAGTAACGCAGATAAGAATTGTTTTTAATGTATGGCGTGTGTTAAGAATGTATAATGAGTTCAGCATTTTTAGTATTTGATCTTGCACACCTTTGTTAATATTACATGTGAATTTATAGTTATGATTTTTAGTATAATGTATGTATGTGCGGTTGTGTATTGTGTACAAAACAAAATTATCAATATTGCGGTGAATTACATAATGGCAGTAGCGTGAGTTTTGTAAGAACAAATACAAAACCATAATGTTATACAACCAATCCCAGTTCTGACCTACGGGAAGCTTTTCATTAATGATTGAGGTTCATTTGGTATTGCAAAATATCTGTGGTCACAAGGCAAAATCGCTTAATTCAATTTTACTTAATTTTCAGTAGGACAAAATGAAGTTTCAATTGAACATTTTATAAATACTAAGTAAATTTTTTTTGTTATTGTTTCACCTAAGGACAGAGAATGAACCAATTAATATAAGTGAGCTTGAAACACGATTCAAAACTTTCAGAGTTTTTAGGTATTTCTTAAAAAGCGACTTAAGCGATTGTCAAAAAATGCTATTTGGTGATTACCGAGAAGTTATCACAAAATAGTGGTGACCAACATTTCATTAACTAAGTTAAGTTAGACGATTTTTCCGAACTATAAATTTAACAATTTCGCACTTAAGCTATTTTTCAGGTTTTTGCTTTTATAATAATACATAAAAAACAATTGTTATTTAAACTGTTATTTCATTTATTTATTTTGAAAAAATTAATTTTCACAGAACAATTCATGATGTACATAATAATATTCAAAATAGATAATGAATAACAATAATATAAAATTATAAGGAATCAGTTTCTTTATCATCAGCTAAATCTGGATGGCATATCAGTTACTGCCAAGTTCTTGTAGAATGAATGGAAATTTGGATCAATTAACGGTAGTAAATTGATAAGGTCTTTTTTTTTCCTTGCTTATGCAAACTGGCATTTTATAGGCATATTGTAGATCAGATGATTTAAACGTATTAACTCCTCTCCGACGTAAATTAAGTTTTTTGAATGGCTCATTTTGAGTCGTTTTATATTCTAGTGCCCCAAAATGTTCTTTAGAATATTTTAACCACTTGACTTGCCGCTAAATGAGTTTTTCTCCATTCTCGTTTACATTTCTCCACATAAATTTTTCTTTGATAGCGGAAGAAAAATTAAAAATTTGATGTTGCTCCATTTCGATCACGTCAAATGTTTTTGTTGTACCGCACGATCGCACAAACTGGTACCAGTCGCGCGGATGGTGAATTTTTACTCCAGTTTTCTTCTTTGTTCGTTCGATCACCGAATGGTCCGAATCACACTCCATGTGGGTATGACCAGATGTGAGGAACTTATGATTAATGGTTGTGATATATCGTTCGTGATTTTCCAAAAAAATCATGAACATTGCGGATAGAAACGAATTTTTATTTTGACCGGTACAGTTATCGCTATATAATGTAACAGATCAAACATTGTGAGGTATGCTGTTCAAATGTTTATAAATGCATGATACAATATCATTTCCGCCACGCCCTGCTAATGCTTCATGCCACATGAAACAAAAAGGCTTATTTGTGACACCATCGTACACGGTTAGATTATAAGTCCATAGTTGGCGATTATAAAATGAAATCGAGGTTTGTAAAAAAGGCGTCGGGAGACATTGCTGCAAATTGAAACTATAGACTTTAAAAGTGGAATCCAAGCCAGCTAATTTCTTGTCATGTTCTTTACATTTGAAACCTAGATCGGCTTCAATGTGATGTGTTGATTGCTCCAATTTTAAAGTTAAAATTTCACGTTGATCCTTCGACACATCGATTTTAGCTTTTATGATTGAGCAATAGTTCCATGTGTCCGTCTTTGGTGATTTGAACTTAATGTTCATTTCTTGAAAGAGGAAATAATATAATTAGTAAAACGAAATATGAATATTATAAATTGTAAATATTATTTTACCTACCTTTAAATATTTTCGAAAATGTTGAAAGACTAATTCGATCGTTGTGTTTCTCACAAAATAATTGGTACATTTTACCTAGACTTTCTTTAATTATTTTCCCAGATTGTGTTTCATATGGTTTTCCATGGTTCCGTTTATTTTGGGTTGTTTTCCGTGAATATTTCTTTAAAGATAAGCATTGAGCGTTGCTTTCTAAATTACTTTCGATTTCAGCAGCCATAAGTTCTATTTCTGAATCGCTCATTAAGTTTATTGATTCGTCAAATTCTGTGGGCACATAATTCTGGTCGGCATCCGAATCATCAAATTGTTCTTCTTCAATGTTTTCATATTCAGGTGGTGCATGAAACGAAACAAACGAGTTAGTTGTTTGAGAATTGCATCTTTCTGATATGGTTGGAGGTTGATCTAGAGGTGAGAAACAATTTTGCTTTTCGATATTAATAGGGGTTTCTTCAGTGCAACCTAAAAAATGAAAATTATTACATTCATTCATTATAATTAGAATTTAATACAACCGTTAAAAATTAAATTAAATACTCACTAGTACCAGGATGAACGTTATTTTCCTTGTCATCTTGGTTTGACGCATTTAATGCCATTTGCATCATTTTTTTTGCCCGTGAACTCATTTTGTTTATTACTTATTAAAAACACATTAAATTACTAAACAGTTGCACTTAACACTTCTAATTAATAATATTAAACTAGTTTTCAATTAAAGGCACTTTAAAAAGAACAAAAATTTAAGTAAACAGTTTAAATCGTAGTTGTTCGGGTTAAAATAACTTATATCTACTTTAAACACAAATATTTAATAAAATCGTTTAAGAAAAACCGCCAAAATAACATAAGTTTTTAAAACTCACAATGACAAATTTTAAATAACCGCTTAACTTGTTATTATAGATACCAAAATTATGTTTTTATTTTTGAATAACCGCTTATGTTTACTTTAGCTTATGTTCCGATTCAAAGAATTTTAAAATTTTGTTGCGAATTACTTAGGAAATAAACACCTAAGTTGAAATAATTTTTTATTCCGAAACTAAAAATTTATTTATTGTTAGTTAGTGCTTAGGTAGATTTTTCATACTTAGGCGATTATTCCAAAATCATTGTATATCAAAATTGACTTAAGCGAATGTGTTTTTTCTTTGTTGTGTGGTCAAAAATAGTAGAAAATCCACCAAAATTTGTCCACAGAAAAAATGTTTTATTTGGAATACAGTTACATTCATATCTCAATTTGCGGTTAAGTTGACTTAAGCGATTTTGCCTTGTGACCACAGATATATGTTTATCGTTTTCATGTCAAATTGATCGAGACTGTATAATAAAACTAATATTGATAACTTCAAACAAAATAGTTGCTGCCTCTATGACAAATTCTTATTCGTGCTCAATTTCAAATAGGTTGATTGGGATTCCAATGTGTTTGTTAATTTAACAGTTAAATAACATTTATCGAATGATGATCTCAAGTCGAACTTAAATTTTTATGCACTACAGTACCATGTTGGTCTCGAAAACTAAGTTGGTGGTCTGGTATAATCTGTCCTTCAGATAATATTAGTTTTAATTTTTGTAATATCATTTTTTCAAAAAGTTTAGAAATCATCGGAAGTATACATATTGGCCTGTACGAAGCGACTTTTGTTTCGTCTTTTTCAGGCTCTGGAATCATTGTAATTAGCGATATTTTCCATTTCTTAGGGAAAACTCACATCTCATAATCGCATTAAAGATATAAATTTCGAAGGGTCCTCCATAAACTTTGGCGGTTTACTGATGTTAGTTTTTTGTGAAAACGTTTTTCAAGTGGTTAGAGAAAGCAGTAGCTTTGTACGTCACTTCTGGCCCAGTGT
The DNA here is from genome assembly GCA_951394425.1 of Tipula unca. Lineage (NCBI taxonomy): Eukaryota > Metazoa > Arthropoda > Insecta > Diptera > Tipulidae > Tipula > Tipula unca. Next base: position 88,648,069 of record OX596382.1, read on the forward strand.
CGGTCTGGTTGCCTTAGTTGCTGAATTCGATAATGTTGGCCTCTTTAGTTTTTTTGTTGCATTCTATAGTGAATAATCTGTCTTCTCGGTCGTCGAGAGTTCAGTAAGGTAACTCTGGATGAGTTGTTTTCGCTCCCTGCGAGAAATTTTATGCCCAAATGATTAAAATAATCGATATATGACTTATAAACAGACCATTCCTCTAGGCAGATATTAGTTGTTAATGCTTCGTTCGATCAAGACCGCAGTGCCGCCGTGTGCTCTTCCATCTGGATGTTTGGTGTCATATACTGAATATCCGTTGATTTTAATAAAATAATTTTTGTAAAGTATGTTTCTGATATTAGCATGAGGTCTATATTTTGATCGACAAGAAAGGTCTGAACCTCAGCTTTGTGCTGTGAAAGACCATTCGCATTCCATACAGCTATCTTTAGGAGCGTCAGTTTTGGCTTTTAACGATAATTTGCATTAGTGTGTTCATATTTTGAATCATTATTCTCATTTATCTTTCCATCATCATTAAGAAACTTTGGATCGTTTCGGTCAGTTTGTTTACGGTTGCGTGAATATTTAATTCTTCTTCGTTGAAATGTTGTTTCCGGTTTGCATCAAATTTTCTTTATTTAAGTGACTTATCTCACTTATTAATATAATATAGTTATTCATGTGCATTGCACTGTGGTATCACTAAATTTGCTAAATATGATGTCGACGCACTTTTTTCTTTTTGCTTATATACATATTTTTTGGGGGGCAATGATCAACTTTACCCATTGCGGAAGTATTCATTGCATTACCCTGATTCAATGCTGGTATTGACTGTGTTCGTAAACAGATATTGTTTTTTTGGGGGAAAATAGGCGCTGTACTACAAAACAACATTAAAAAGAACGGACACACCGCTTTTTTATTTAAATTATATTCCGCGGACATTAATTAAAATCTAATTTTTACTAGATATGGATTACCAAATTTCGCTGGATATGGAATTTTTAGGTAATGGATACATCTTTCTTATGGCAAAGAAAGAAAATAATTTTATTAGCCGAATATATATATCGTCGGTTTGCAGGAATAGTGACACATTCCAAAAAAGTTAGTTTTTCAGGAAATCGATTTGAATTTTTTTTTAGAAGGAAATCGTTAATTACTAAACCATTAACGAAGATAACTATATTTTTTATTTCTGGTTATTTTAGCTAACAGTCTTAGAGTTCTGATGGCTAGCAAAAAATATCATTATTTGCTCTATATGTTCATTATTTAAGGGTTAAAATAGCCCCATTTTGAAATGTGTCGTTATTCTTGATAATTCACATAGTGATAGGTATTAAAATTGCTGGTTTTAATAATAATACCTGAAAAGAAATAAGAGTTGACAGACACGCAAAAAAAGTTTATTTTATCATTTTATTATTTCAAATTCAAGAAAGTTTAAAATATAATAATACAAAATAACTCTTAATAATTAAAAGGAACTTAAAAGATTTATGAATGCAGAGATGCATAAAAAACAAAATTGTAATGATCATTACTATAAAATTGAAAGAATAACAATAACAATTTTCATTACAGACTTTCAAAAAAACTAGAGTAATATTTAGGAATATAATTCCCCTTTAGTAAATCAAGCAAGTCTTTTCGCTTACTGTCGGATATTCCAGGTTTAGAAGTATAAGCATGTTTTAATTAGAGAGGTGCATTTGAATTTCTGTGGCTATTCCGAATTACTATGGCTTCTTTGAATGCTTCGTCGCTGTAAGAAGTTTTATAAAATTTCGAAGACGGAGAACATTTTTCAACTTTTATTATTTTTATATCTGTTATTTTGACTAAGTTTGTTAAATTAAACCTCATTTGTGCATTCAAATCTTTTAAGTCATAAAACTCTTCGAACGACATAACGATCACTCTATGTGGGGCACCGTTTTTCTTGGCAGCTTTTATGCAACTTATGAAAGCATCTGGAGTGTACAATGGACCACTTCGTAGTTGCTTTTTCAGTTCACGCTCGACGGTTGAATGGACCGAATCACCCTCATTTTGGGTATGTTCTTTAATAAGGTACTTGTGTTTGATCGACTTGATATTCATGGTTTTAACGGCATATAGGTATAAGTTAAACATAAATTGATTTTTTTGCTGCCCTATATAATATCACTTCAATTTCTTCTTCTTGAGCTGACTTTTCTTGAAGGAACCGTAAAACACATGTACCAAGTTCATTAACACCCCTATTTCCTATTCCTTCATGCCATACAAAGCAATCGGCAAATTTGAATCGAAGGTCGTCAATGCTGAAGTTAAAAACGTTTAACTTGGACTTGTAGAAGAATACAGAAGCTTTGCCTTTGGGACATTGAAAAACGGCTTCCAAATCATATACTGCTACGATAATATTAGGTGTCTTCGAAAACTTTTCTTTATCAGATTTTTTTTCTTCCCGAGCTAAATCTTTTTCCTTTAAGTGGGTGTCGTACTTCTCCTTCGTTTCTTCCTTTTCTTCAACTGGAGCATTTTCATATGACACGCATAGCTCGCACTGGTCGTTTCTTGGCTTATAATTAAATATATTAAATTCTTTCGTAAAAATTTTGAAAAAAAGCAAATAATTACAAAATGGCGCATTTTTTTCTTGCACTCTGCAACATAATCTCTATGAATGTCTGAAATATATTTGTTTCCCTCTATATAATGCCTTTGCGATTCAGAGCGTCGATAGTGGCTTTCCACTTTGGGAATACTACGAATAAAAGAACGAACTTCTTCTTTTATTGCCCCATCAATCTGTGAATGGTGACCATGTTTCCCTTGTTTGTCTTCCTCCAACACGCCACTCATCAATTTATTCCGCTTTTGAAGTACAGTTCTAATTGGCCTGTTATTAATATCCAAAGTGTTTTTGAAAACAAATTTACAGACATGAAGTTTTTGTTCTTTTAAATTGAAATAGAATGCATTATTTAAAGATCTTCGGGAGTTTTCCCTTATATACCTATATCTTGGCTGAACTGCTTCTAAGCAGGAAGCAATAAAATATCTTTGCTTATCTAGATTGCCCAACTTCCAGAAAATCGTAAATATTCGATGATGTTCTTCTTCCGAAATTTTGCTAGAACAATTCAATCTGCATTTGTTACTACATGGTGGCTTCATTTGACGAGGCTCGGATACTTTCTTGACTTTGCTATTTCTCTCATAGGCTTTTCCTGTATTTCTTAATCGTTTGGCTGTGTTTCTCCTCCAGTTGGCTGCACTATTTATTCTCTTTCTACCCTTTTCTTTGGCTGTGTTTCTCCTCCAGTTGGCTGCACTATTTATTCTCTTTCTACCTTTTTCAAAACTTCTATCTAAGTTCAGTGTACGTCTGAATTCGACTGATAGGGCAGCCCTATTACCATAGCCCCTTCTATCCTATTTTCTAGCGTCGTGAACTCATGGTTCATGAGTAAGATTGAATTCAAATGATGTGGAAACCCGATTACCATAGGACCTTCCAATTCATTTTCTGGCTCCGTCAATTCGGCTGCATTGGGCTGCTCCAATGTTGATTTATTTTGCATTAATTCTGAATCTGTTGAGTTACCTGTATTAATATACTTTTTAAGTGCATCTCCTAGTATGGTGGTGTCTTCAAGTTTATCTTTTTTGCCTTGATCTAATACCATCTGTACGAACATTTTCCACGACTTGTCATAATATTATCTGTAGAGTGCAATAAGGCATTTAAATATGCAGTAAAATTGAGATTCATAATTTCCCACGAGAAATATTGACCCGAAGTGAAATAACGAACTGAAATAACGACACACAACGAAATAATGCCTTAATAATTGAGTAATACCGTTATAACTCAAAATAAACCGCTCTCAGAATTTACCGTTTTTCGAGAACAAAGTTTTAAATTTAAATATTACATTATTTTCTAAAAAATTAAATTATGGTAATACTTACTTTTTTCATAAACAATGGCACAACTCGAAATATAACGTTATTTTAGAAACAACAACAGGTAACGGCCGAATGAATTTTTCTCATAGAATGACACAACAAAAAATGTATCGTTATTTTACTAAAATATTATTATAAATATCGGCACTACACGAAAAGTGCCGTTATTGTACAAAATATATTTTAAGACACAAATCGAAATGATGCTACTTTAACACTAATATTTCAACAATATTGTCACAACTAAAAATAAATCATTTTCAGGTTTTATTGCTTTTCAATAACAACGTTTCAAGTTTAATTACTACACTATTTTCTAAAAAATAATTGACAGTAATACTTACGATTTTTCCCAAAAAATGTCACAATTTAAAATACAACGTTGTTTTGGAAAATAACAATACTAAACTGCAATTAATTTTATATGAAAAAGTGACACAACACACTCGATTTACAATCGAAATTATTTTTAAAAATTTCGTGCAAAGAATAAAATTGAATCTGTTTGGATACTAAATGATTTCCTTCAACTAGCGAATCGACGATCGCTGATAGATGACTAGGCTTTTCAAATAAAGTCTCTTGGAATAAAATCTGTATATTGACAAGACATTGTACAAAAGAGTCAAAACCTCACGTGTTCTTATAAAACTCTTGTAGTGATGACATTTCCAACTGTTCTTTTTGTGACTTCAAGTTAAATTCTAAAATAATTTTTACTTTGAAATAGTTAAATTCTCGCTTTACTATCGATTTTTTAGGACCCCATTTTTCTTTTGTGTGCACAATTTTTGATTCAGTTAATTTTTTGCTAGATGGTGATGGTCCAAGCATAATGGATTTTAATGACGTTTTAGGTACTTTTAATTCAAGTTTTTTATACAAATACATATTTGGCTGATTTCTTTCTTTTAGAAATTTTAAACATTCGGTAGGTAATCTTCCAAAATGTGGTGCGTTTCGGCAACGTCTTTTGATGGTGGCAAAATAATTGTCAACATGGCTATTACTCAAACTGTGCTCTTGATTCAAAATTAAACATCACATACATATATAGGTCAAATATTTCTTACAGAATTTGACTAAGAAAATTGGATTGTAAAACATATTTACCGGACCACTTGTTCACCACTATTTTTGTATTTGTTAATAGATGTTTTTATAATTTCATCAAAATCTATAAAAAAAAGGGCTTCGCTCATAAACAGTTTTTAAATTTATTTTGTTAATTTGTTTGTTTCATTAACCTTATCGCTATTAGATGCATCCTGATCGATTACATTTTCTTGGCTCGAAATTTCATTTCGTACAAATGCTGTTTGTTATAAATGAAATTTAAAGTACTATTCAATGTAATTACTGTCCTTTCATTTGAACTTTTAGAAGTATGTATATACTGTCAAATCACTAAATGTAGTTTTTATACTCTTGTAATTTTCATTAAATATAATGTTGCTACAATTACTTTCCTATGCTTTGAAAGTTGTTGAATTTAGGGCAAAACTTTGATTGAGATTGAGATTGAAGAATATTCACTCACCTATTGTTTCAAAACTATGGTATGCGCTGACTAAATCGGTAACTGGAAACGGATCAGTTGATTCGCTCTCATAAATTTGTATTGGTACGATCGGTGAATAGTAAAAAATTAATTTGCTCTCTTCTTGCGATGGGCGGATTAACCCGCCAGTGGAATTTTGCAAAACATCGAATTGCATTTTACTGAATGAAATAACAAAAAACGGTGTTATGGATAATCTTTGTAAACATGGAGATAATGTTTCTCGGCTTTGGTTTTTTATCTCCATATATTTATATACATATATCCATTACATCGTCAGAATGTAGGTCTTGTTCCTTAATTGCTTCAAATTTTATTTTCCTTAAAACATTATCTGTTTTTGATTTCAACAATGTTTTTTGAGTAATTACAAAATCTGGATCCTCCTCATACCAAAGATTTTCTTTTACTTGTTCTTCAGTTTTTTTCAATAGAATTTTTCTTAACGGTTATGCTGAGGAACTGAAGAACTTTTCCAGAATGGATGATCTATCGGATTATTATAGGATAGATTACTTTATTATTTTATATTTCTTACATTCACTTTCCAAACCTTTATGAGAACAATAAGCATGGAAATAGGTTTCTGGTTTTCGTCATAGCTCGCCATTCAAATAAGGTTTAATTTCTGAAATCTTGTTTTCACCAAGTAATTAAAAATTTGTTTTAGTAGTTTTATGAAAACGTACCGTTATCAGTTTTAAATTTTCAATCACTTTTATATAAGTAAATTAACTTACTTCGTATAACTTTTATTTCCTTAAAGTGCATTTCTTTGCAAATAACTGTAAGAACATGACTAATTTTACAGTTTGTACTAAATTTCAGTTCATTTATATGATTAACATTGTTTAAATTCGGTCAACAGCATTTTAAAAATATATTAAACCAGCCATATTCATAAAATCATTATCACAGTACTAATTCACTGTATATACAAATTAAACTTACCTGCCTACCTCAAATAGTTAAACTGTGTCGTTAATTTACAGTAAACCTATTATTTCAAGTAGGTGTAATATTACAAATTCCAACTGTAAACCAACAATTAGTAAACCATTAAAAGAAAAAGTAATAAAACAAATTGAAATCAATTACTGATTTTATTGTTAGGACACAACACAAATACTTTTTTAGATTTTAACAAAATTGAATATTAAACAATCAACAAACTATAAATCAATAACAGATTTCACAGGACAAAAACCAAGGTTTTTTTTATATTTAACATATGTATTAGCATGTCGTCACCTCAGTATTACAATGATTTAAATGCATTTTTCAGTTATCAATGCCACTGTACTTAAAAAAACAAAATCTTTCGATTGGTAGTTTCAATTTTTCCTAACAGCTGCCATTGCAAAGATATCAGTATGCCAAATGTTACAAACAACAAGTAAATATTTATGTGTTACGTATGCGTTTATATTGAAATAACATAATTTCGCACTAATATTTTCTTATACATTTATAAATGTTTAAGTGTGACAACCCTAAAATTAAATAAAGAATTTAAATGTAACTTACAGACAATTAACTATCGAACTAAGCATGAACGCAAAATACAAATTCAAAAATTTAAAGTGTTACTTACATACAATTAGTGCACAACTAAGGGCATAAATGCAAAATTGGCACTCAGAATTTGAATGTTACATCCTTTCAATTTACTATCGACCTAAGGATAAACGCAAAATTGAAATACAGAATAAAAGTGTTGTATACAACAAGGCATAATGCAAAATATCAGTTTACGAATTTAAATGTTACATACTAGGGGAGTTCAATATATTGCACTAACTTTTAACAGCTTAGGAAGATTGTGTAAAATTGTGCTAACACTGCCAATAGATATATTTAATATTACACTTTATTTTGAAATGGTGACCGACTTGTCTTCCAATATAAGATCACCGGTTAAAATGAACATTTCGTGAATAACAACTTCTAAATGATACGGAAACTTTATTGTTTAAAATTTATAAAATGTTAACATCTTTGTAAGTAATAGGTAAAACCTACGGTATATTGCATATGTTTAGATATTTTTAAGTGAAAAAAGTTACATCGTTGCGTCCTTGACAAAAGAAAATTTTATTTCTTTATTGTACAATAAATAAAATAATATTTTTATTGAGAAATAGTACAAAATATACAAAAGTAATTTATAGTAAGTTTTGCAAACAAAAAATAATATTTACTTCTGCATATTCAATGAGAGAATTCAATTTTTTAAACAGAATACTTATTATAACAAAATTTTTATATAGTTGTACAACTCATGTTGTATTTTAGTTATTATAAATAATAAATTACTAAAATAAATGAAAACTAAAGTGTTTGTAGTACCATTTTGGAAAAATAGTAACAATACACCCCATAAATAATATTATTAAAAAATTTGTTATAAAATAAATTATTAAATCACAACAGATCACAACATATATAATATAAAAACTATCACAATTCAAGTAAAGTTCAGGAATACCATTCAGTCTCCATCTTTTCTATTGCTACTGTACAGCTCATGAGATTTTTTAACTAGTTCATTATTTAATTTTAAATCAAAACATGACGAGCCACAGCTTTTTAAATAATCTTTGGCTAGTAAAATGCCTTTTAAAGATTCGACACTTAAACGATTTCTAATTTTCGTTTTATTTAAGTTAATTTGCGAAAACGTACGTTCAACATTCGCGGAAGAGTTCGGTAAACTTAAAATTTGAAATATAAATTTTCCCATCAGCGGAAAAGCTATAGACTTATCTTCTCGTTTGCTCACACAACTCTACATAAAATGACAAGCAATTATTTTTAAAAACTTTAATATCATTCGAATTAATGTTTGTGGTTAAAATACATTTCTGAACTTCTATTCCTAAATAAAGTTCTTCTTCAATTAAATTATAGGGATGTGTAAAATTAACATCTTCAATATTTCGCGATTTGATATAGTCAGGTTTTAAAAAGTTGTCAAATATTGTGAACACTAAACGTTTTATTTCATCGAACATGATGTGAACTTGTGGACTTTCACTTTGGAAAAGCTTATTTAACTCGTTTACCTGAGGTAGGATATATTTTAGAAATTTCAAATAAAGTTCGTTAATTGGTTTTTTTAGTTTACTTAGTATTTCTTGAGCGCTATCAATATAATCGTTCTGTACAGCAAATCCAAAACATATTTTAAGAGGTTCATATGAAGTGAGCAAACGATTTACAACACTTTCTAATGAAAGCCAACGAGTTTGACTTGGGTGTAAAATTTTTCTTGGTTTTTGTTCTAATAAAACGATAATTTCTTTTAAATTTGCCGCACGTTTAGGGCTATTTTGAACATAACTATATATTTCCCGAGCCATCGTTTCTACTGATGAGGGAAGCTTTAAACAAGCGTATGATGAACATAAGGCAAATGAGTAGATAGTGCGGCACCTGGGTCGACCTACTTTCAAAGTAGGTCACGACCTACTTTCAAAGTAGGTCACGACCTATATCAACAATCTGGGTCGACCTACTTCCGTCTGGGTCGACCTACTTCCGTAAACGACAACGACCTTGAAAGTAGGTCGACCCAGATTGTTTACTAGACATTCCATTGAGCGTAAACGACAATACCTTACGGAAGTAGGTCGACCCAGATTGTTGATACACATTCCATCGACCCAGATTGTTGATACACATTCCATTGAGCGTAAACGATAATACTACACATGGCCTTTAGCGTAAATGATTACACATTGTTTTTAAAGACGTCATTGACCTATATATTTGTACGGAAATATTTTTTAGCGTAAACACGGCCTACACCTCAATACTACACACGACATTTAGCGTAAACGACAAGACCTATCTCAATACTACACACGATCTTTAGCGTGGGTTAATCATTTATTAACCTGTCTATACAACAAAAATACAAAAAATGTTGTTCATGTCGAATGTATTTATTTTTTATTAAAATATATATTGTAACATGAACAACGTAAAATAGGCCGTGGGAGCGTCGGAAGATGAACGTAAATTAATCACTATATACAAAAAAAAATTGCATTTTAAATGCAAAAATCTGTATATGGTAGCGTTCGATGATCTCGCAACAATTAATGGATGACGATGCATTATTGTTCATGAACAATCTAAAATCGGACGTGGGGCGTGGGGCGCCGGGAGATGAACGTTTATGCATTATTAACAATTAACATTCTAAAATCGGACGTGGGGAGCGCACGTCACCGCCATCACCTTTGAGTTTTTTACTAAAAAATTGTAGTACATGTCAATGTCATTAACTTTTTTAAATTGGCGTTAAGAATTTAAATAAATAGGTACAAAAAAAACTGCATTTTATACATTTATACGTAAGACATTGTATAAGATTGTGCACGATGGCGTTCGATGATCTCTATTTTAGAATATGTTGTTGTTTTTGTAAATGGATATTATAATATATAATGTTGCACACTCACAATGATGAATATCGGAAGGCGATTTTTTTGTTGTTTATGTATTTCGTATATGAATATCGGATGGAATGAAACACAAACAAATAAATGATCAAACAAACAAATACATATATATTACAAAGTTGGACATTATCATACAGAATAAACATAATCATACTAGATTTTTTAGTTACAATTTCTGATATACTACACTGAATGTACAAGTGTACATTTAGCACGAATAAAAATGTATCTATAGAATACACATATATACAAATATAGGTGTTTCGAGGATTTGGGGTGAAAATTGAAACAATGCCTGGAAATTTCCACCAATATGATCATACAAAATATGAATATGATGTGATTTGCGAGAGATGCGATAAAAACTGCTACTTCGAGGTGATGTCAAACGAGGGTACTTGATGACAGCTCATATCTATTATAATATAGAATATCTATTATACACAATAAACATGTTTAAAGAACTATAATAAACACTCGATTCAGATTAATAAACTTTATTTAAATTAAATTTCTGATAATATCTTCTTATGATAAATTAAGATAAATATATGTTACAGACACATTATGTTTTGAATACTTTGTTGTTGTTGAGTATTGATCATTCCCTATATTTTCTTATCAGCTTGTTATGAATATTATAAATAGACATGTATAAACTAATTACTTTGCATTAGAAATATAATTTATATTGTTTTGATAGTTTTTTCTTAAGACTATATCAATGAATTAACTTCACTTTGTTGCGTATAGGCATTGTAATATTTTCTTGTTATCAGTTTGTTTTGAATAATAAAAATTAATTGTTACTCTTGAACATTTCAGCCATTTTAATTTATAAAGTACAACGCCATCTTTTATTGATAGACGGAAATGAACATATCAGCCATCTTTTACAAGTACAACATAATTAAAAACATTATAATCTTCACCTCTACGCTAATCCGGAAATTAAAATGACCTTATTCTTGTATATTAATGCGTTTTTAACCAGATTTTCACCATTTTTAACAAAGGTGGATGATTAAAATGCTGAAAAGCTTATTAAATAAATAATGTCTATAATAAACTAAAGTGTATACCTGATAAATAGCATGCAATTCAGGCGTAATCCTATAATATACAGAATTTAGTTGTTATTGGGCACTTTTAGTACTAATTGTGTTCGTTTTTAATGGCTGAATTAAGAATAGTCAATATGAAAAGTCATTATGTAGGTGAAATAATACACATTTTTAAATACACAATTGCGGGGTAGAATTTTTTGTCGCATACTTTTAAAAAAATTTAATATTAACTCAGCTGGAAAAATATAACATACATTGTATGTATAGATTAAGATTTTATTTTACGTTTTTATGATATTCTAAGTTTATAACATTTTTCATAATAGACTGTTTCTCTATTAAACTTGTACAAAAAAAAATTGCATTTTAAACATGTACGAGTATATACATGTTTACGTAAAACATTGTACTAGACTGTGCACGATTGCGTTCGTTGATCTCGTAACAAATGATGGATTAAAAGAAAGATCAACTTGCAGGACGATGCATTAATTATTGTTCATGAACAATCTAAAATCGAACGTGGGACGTCCGAAGATGAACTTTTACGCATTATTCTTAATTGTTCATGAACAATCTAAAATCGGACGTGGGACGTGCGAAGATGAACGTTTATGCATTATTCTTAATTAACTTTCTAAAATCGGACGTCGGACGTTGAAATGCGACGGCGCACGTCACCGCGACCACCATTGAGTTTTTACTAAACAAATATAACAACAACAAATCTGATGAATGAAAATTGAATTGATATAATGTAGATAACACCGACACAAAAAAAACAAAAAATAAAAATAAAAAAAACGCGAATTATTTCTTGTGCTGTTGTTGATGTTGTTGTAAATGGATATTATAATAAATAATGTTGCACACTCACAAAGATGAATATCGGAAGCAAGATTTTTTTTGTTTATGTTTTTTTTTTTTGTATATGAATATCGGATGGAATGAAACACAAACAAACAAATGATCAAACAAACAAATATTTATTACCAAGTTGGACATTATCATACAGAATAAACATAATCATGCAAGAATTAATATGAATATTGAGTTAGAGATAATTGATTTTTGTTGTTTGTGCTGTGCTAAGAATATATAGCCTAATGAATATTTGTGTAGATATTGTGTGGTCTGGGAAATAGTAACATTTTTTTTTTCACTAATAAATTACGAACAATAGAGGAGCCCAAACTAATATACAAATTAGTATCAAAGAAAAAAACAAAACAGAAAACCACAAACTCAAAAAGAAAAAAAAAACATTGAGTTTATTTTTAAAAATTTATTTATTTGTTTTATTAAATTTTTTTTTTGTTATACCTTAAAATTAAATATTAATATAAAAATTAAAAATAAAATTAAATACAAATTAAAAAATGTATTGATTATTTATCTATTATAATAATAAATATGTTCATCCTCCCAATATCGTACGAAATAAAGGGCCTCTTCCACAGACCCTCTACATCAACTCAGTATCATGTCGAGATTGGCATCACACCAGGCGACGTATGCCCAGACACCTTCGCTCTGCCCTCCGCATCAAAAACACATGAATCTCCATTGCATCGATAACATTGGAGGATCCTTCAATTGGTGTTACATCTTCAGACTTACGAGTATTGGCACAACACATTTTTTCATGAATTTAATGGTTAAAATACGAATGATTAATATTCATAAAAAATGATGCTATATATATGTTCATCTTAGTATGGAGGGTGGAAATTACACGCGATACTTAAAGATATACAGATATCTTTAATATATGTTTTTCTATATTTTATATTTATTAAGAAAACTTACCAGGGGTCGGTTTATGTATAAGTGATTAATTTACAATATATTTTAATAAAAATAAATGCATTCGACATGAGCAACATTTCTTATATTTTTGTTGTATACTTTTAAGTACATATGTTCTTTTACTTTACCATTTATTTTATATTGATAACGTCAATTTAAAAAATTAACAACATGTAAATTGACAGGCTAATAAATAATTAACTCCTGAGATAGGTAAAGCGATATTGTGTACATTATAATATGTGATAATAGAGTGATTCCTGCTTTGTTCCGATCATGCTATTGTTGGACGAGGGTAATTCCTCCTTTGTTCCTATTCTGTTATTGTAGAACGGTTTACCACCACAGGATGCCTGTGAACATTTTCACCAACAGGATCTTCGTGACTTTCAGAGCTTTCTTTTTCGTCAGAATCCTCCTCCGACTCAACAAAATTTTCTTCTATGTCCAGGCCATATATTGTTATGTAACCAAATAAATGAAAATTATTTTCTACAGTGATAGTTGTCAGAAATGTGATTTTCACCGGTTTTAGCCTATTTTGTCAGAAAAATCCGAAATTATGTGGGAAAATGGCTCTTTTCTTGCATATTAGGTCGATTTTAACAAGATTTTCACCGGTTTTAGCCGATTTACACAGAAAAACCCAGAAATTATGTGAAAAATGGCACTTTTTTTTGCATATTAACACGTTTTTAATAAGATTTTCATCATTTTTAGCCTATTTTGTCAGAAAAATCCGAAATTATGTGGGAAAATGGCTCACTTCTTGCATATTAGGTCGTTTTTAACAAGATTTTCACCGGTTTTAGCCTATTTTGTCCGACAAAATACGAAATTATGTGGGAAAATGGCTCTTTTCTTGTCTTTTAGGTCGTTTTTAACAAGATTTTCAACGGTTTTACCCTATTTTGTCAGAAAACCCTAATAATTATGTGGGAAAATGACACTTTTCTTGCCTATGAACACGTTTTTAACAATATTTTCATCATTTTTAGCCTATTTTGTCAGAAAAACCCAGAAATTATGTGAAAAATGGCACTTTTCTTGCATATTAACACGTTTTTAACAAGATTTTCATCATTTTTGGCCTATTTTGTCACACAAATTCGAAATTATGTTGGAAAATAGCTTTTTTCTTGCTTATTAGATCGTTTTTAACAAGATTTTCACCGGTTTTAGCCTATTTTGTCAGAAAAACCCAGAAATTATGTGGAAAATGGCACTTTTGTTGCATATTACCTCGTTTCAGCAAAATTTTTTTAGCCTATTTTGTCAACAAAAAAAAAAAAAATCCGAAAATTATACTTTCTATGAATCATTAATTTTTATTATTATTATTTACAATTTTCATTTTTTTCTTTTTCGATTTTTTTAGAAGATCTCCTCTTCAGCTTCTACTACATTCCAAACACCATTTGCATCTCGTAAAACTTCACCAGTTGTGAAATCTAATATAGTACCGTCCTTTTTAAGAATAGTTCGTCGAAACGGTTTCGAAAAATTCATAAAATCCATAAAATCATCATACTCGTACATCCTTAAATTGTTGAAAAGTTCTAAAATTTTAAAAATTAAATTAAAAAAATATATAAAAATCAATCTCACCGTTTTTAAAATTCTAAATGAAAACTCACTTCTTCGAGACAATAATAATAATAATACGAAAATTAAAAAGCAATGTTATTTATATACTTTTCAGCAAAGTTTATATCTCTTTTTTTCTTTTTATAAACTATCACACATATTAGAACACACTTTTAGTAACAAACTCGTCTCATCCAACAGTATTTCTAGGAATTTTGCAAATACGTCAGGTCCACGACGCGTTATTTTCCTAATTAATTCTTCTAAATGTTGATGTTTCTCAAATTGTCTTTCAATATTATCCAACATTTTATGTGAAACAATATTCTTTCTTAAACATTTTTCGGCAAAACTTTCATACTTCAACACTTGTACTAATATTGATAAATTGTTTAATAAAACTTCACAATGATTTTGATTCATTTTGAAACCAATTCGAGTCACTATGCACGTTTAACTAACAGAAACTCAAGAAATTACATTTTCTATTGTGTTTACATTTTCTATTTTATTATTTATTTTATAATTTTACTTTTTTAAATTTCGACTCCTTAAATTTCCGAGTAGAAACAAATAGATGGTTGCTTTGTATATAATTTACAAATAAAGCGTTAATGTTCGTGAAACGTTATAGTTTTTTTGTTATTTTTTTTTGTTTACGTGATATTTGTCGATCAAGTTTAATCATATTTAGGATTGTGCTCATCAGTCATCATAGAAGTAATGAGTTTAAAATGTTTATAAATACTGACTTCAGGTTTGATAAAATTTTTAGTAAATGGTTAGAACTGATACTATAAACAAATGAATCATTTAAAATTAGAAGTATCAAAGATGTCTACTAATCCGCTCGTAGATTCAACAAACATTCAAAGTAGTACTATCGAAACTGACTCTATACATTTTTCTGATGATCGTAGACGAAAAATAAATCATACGACATCAAAGACCTTTTCAAAAGATTCCAATAAAGTAAACATGAGTTCTTGTAATTTGAAGAATTATGATAATGTTCCGTACATGAGGTCATTAGAAGATCGGTTAAATTCATTCTATCGATCTCGATGGATGAGTTATTTGATTGATCCCGAAGCAGTATCGTCGGCCGGATTTTACTACACAAGTATAGATGATTAACTGAAATGTTTCAACTGTGGCGGAGTTCTAGGTGATTGGAATTTCACCGATAACCCATGGGAAGAACACGCCTTTTGGTTCCCGGATTGTAGCTTTCTCCAGCAAGAAAAGGGGTTTGGGTTTGTCGCTAGTGTCAAGAAGAGATGGACTCAACACTTAAATATAGTGAAGTGTAATAGAGATAGAATTGGATGATTTAATAAAACTGAAAAAATTTAAAAAGATGCATTTTATATCATATATGAAATAAAAATAATAAATCAGAAATTGTACTGAGTATTAGAGTAAAAACCAATGGTGGTAGTGGTGACGTGTGCCGTCGCATTTCAGCGTCCCACGTCCGATTTTAGAATGTTAATTAAGAATAATCCATAAACGTTCAACTTCGGACGTCACACGTCCGATTTTAGAATGTTCATGATCACTAAAGCATAAAGGTTCACCTGTTTAACAGTCTATTGCGATACATTTTTGATTGTTCATGAAATAACGTGGTCATGTCACGACATAACATGTCAATGCTGATGACCGCTATGGAATTTTTCGTAAAAAACAGTGTTTTTTCTATTTAGTTTGCTTGTTTGTTTTTCTGCAAAAGAGTATAAATTTGTAAGAGTTAGTTTGAATTGATATCATTTCAACCATGGCATCACATCAGAGTGCACTAAATAAGTTAAACAGTGTAAAGGCGTTCACAGAAAAGGCTGTTATTCCATTTGTGGATTTGGAAGTTGGGAAAAACTACCCGATTGTGGAAATAAAGAGGGTTGTCACCAGATATGGAACAAAACTGCTTGTGGAAACGGAAGAAAATACTATATTTTTACCGGAGCGGTACAATATTTTGGATGACATGGAGATAGAGAGCCTGAAACAAGTGTGCAATGGTGGATCTTTGATTTTAATTAAAGAAAATAAATATAGTTTAAAGTTTATTTTTTAAATTTTTTATTTACAAGAACAATAATATTGTACAATAAAATAAATAAAAAAAGTAAATAAAAATAATAAAAACAATATATGTGTATTTCTTTTTTCTTGTTCTGCTTCTGATTGTCGTGTTCAGCGTTGCCATATCGACAGTTTTTCCTGTAAATCACAGTTTTTTGCTAAACAGGACAGTTTTCCAGTTTTGTTGTTAAAATTCCAGTTTTTCTGAATTGTATAAGTTTTTTTATTTAGTTTACTTCTTGTTGTTATGTGTTTTTTCGAAAAAGATAATGTAATTCCATACAGAAATACAATTATTTGTTCATTGGGCAATTTTGGAGACGCCTTATGGGTCGACTAATACGGCCTTTACAACCATTCCAAATGTGGTAAGTCGCGCCACGGATAATTTACAACTTTTGGATGATGAATGGAGGGAATTGAGGTTTCTAAGCTTCAAAGATCTTAATTTAAATGAAGGCGACCGGGTTGAACATTTCTGGGAGACACTATTTTCATTGAAAAGGGGAGATGGAAATGAAATCTTTCCTAATTTAAGGAATGTAGTAATGGCAATTTTAACAGTCCCTGTGGCTACAGCCAATGTAGAACGATTGTTTTCGCAAATAAATATAAATAAAACGAAAATACGAAATAAGCTGACTGTAGCCACATTGACAGGGATTTTGAGAACTAAAGACTATTTAAAGAAACGAAACAGTAGTTCTATAAATTTCCAACATTCAAATAAAATGTTAAAAAAACTAAATTATTTAATGTATAACCAAAACAAAACAGTATCGTAATTGCACAAAGTTCAATTGAACAAAATTTAATTACAAATGTGATAATATTGCGTAAAGCATGAATTTAATATTTAAGTAATTTAATTGACAAGAAGTCAAATACGCTTTATGTTTTTCAAATGTGATATTTATACTGAAATTTAAATACAATTTATTTCTTATTAAATTTTTTATTATTAAGTCAAATTACAAGTATTATTTATATAAAATTGAAACTAAATATATTTCTGTCATATGAAAAATAAATTGTTTTCTTGCATTTAAATTTTTGGCAGTTTTTTTATTGTAAACCTCATATAAACAGTTTTAATGTTCAAAAAACAGGATTTTCTTGCTCAATTTACAGTTTTTCGGAAAAAATTATATGGCAACACTGGTCGTGTTGCTTGTATGAACGAGTCATAACTTTCATAGCATTCTGGAAAGTCGTATGCTCCGACGTTGTCATCATCATCTTCGATAATATTGTCCAATATTTTTACATGTTGAATCTGGGGACTTGTTAGTGAGCATTTAAGGTGTTCTAAATATGGGTCATCGCCTTCTATACACTGATGTAGCTGTATGTTACAATAGTGACACATTACCACATCCATATGTTGTAAATAAAAAAAATCCATAACGAGCCATTTTTGAACGATTTAAAAACCCGGAACAAAGGAGGAATTACCCTCGTCCAACAATAGCATGATCGGAACAAAGCAGGAATCACTCTATTATCACATATTATAATGTACACAATATCGCTTTACCTATCTCAGGAGTTAATTATTTATTAGCCTGTCAATTTACATGTTGTTAATTTTTTAAATTGACGTTATCAATATAAAATAAATGGTAAAGTAAAAGAACATATGTACTTAAAAGTATACAACAAAAATATAAGAAATGTTGCTCATGTCGAATGCATTTATTTTTATTAAAATATATTGTAAATTAATCACTTATACATAAACCGACCCCTGGTAAGTTTTCTTAATAAATATAAAATATAGAAAAACATATATTAAAGATATCTGTATATCTTTAAGTATCGCGTGTAATTTCCACCCTCCATACTAAGATGAACATATATATAGCATCATTTTTTATGAATATTAATCATTCGTATTTTAACCATTAAATTCATGAAAAAATGTGTTGTGCCAATACTCGTAAGTCTGAAGATGTAACACCAATTGAAGGATCCTCCAATGTTATCGATGCAATGGAGATTCATGTGTTTTTGATGCGGAGGGCAGAGCGAAGGTGTCTGGGCATACGTCGCCTGGTGTGATGCCAATCTCGACATGATACTGAGTTGATGTAGAGGGTCTGTGGAAGAGGCCCTTTATTTCGTACGATATTGGGAGGATGAACATATTTATTATTATAATAGATAAATAATCAATACATTTTTTAATTTGTATTTAATTTTATTTTTAATTTTTATATTAATATTTAATTTTAAGGTATAACAAAAAAAAAATTTAATAAAACAAATAAATAAATTTTTAAAAATAAACTCAATGTTTTTTTTTTCTTTTTGAGTTTGTGGTTTTCTGTTTTGTTTTTTTCTTTGATACTAATTTGTATATTAGTTTGGGCTCCTCTATTGTTCGTAATTTATTAGTGAAAAAAAAAATGTTACTATTTCCCAGACCACACAATATCTACACAAATATTCATTAGGCTATATATTCTTAGCACAGCACAAACAACAAAAATCAATTATCTCTAACTCAATATTCATATTAATTCTTGCATGATTATGTTTATTCTGTATGATAATGTCCAACTTGGTAATAAATATTTGTTTGTTTGATCATTTGTTTGTTTGTGTTTCATTCCATCCGATATTCATATACAAAAAAAAAAAACATAAACAAAAAAAATCTTGCTTCCGATATTCATCTTTGTGAGTGTGCAACATTATTTATTATAATATCCATTTACAACAACATCAACAACAGCACAAGAAATAATTCGCGTTTTTTTTATTTTTATTTTTTGTTTTTTTTGTGTCGGTGTTATCTACATTATATCAATTCAATTTTCATTCATCAGATTTGTTGTTGTTATATTTGTTTAGTAAAAACTCAATGGTGGTCGCGGTGACGTGCGCCGTCGCATTTCAACGTCCGACGTCCGATTTTAGAAAGTTAATTAAGAATAATGCATAAACGTTCATCTTCGCACGTCCCACGTCCGATTTTAGATTGTTCATGAACAATTAAGAATAATGCGTAAAAGTTCATCTTCGGACGTCCCACGTTCGATTTTAGATTGTTCATGAACAATAATTAATGCATCGTCCTGCAAGTTGATCTTTCTTTTAATCCATCATTTGTTACGAGATCAACGAACGCAATCGTGCACAGTCTAGTACAATGTTTTACGTAAACATGTATATACTCGTACATGTTTAAAATGCAATTTTTTTTTGTACAAGTTTAATAGAGAAACAGTCTATTATGAAAAATGTTATAAACTTAGAATATCATAAAAACGTAAAATAAAATCTTAATCTATACATACAATGTATGTTATATTTTTCCAGCTGAGTTAATATTAAATTTTTTTAAAAGTATGCGACAAAAAATTCTACCCCGCAATTGTGTATTTAAAAATGTGTATTATTTCACCTACATAATGACTTTTCATATTGACTATTCTTAATTCAGCCATTAAAAACGAACACAATTAGTACTAAAAGTGCCCAATAACAACTAAATTCTGTATATTATAGGATTACGCCTGAATTGCATGCTATTTATCAGGTATACACTTTAGTTTATTATAGACATTATTTATTTAATAAGCTTTTCAGCATTTTAATCATCCACCTTTGTTAAAAATGGTGAAAATCTGGTTAAAAACGCATTAATATACAAGAATAAGGTCATTTTAATTTCCGGATTAGCGTAGAGGTGAAGATTATAATGTTTTTAATTATGTTGTACTTGTAAAAGATGGCTGATATGTTCATTTCCGTCTATCAATAAAAGATGGCGTTGTACTTTATAAATTAAAATGGCTGAAATGTTCAAGAGTAACAATTAATTTTTATTATTCAAAACAAACTGATAACAAGAAAATATTACAATGCCTATACGCAACAAAGTGAAGTTAATTCATTGATATAGTCTTAAGAAAAAACTATCAAAACAATATAAATTATATTTCTAATGCAAAGTAATTAGTTTATACATGTCTATTTATAATATTCATAACAAGCTGATAAGAAAATATAGGGAATGATCAATACTCAACAACAACAAAGTATTCAAAACATAATGTGTCTGTAACATATATTTATCTTAATTTATCATAAGAAGATATTATCAGAAATTTAATTTAAATAAAGTTTATTAATCTGAATCGAGTGTTTATTATAGTTCTTTAAACATGTTTATTGTGTATAATAGATATTCTATATTATAATAGATATGAGCTGTCATCAAGTACCCTCGTTTGACATCACCTCGAAGTAGCAGTTTTTATCGCATCTCTCGCAAATCACATCATATTCATATTTTGTATGATCATATTGGTGGAAATTTCCAGGCATTGTTTCAATTTTCACCCCAAATCCTCGAAACACCTATATTTGTATATATGTGTATTCTATAGATACATTTTTATTCGTGCTAAATGTACACTTGTACATTCAGTGTAGTATATCAGAAATTGTAACTAAAAAATCTAGTATGATTATGTTTATTCTGTATGATAATGTCCAACTTTGTAATATATATGTATTTGTTTGTTTGATCATTTATTTGTTTGTGTTTCATTCCATCCGATATTCATATACGAAATACATAAACAACAAAAAAATCGCCTTCCGATATTCATCATTGTGAGTGTGCAACATTATATATTATAATATCCATTTACAAAAACAACAACATATTCTAAAATAGAGATCATCGAACGCCATCGTGCACAATCTTATACAATGTCTTACGTATAAATGTATAAAATGCAGTTTTTTTTGTACCTATTTATTTAAATTCTTAACGCCAATTTAAAAAAGTTAATGACATTGACATGTACTACAATTTTTTAGTAAAAAACTCAAAGGTGATGGCGGTGACGTGCGCTCCCCACGTCCGATTTTAGAATGTTAATTGTTAATAATGCATAAACGTTCATCTCCCGGCGCCCCACGCCCCACGTCCGATTTTAGATTGTTCATGAACAATAATGCATCGTCATCCATTAATTGTTGCGAGATCATCGAACGCTACCATATACAGATTTTTGCATTTAAAATGCAATTTTTTTTTGTATATAGTGATTAATTTACGTTCATCTTCCGACGCTCCCACAGCCTATTTTACGTTGTTCATGAACAATAATGTATCGTCATCCTTCATCCATTAATTGTTGCGAGATCATCGAACGCAACCATATACAGATATGCATTTAAAATGCAATTTTTTTTTGTATATAGTGATTAATTTACGTTCATCTTCCGACGCTCCCACGGCCTATTTTACGTTGTTCATGTTACAATATATATTTTAATAAAAAATAAATACATTCGACATGAACAACATTTTTTGTATTTTTGTTGTATAGACAGGTTAATAAATGATTAACCCACGCTAAAGATCGTGTGTAGTATTGAGATAGGTCTTGTCGTTTACGCTAAATGTCGTGTGTAGTATTGAGGTGTAGGCCGTGTTTACGCTAAAAAATATTTCCGTACAAATATATAGGTCAATGACGTCTTTAAAAACAATGTGTAATCATTTACGCTAAAGGCCATGTGTAGTATTATCGTTTACGCTCAATGGAATGTGTATCAACAATCTGGGT
The DNA here is from genome assembly GCA_951394425.1 of Tipula unca. Classification (NCBI taxonomy): domain Eukaryota; kingdom Metazoa; phylum Arthropoda; class Insecta; order Diptera; family Tipulidae; genus Tipula; species Tipula unca. The sequence continues at coordinate 88,670,195 of OX596382.1, forward strand.
CGATGGAATGTGTATCAACAATCTGGGTCGACCTACTTCCGTAAGGTATTGTCGTTTACGCTCAATGGAATGTCTAGTAAACAATCTGGGTCGACCTACTTTCAAGGTCGTTGTCGTTTACGGAAGTAGGTCGACCCAGACGGAAGTAGGTCGACCCAGATTGTTGATGTAGGTCGTGACCTACTTTGAAAGTAGGTCGTGACCTACTTTGAAAGTAGGTCGACCCAGGTGCCGCACTATCTACTCAAATGAATGACATATACATTTTAATACAATTAGATTTCTACAGTCTTTACTTAAAAGAGCTGCCACCGAATGATTTCTACCAGTCATGTTATTAGCGCCATCAGCGGCAAAACCAATTAAATTTTCTTTATAATTAATTTTAGATTTTATAAACAAATCAACAATTTCATTATATAAGGTCGATGCATCGGTATTTACAACCTCAATTAAAGTAAAAAAATGATCAAATACTTTAAAATTTACACTAACTCTGATAACCAAACTTAACATTTTTGTTGCTGACACATCGGTCGATTCGTCAATGCATAACGAAAATTTATTATCTCTAAGCAAATCGCATAATTTTTCAAATTGATGTAATCCAATAACATTACGAATCAAACATCCAGTTTTTGTCCTGCCGCAATTAATATTTTTTGCAATTCGCGAATCTGAATAAGCGTTTTTAATCATTGGTGTCAAATGATCGGCCAAATTAAACGCTAAATTATGTTCCGTAGTAAGTGCAGCGATTTGCAACTCTGCCTTGATTGTTTGATGTTTAAGCTGCGTCGATTCTTGCAGTTTGCTTGATATAGTTGGTTGCATTGAAACTGAACGCGATATTTGTATATGATTCTATGTCTTAGCGTGACTTATTAAATCGGATTTCCCAGATTTAATTTTTAGTTTTGTATTACAAATGCTGCAAATGACTGGATAAATCTCCTTATCCAAATTTAAATTTTCCGTGATCCAGCTTTCTAGCATAGGATCCTTTCGCCAGTTAGCGTGAAACATTCTTTTTTCAATTTTTTTATCTAAGAAATAGCAAGAATTATTAACATACTTAATTTTTTATACTAGAAAATAAATTACCTCTGGTTGCGCAACATTATCCAAACTTTCATCTTCTATTTCTATAATCGGTGACTTGCAGTTTTCTCCACGATGAGTTTGTTCGGAACCAATAACGCTCGAGATTGGTTTAGCGTTGAGAAGTTGCTCAGAATCTAAATTTGGAAGCGATGTTTCGTGTTTGTTTACTGTGCTCTGCACTTTCGATTTGTTTTTAACGTGTACTAAAACATTATGAAAATTTATAAAACACAACGACTTCATCTTTTTTCATACTGTCAAACTTACAAATCGTTGACTTGTTCTTTAGGCACCGTCTGCTGCTAGAAGCAGTTCCTGAATTATGTACAGCAGATACGGCTTCCGGTATTAGTTTATCATTTCCATTCAGAACATAAATTGAATACGGTAATTGATCCTCAGTTGCAGGTTTCGGTTTCTTTGCGATGTGTGCTATAAAGTAAAAATTATTAATAGAACTGATTTAATCCGTTACATATACATGAAACTTACATAATGGAGCGCCACTATGATGAAGTTGAATTTTAGAAGAAGCTATATAGGATGCCTCATGCTCCATTGAAGTGTAGTTTGATTTTGCAATTTCATCTGTAATCGAAACTTCAACAATCTGCTTCTTGATACCGAGTACAGGATTAAACGATGTATTATTTTTTCCAAACTGAAATGATATCGAATGATCATTCGATAATGTAAGGCTACTTGATGATAGCAATTCAACACTCTCAGATTGGATTGATTGGTCCTCAACGTGTACTAAAATATTGTACGAAAAATAAAGTTGTTCAAATAATTTCCCTGTTCTGGCACTGCCGAATAGGATAAGCAATAAGTTAGCTGACTCACCATTACTAAATAGTTCGGTAGAAGCATCGTTCAATGATGAATCTTCGTTTGGTTCCGTACTTAAATTTCCCGATAGATCCTTTGCCGCAGCTTTTGCTTCCTTTGTGATGTGGTCTATAAAATTAATTAAAATTATAAGAATTAACTAAGTTCAGCCATCCTAATGGGAAATATAAATTTTACATGGTAACTCAGTTTCAGATGTTTCAGATTGAAATTCAACCATAGATTCAGCTTCTCTAGATTTTTTCACCGTGTGTGCTACAAATTAGATACAAATTAAAAATATTGAATATATTTCCTTACAAGGTAGTTAAAAAACTTACAAATTACTGGAAAATACCGTTTCATTTTGGTCTTATATGTAGGGGTTCGAAAATTTACTAAAGGGCATTCTGCAATTCAACAATCAAATTAAATTATGTAGTAATCAATTTTGATTGCTTGGTGTTTGCTGTTTATTATATAATTTACATAATATAATATGTATATATTTATTGTTGGGCTATCGTGTTCCACACTCGCACAAACTAAGTATTACGATTTTTTAACTTTTTCACTTTTTTCTAAAACAAACTTTTTAAAAAAAATACAATTTTTACAAAATAACACGAGATACGATATACGAGTATACGACTAACGAAACGACTTTTTCACAAAAAGAAAGAAAACGCATTTACGCATGATAGATTAGAAAACCAAAATAGTGTAGAAGAAATTGTACTAAATCAAATTCTAAAAACGTAGTAGAGAGAAAAATGTTTTTTTTCTATTTTTGCCCTACAACCATTTCAAAAAGAGGCATATTCTTTAGTGTTTTCGACAAAAAAATTAAAAATCATCCCTTTTGTTCTACGCGAAGTAAAAAAAACGTCTCATCGGTATTAGTCATTTAAAATCGTCAAAAAGACGATAATATCGTCCCAATGGCAACGCTGAGCGACTCTCAACCTTGTTTGAATAGACGGAGCCTCCTTGTTATTATTTTATAAGACGGACTAGATTCTCTGTAAACATTATTCATTCATATTTCGATATTCTTAGAAATATTATTTTCTATTTAAATGGAATTTCATCACAGCTGGATCAGCAACTTTAAAAACCGTTGGGATACATTTTTGATTTTAGTATAAATAAGAGTGTGACTATTAAATTTTGTCATTTTTGTCAGCTGCAAGTTTTGGGTTTTGTTTAGAGGCTTAACCATATATTTGTAACAAACGTTATTTATTTTATACAGTTCATCACCAGTACCTGAGCTACCAGAAAACATTTTAAATGCAATGAAAGGTATTTTACCCGACGATGAAAATAGCTGTAATGCATAGAAAAGTGAACAATGCATAGAAAACTTACAATGTACATTCTCGTTTTATTAATTAATCTCTTTTATTTTGAAGCAAAGCTGTGGATATTGAACTTACATACGATGTTCAAATAATTGTGAAATAAATTTGCTAAATAATATTAATCCAATTCCATTTCAAAGGTAAGCAACGCAAAATTATTATAATATTATATACTTCAATTAATTATTTTTCTGCAGCGAACCGCTATGTTCGACTTTGATCCAGATGATTCTTTAGTAGTGATGTGCGGACCTACACGAACCGAGTTCTTTTAACCTGATATTCAAAAGGTCCGGATTTTGAAATAAGTACTTTTCAAAGTATCCGGTTCAAGTTTGGGTATTTTATAATTTTCATTTTATGAATACATACTATGAGAGTATGAATTGTTGGTTTTTTCCATACTCGCTCATGTGGCGAAAAAAGAATAATGACTAAAACAAAAAAAAAGAGATAGATGCATAAATAATAAATAATACATACATGAACAAATTTTCATGAACAAACTTGTATGGGTATCTCTGTTTGTATAATAAATAATCACAACCTGCCTAAATTCTCTTTAAAGAGTACAGAGTATGTGAGTGCAAAACATATGAGATTGGTCTACAAATATACAAATCCATAAGCAAGAGAAGCGCCAACTAAGAGACAATATCAAAATAAAATATAAATATGTAACCACTTACTATAGGTTTTTGATTCTTTCTAATGGGTCTTTTCGTTTCGGTTCTTTTTTATCGGGTTTTTTGTGTACAATGTACCTATATGAATATATTTTGGTCTCTCTTCTTCATAACCGAGATATTGAATTAAGAATTTAAAAAATGAATAAGTACTATTTGTTATAGTTTACTTGTTTTCGCAAACGTATATCTTTATGGCTGAATCGCTGAATGTGAAATAAAACGAGTTCAATTGCTCAATACATTCTAAAATAAATTTTACTTTTGGAAGGTTTTTAAATTTAAATATTTCGTTTTTTAATTTTTAAATAATTTGGTACATCGGTATTTTAACCGAATTGAAAATTTTCACAAATCCAACTGTATTGTATAATTTTAAACGGACTTTGTCGTTTCTTAAGAAAGATAAGTGAATTCCTATTTTACTATGCCATTAAAAAAAGAAGCGAAATTTGGATTCATTTTACCGACATCGATGGGAGTAAAGCAAAATGTGATCGATGCAATATTGTATTTTCGCACCAAGGCGGTGGAACGACAAATTTAAAAAGGCATTTGGAACGAAAGCGTCCAACGATATTGTTAAAACCACCTCAAACAAGCATAAAACCAACGCCAAACCCTAACCATTCGGAAGTATTGCCATCTTCGTCTTGCAATACAATCTCTACCAATTCGCCAACTTCCCTAGGAGATGAACAACTTACTGCAACTCCAGGACCGTCAACTTCATCACAACCACAAGTGTTGCAACAATCAACATTGTCGCGGTATATAACTCGCCCAACGTCCATATCCAGGCAAAAGCGTCTCAATAATGAGCTATTAAAGTTCATCATAAGAGATTTTCAGCCCTTTTCCATAGTGAATGATGAAGGTTTCAAGAATTTCTGTAGAGCACATAACCCATCGTATCCACTTCCATCAAGAACTTTTTTAACAAGATCTCTCTTACCTACGCATTATGAGGTGTGCCTTAAAAATGTAATCCATTTTATTGATCAAAATGCAAGTGTTGCTATAACCACAGACACGTGGACTTCAATAAATAATGAAGGCTATATGGCAATCACAGCACATGTGATTGATGATAAATGGCAGATTGGTCGAGTACTGCTAAGCTGCTTTGACATATCATCTTCGAGACATACGGCAGACTTTTTAAAGGAAAAGATGGTAGAATGTTTCATTTCTTACAATACAGAAAAAAAAATTAGTGCTGTGGTAAGCGATAATGCCGCAAATATTACGTCGGCAATTAGGCTGGCTAAATTTGACCACCTTCGTTGCATAGCACATTCTATTAATTTAATTGTGCAAGACGGCGTAAGGGAAATTGCGGATATACAGCAAAAGGTGAAAGCCATAGTAGAGTATTTCCATCGGTCTACTATTGCAAATGAGAAATTAAAAACTCTCCAAAATCAAATTAGTGGAACAGAAATTCCGCTAAAATTGATAAATGATGTGATAACCCGATGAAATTCAACGTTCCATATGTTTGAAAGGTGAGACTCAGACTACGATAATGTTAATTTATGAAGTATTAACTTGTTGGTATATTTTTTATTACAGATTCTGTCAATTGCGGGAGCCCATTGAGGCAGCATTAGCGCTACTACACGTGTCCCATTTGGAAATGCTAACTAGCTCCGAAATGGTAGCACTTAAAGAGATTTGTGACATTTTGAAGCCCTTTGACGACCTTACATCCGAGTTAAGTGCCGAAAATAGCGTCACAATATCAAAAATTTTAGTGATTATCGGAATTATTAAACATTATTTAGCTAACATGAGCATAACATCTGAAAAAGCAACCGCGTTGGCCTGGGTTGTTAGAACAAAATTGATGGAACGATTCCAAAATGCGGAGCAAAATTTTTTACTCCAATGTTCGACTTTTCTCGATCCGCGCTTTAAAGGCAAAACGTTTTCGGAATTAGCTTTGAAACAGGTGAAGGACAGACTCACAAAGCTAATTGCAGATCTAATCCAACGGGAAAACCAATGCAATTCTGCGAATATTCCAGAGGAAGAGATTGCCGAATCCCTGCCTCACTCATTTTGGAACTATTTTTATCAGCAAAACTCAGTTAGAGCGACAAATTCACCTTTAGCTTTGGCTACAATAGAGCTACGGCAATATAGTGAGGAAGTCATAATTCCTCGGCGAGAAGATCCTCTAAAATGGTAGCAAACTCGTAACCTAATTTATCCACATGCATCTAAACTCTAAAGTATTTACCAATGTGTTGCCGTTTTTAAAAGCTAGACTTATTCAATATAAATCTGTAGATTTGGGAGCAATTGAGCATATATACACATTATCTGCCACAGGATCATTCTTAAATATAAAATTGGTCAAAAACTGTAAAAAAAATATCCCGAAAATAGTGGTAAAGCCCTTTAATTTTATTTGGGCTGTTATTGAGGAACAGAAGAAGGACATTAAATCTATGATGAGATATATGGATAAAGTCGATGTCGACTAATACAACGCTGTACCAAATAAACAAAATGGTCTGGATCAGCTAAAAAGTGTGATTCCTAAACCCCCTTTCTAAAATTAATTTGGATTAAGAATTGTAATACTTTGTTACATTATTTGCTTCTATTATTTAAAGTTTGAGTTATTCTTTTTTAATATCTTGTTGGTTGTGAACCTGTAACGTTGAATTACTTTAGTTTATGTTTTTACTTTTAGTCCAAATAGGAAAAAGTCTAAAAACAACACTTTTCTATACGAATGTTTTTGTCCCTTTCTTTCTTTTGATTTTCATATGCACAAATATAAAATACAACAAAACAAATTCTACAATAAAAACAACGCCTGTTTTATTGTGGATTTATATTCATGTACATATATGAAACTCAAAAGAAAGAAAGGGACAAAAACATTCAAGGCAAAACAATTGAGCGCCGTTAGTATCGTATAAATATTAATGTTGATATTTGTCAATCTATAATATTACTAAATCTAAAAGCCACAAATTTCTATAAAATTAAAAAAGTGTTGTCTGTTTGTGACTGATTTATAAAGTGTTGTGTGTTTGTGATTATGCCCATTTATACTAAATATGCCTTTTATAAGGCGGCAGACAAATTTAGGCAGAAGAACCCGAAATGCAACGAATCAAATTAATTATCAATCCAATCGTACTGCCCAGGAACGTGAAGAACGCAATGAACGTGAAAGAATTCGGTTAAGACAGACCCGTGTAGCGCGACATTCGACTAATAATGGTGCAAGTTTGAATCGAGCTGCTTTCTGTTACGATATGTCAATTGATTACAGTGCCTACAACTGTGTTGCTATTTTGGACCTATGAACTCAGTTTGCCTATATTGTAAGGCATTGAAATACAAAAATGAAGCCAATCGATTGTGTTGCGCAAATGGAAAGGTGAAATTGATACCATTGCTTCCACCTCCAGAGCCATTGTACTCATTGGTTTTAGGAATAGGAACAGATTCCATATACTTTTTAAAGAATATTCAACAATACAACGACTGTTTTCAAATAACTTCATTTGGAGCAACAAAAGTAGTTCGGGAAAATTGCATGCCAACTTTTAAGGTTCGTAATAGTATTTGCAGTGATATGTTTATTAATCATATCTATTATTGCCCATATACATTTTTACAATATATTTTTTCCCTTTACAGATACAAGGCCAAATATATCACAGAGCAGGTTCTTCTTTGTTACCAGTGCTAGATAGCGACTACAAGTTTAGGCAAATTTATTTTATGAGCAATTGTTCACAAGAAATCAATCAACGTTGTGCACATAGCAATTTAGTGAAAAGATCAATAGTTGAACAATTACAAAACTCATTTCACGAATACAATCAATTGATGCCATCTGATGATCACAAAATTGTTATCAGAGCAGATAAAACTCCTGTAGGCCAACATGCAGGACATTTTAATGCACCTATTATCGATGAAGTTGCCATTGTTGTAGTTGGAGAAAATTTGGAGTCACGTGATATTGTTTTACATCGTCGAAATAATCAATTACAACGTATTAATCAATTACAACGTATGCACTGCAATATCCCATTATATTTTGGCAAGGTGAAGATGGCTATGATTTCTCAATCAAGATGATAAATCCCATTACAGGTAATTGAAATATTGGTTTATAAGATATTACGTCATCTACTATATCACCTACTAAATAGTTTAATTTGTTATTCAACTGTCATCATTATAATAAAAAAAATATTTACAGGTTCTGAAATCAACAAAAAAGTAAGTTCAATGAACTATTATTCATGCCGCCTAATGATCAGAAAAAATGACAATCACATCTTGAAATGCCGGCGATTATGTCACAGATATGTTGTTGATATGTATGTAAAGATTGAAACGGAGAGATTAACATTCATCAGGTTGAATCAGACCAAACTTCGATCTGAAGAGTATATTCACCTTCGAGATGCAATTAATTCTGATGGAAATGCAGAAAATGTTGGCCGAATGATTATTCTTCCAGTAACCTACATCGCAAGTCCTAGGCACATGCATGAATTTGCTCAAGATGCCATTACCTATGTTCGGCATTATGGCACAGCAGATTTGTTCAATTCATTTACATGCAATCAACAATGGATAGAAATTAAACAAGCGTTATTCCCTGGCCAATCACCTATTGATCGTCATGACATTATAGCAAGAGTCTTCAGACAATAGTTGAAATCTTTAAAGGATTTAATTGTGAAACATTGTGTGTTTGGTGAGACACGCAGCTGGATGTATTCTGTGGAGTGGCAGAAATGTGTATGGTAGATGGTAAATGTTCAAAGCGCTATCCACGGACATTAATATCGGAAACAATTGCTGGAAATGATGGTTATCCACTCAATAGTCGGCGATCACTAGCAGACAATGGAAGATCAACAATTGTCAAAGTAAATCAACAAGATTTTGAAATATATCCGCATATATTTGCATTATATACGCACGCACGCAGCACTACATATATTTTTTTGAATAAATTATTTAAATTTATTAAATTACAACATTATGTAGCTATTATAAAAAAAAAAATTAGAGAATCGACTGTTAGGCGGTACGAAGTTCGCCGGGTCAGCTAGTATACAATAAATATTCAAACAACTGAAAAATTGTTTAAAATTCTAATCCAATTTTTGGAAATATGCAGTTCTAAATGAAAACTTTTTGGATGTAAAGGTCAGGGTATTGTGCACTTCCAAATGAATCAAAAAAATATATTAAGTTTAAAGGTGTCAAATTATAATCACTTAAACTTTAAGTGGATTTATTTCCAATTTACCTTTCTGTTGTTTATAACACTTTAATACTGGAGTGACGGTATGGAAAAGAAACAAACAACCGGTTTTAAAATTATTTTATGTGAAATATCACATATAGAAGCAATCCATATCTAGTATGACTTACAATTTATCATTTTGAACACTTATTTTAGATTTAAAAAACTGAATAAATTGTTTTGATGACGAATTTCGAGTATTTCCAATGAAAACGAGATGTTTTTTATTTCAAACGTATTGCAGAATCGAATAACACACGCATTAAGAAGGAGAAATTGAAAAAATTGAATTTCGTCGATTACAACGCCATCTATCATGAACCGAACAAAATATTTCATTCAAATCATACGTACTTTTATTCGTAGAATCCGTATCTGCAATAAAAAATATGGCTTTTATGTGGACATTTTTTCCGTAGAGTGGCTATTTTTCGAGATATTTGATCATCTCAGTTTAAAAGAAACACCCGGTATATTAGTATTACCACATTAAACTATAATCATTTTTCGGGAAATAAATTTGGGCTAATTTCACAGGTTATTATGGGCAGGATTTACAAATGTATATATTTTGCTTTCCTTTGTATGTCGCATGAAATAGTATATTGTATAATTAGAAGAAAAAGTACTGCATTCCCGGACGATAGTAGAAATTGGCAACCACGGGAGTCCGAGAATGCACTTTTCCTCCGAATTGTACATACTATTTTTTCTCCGATCGGACTTATAAACCCAAAATAATTTTTAGTATTATTCATTAATTATCATATTAAAAAATCAAAACAAAGTAAAAAAAAGGGAAAAGCAATTTCTGTTACCGCCCTTGAAACTACGGATTGATCCATAGAATACAGTAACACGTTACCTACCGTTCTTTGGTACGACCCAGTTGCGTACAAATTAAGAACGGCTGCTAATTTTATTTCCAAAGGTATTTTTGTGATTCGCCCCCTGTATTTATCAATGGTATTATAAATATTTAAAAATATCTTTATTAATTCTGAACGTTTCTATGAATCTATAAAAAAAAGTTAAATTTGTTTATTATAATTGTGAAAGTTGAACAGAAATAATTAAATTAAACTTCCTTTTGTCTTCCATTTCCATTATATCTTATCTATTACGAAGAAAGCACCTTTCAATATTGTTTATTGTTTTTCTTTTTGGTTTTAGTATGACACCCGGTCAAAGATACACAAAACCCTCCCGTATACATATTATACATTTATATTTTATTCAACTTTTGTGATCACTTTATTATAACTAAAATGTAAATCTGTCAGCTACCACAATTATAAAGAGCCATTTTTATTACCGAAAAAGTGGTACCATCAGTAAATTAGATGTGTTAAAATATTTTTAAAATATTGAACTTGAATTAACTTGGTTTAACTTTAATTTAGTTAGTGTTTTAAAGTTTCTTGTGAACCATTAGAACATAACTGATTTCAATTTTTTGTTTGCAAGTCAATTGGCTTGGTGAGTACTTTATGTAATAAAAAAACCAACAAGCAAGCTGTGGTATTTTGAGATGAAGCACTAATAAATATTATTAAATATGTATGGCAAATATTTCATGACTTAGCTATGAAGAGCGGACCGCTTACCATTCTAGAGCAATAAATGCCATTGATTCAGAAGACGATGTGGCGGGACAGTTGGAAGATAACGAGAACGAAGAATAATTCGATGAACTGCAATATAACATCGAAGAATAGTCTGATTTATAAATAGAAGTGGGTGATGGTGGCGACCCGGTTGATTGTTCCGGGTGAAATATAATTAATTGGCGACCGTTTATATATTGATGTAACCGTTGGTAGTTTCAACTCAAATGACTGACTTTCAAAATAAACATTGTGCAAATATTTTGTCACTATCTGTATAATAATAGTCTTCTTTTAACAAAACTTTGCAGACATGTTTACTTGATAAATTTGCAAAAGTTAGTTCGATCGTTTCATCAATAGTTTTATTTTTAATTTTATCATGTTTTGATTTTAATTTATTGAAATTCTTTTTTAGCATTTGAAATGTTGCCGTCAATTTTTTGATTTTCTTTTTTGCTTCTTCATAATTTTTTATACAAAAAAGTGTATTTGCTCATTCGCCACTTCACAATCTTTCCATTCCACATAATTAACATTATTTACCAGATTTAATAATTCCACTTCTTCGTCTAGAGGATTCGTTTGAACAAGTTTTGATGTAAACTCGACTGAAAATACGGAACCATCGGCTGAAGAATTTATGTCCATTTTTCACCAGCTTTATCTAAGTTATTCTGCTCAATCGATGTCTGATTTCTCGTTTTAGCCATTTGTTCAGCAAATCCAGATGTTTGCAATTTATGGTCCTCTTGATTAAGATCACGACTTTTAAAATGTTGAACCGTTAAATTTAAAACATGCACTGCGTTTCTCATTAATCTAAGTACACCGACATGTTCTTTTAAGAGGTGCCTTTGACATACAAAATTATTTTGACTTTTTAATTTTTCATTTGATAATCATATAGAATTAAGCAACAGAGATATTCTTGTTGGATCGCTTGGAAAATAGTAATATTTCATGTTTGAAGCCACTCCTGACTGTTTTTTTTTTGATGACGTATTTAATCTATATCACTTCATAAAAATTGGTTATTAATTTATTTATTTTTCTTTATTAATTTACCAACACTAATACTTACGTAGACTAAATGCTGGAATACCTACGTATTATTAATTTTGAATAGGGACTTAATTAATTATTATTATAGGATATAAATGAAGGGATATTGGACTTAATTAATTATTATTATAGGATATAAATGAAGGAATTTGTTAAAGTTATCTCTTTAGTATACTACTAGCGCCACACATTTCGGGCAATATTAAATAAACCGTATTGCTCCTAGGTATTTCAACAATAATATATTTCCTCCTTTGATTCATACATAGGGTCTGCTATTATAGTTATGTCTTTCCTTATCCAAAAATTATATGAATTCCACTTTTAAGTTAAGAAATGCAAGAAACCTTACTAATAATCATTGAAAATTGAGATATGTAATTAATAATAACACAAATATAATTAATAATTCAATCATGGATTCAATAATAGATGGAACCAGTTGTAATATCGACTAAATTAAATTATTTTATAATTTTATTATTTTCATGAAGACATCGCTAATTATTTACATTTTTTACAATATTTACGATTTTTTAGCGCGTACCCTGCGTGTACAGCAAAGTGTTACCGAAACACCAGAAACATCCACCAGTAGGCGTTCTGGTCAGCTAGGAATGTCTCGTACGTAACTACGGTGCATTTTTAAAAAAGATTTACTGTTATTCCCATATAAGGTGCAATTGGTGACAGAATTAAAACCCGCCGATCATCGGAAACGTCTAAACTTTGCAGTTAAATTTCAACAGTTGGCCAGATAGAAATCAATTTATTGAAAATCTGATTATGAGTGTTGAAGCTCATTTTCATTTGAATGGCTTTGTTAATAAGCAGAATTGTAGGTTCTGGGGTTTTGAAAATCCAAGAGCCATTCATCAACGCCAATTGCATCCCATTAGGTGTACAGTATGGTGTGGCATTACATCTCAAAATATCATTGGGTCTTCCTTCTTCGAAAATGAAAATGGAAGTGCTGTAACCGTAAATGGAGCGCGGTATCGGTTTACGATAGAACATTTTTTACGTCCTGCTCTTGAAAACAGATCTGAGATATGGTTTCAGTAGGGTGGAGCCTATAGTGATCGATACAATTAATTTGGCAATCGCTAATTGTTTCGAAATCACTACAATTTCGCGTTTGTCCATTTCCACTTGTTGACGAGGCAACGCGTTAACAATGCAATTAATTACTTACTTTCTATATACAACTCATACTCTTGTTATGTACAGGGTGTCCGCCGGGAAGGTATACTACTTTGTTTGATTATAATTTTTGATTAAATGAAAGAGAATGGATCTTATATTGATAAATGTTTTATTTAGTGTCGGCAATTAATATGTATGGAATACAATATCAGATAAATGTCCGACTCTGTTAGCCTCACAAATCCGAGCCCTTTCACGCGGTATTTCATTAATTTCATCACGAATATTTTGTTTGAGTTGCTCAAGCGTTTCTGGTTTGTTTGCATAAGCCTTGCTTTTCAGATATCCCCACAAAAAGAATTCTGGAGCAGTCAAATCAGGCGACCGTGTAGGCCAATCAACATCACCATTTTTTGAAATAACTTGTTATGGAAAGAGGTCTCGCAGTAATTCCATTGTAATCCTGGCTGTATGCGATGTGGCACCGTCTTGCAGTTGTGGCGTTAAAAAGTTTTCAATCATATTACGATATCGCTCCCCATTCACAGTTACCGTTACGCCGTTTTCATTTTGAAAGAAGTAAGGTCCAATGATTCCTCCTGACCAAATTGCACACCAGACTGTCACTTTTAATGTATGTAAAGGTGACTGATGAATAATGTGAGGGTTTTCCATTGCCCCGAACCGACTATTCTGTTTATTAACAAATCCATTCAAATGAAAATGTGCCTCGTCACTCATTATGATTTTTTCATGAAAATCGGGGTTGTCATGGGCGAGCTGTAACATCCTATTGGCATATGTACGGCGGCGTAAATGGTCTTGTGGAACAAGCTCTTGTGTCAAATGAATCTTAAATGGAAACAAATGCAAATCCAAGCTTCTGAGCACGGTGTCGAATTGAGGTTGATGGATTGTTTTGAACACTTTCTTGAGCAGCAGTTATGTTTTCAGCCGATCGTGCAGTACGTTGTGGCCCATGCTTGGGCCTATCACCTACAGACCATCTTTCTTCGAAATCTTTCACTACACGATAAATGGTGCGTTTTGTACCGTAATTTACCGTAACTTTCTCATCGTCACAGTAATCGATAATTGATAAAATGTTTTAACGATTAAAACACGTTGGTTTATCGAATATTTTTCCATAATAAATTTGCCACGTGTCTACTTCACGACTGCCAAATATAAACTGTCAAGACTAACGTTTACTAAAATGGCGGCAAAATAAAGTAGTATACCTTCCCGGCGGACACCCTGTATACCGGGTGTTTCTTTTAAACTGAGACGATCAAATATCTCGAAAAATAGCCACTCTACGGAAAAAATGTCCATAATCAAAATTTAATCATACCGCGGGGCAAATACATTAGTGCAAAAAAAATAGTCCCCCACCCCCGCTTTGTAGGTGGGGCGGGGGTAACTTTTAAACTAAGATAGGAAGCCATATTTTTTATTGCAGATACGGATTCTACGACTAAAAGTACGTATGATTTGAATGAAATATTTTGTTCGGTTCATGATAGATGGCGTTGTAATCGACCAAATTCAATTTTTTCAATTTTTCCTTCTTAGAACACACGCATTCAATTCTGCAATACGTTTGAAATAAAAAACATCACGTTTTCATTGGAAATACTCGAAATTCGTCATCAAAACAATTTATTCAGTTTTGTAAATCACATTTAACGTTTGTGTTATTTCTTATCTTCATGTTTTTCCTAATTGCAAAATTAACGACAAAATAAACGACAAAATACTTTATTATGGAGAAAATAATGAAATTGCTGTCAAAATTAGGACAAAATTATTGACAAAAAATAAAATAAATCTTCACATATGGCAACACTGCGTGTAGTGTAAACAACATCCAGTTCTATCCAAAATATGGTGGCGGTCTGGTGTAATAAATAATTACAGGTTACTTTTATCGACATTTTGGTATTTTTCTTTGAATTTCAGTAGGTTTTTATTAAAATAAGATGATTTTTACACAAAAGAATTACATTTTATTTTTCGGCGACTTACCAGTGAACTGTATTTAATTTGTAATAAATTCTGGCCCAAGTCCCATCTTGATATCTCAATTACATCAAAAGATACAAAGTGGCGGGGTGGGTGCAATTTGATGTTACTCCACCCACGCTTTTCTCGCGAACGGCGAGTGTAATAAAATCGGGACTTGGTGTAATAAATTGTAATGAAATTGTAATAAATTATGGGCTAGGTTTCGTTGTGGCGGGCTGATTTGGTTGGTGCAAATTCAAGGCACTCGCGTAATAACCGACACACACATACATAGACAATTTGCATTCTATGATTGTGCATTCTCTCGGTCCATGCAATTTCCCTTGCTCATCTATACATACACATTAAGTATATGCTCTCATTCTCTCTCTCTTTCTCTCTTAATCTCTCTTAATTTACGGTTGGCGCATGTGGTGTGCCAACATTTACTATTAATAATTCGTTTATCGACACGAAAACAACACAAGTGGTGGCTTGGTGGTGAAGTTAACATATAAAAATTAAATAAATATATAAATTGTTAAATTAAAATAAATAAATAAAAATACAATTATAAATAATTAACTTAAGTTAAGTTCAAAATAACCAAATTAATTCTTGTGAATAAATAATAATAAATTAATTAATTAAAGTTACTGCGTACAATTCATAAATTAAATAAATAAATAAGTTTATAATTATAAATTATAAGTTTTAGGGACAAATAATGTGTTTTGATTAGTTGTTCGAGTTGCTGTTGGAACAAGATTATTCATGGTGTTGCGTAACTGGTCGACAACTGTGTCTGCTGTTGGTAAACGTGGAAGAGGATTTTCTGCGAAGAACTCATCTAAAGCTTGATAGTTTGGCCATAGACCATTTCCGCTGGTGGGCACTTCATATCTTCTTTCACTGTAGCTCTAATTCCAAGTAAAACAATGGGAATCTCTGAGCTCCAATTACTAGTATTTCCTGGCGGTGAAAACGTTTAACCATGCCATTTGCTTGAGGATGATACGCCGTAGTACGTATACGATTTGAGCCAAGGAGTTTCGTTAACTCAGCAGAATGTTTGAATTCAAATTGTGTTCCCTGATCTGTAATTATATTTAGTGGAACTCCAAATCGGGATACGTAATAAGATACAAAAGTAGAAGCGATTGCAGCTGCAGACATATTGTCCATGCTTCACCTTCCGGCCATCTAGTAAAACGATCGACACAGGTAAGTATGTAAGAATATCCATTGGATTGTGGAAGTGGTTCAACAATATCTAAATGGATATGCTCGAATCAACCTGGTGGAATTTCGAAATGTCCAATGGGCGATTTTGTATGCCTTTGGACCTTAGATTTTTGGCAGGCTAAACATAATCGTGCCCAATGCGTTCTCATCGAGCAGTAATCAATTTACGATTAGCACGGATACCAGGATGTGAAATATTGTGTAATGCGTCGAAAATGGTTCGACGCAGTGCTGTAGTGAAGCTCTAGTTTCTCGATGAACTAGTGTGACAAACAGAACCAATAAATAAATTCTGAAGTTCCAAGTCGGCTTAACTAAGCTTCATTTATGGGTGATCTTCACTTGCAGGGGAGTCCTGTAGCGACCGATACAATTAATTTTACAATTGCCTTAATTTCAATTGTATCGGTCACTACAAGCCATTGCCCAAACTGCCCGAGACACAATGGCTCTTTTAAGGCCAATTTTTGGAGAGCGAATAATTTCCAGGGGAAATTTTCTTTGGGGATATTTGAAGGAGCGAGTATATGTGAACAAGCCCGAGACAGTCCTTGAACTCAAGGCCAACATTGTTGCAGAAATTCGAACGCTACAGCCACAAATTTTGAAAGGTGTTATGGTAAATGCTCTATAACGAGCCTATGCTCATTGCGAAGATGAAAGCGGGGGTCATTCCAAAATTAGTGTAAAAAAAATTCCATTTTGTATATTTTATAATCTGAAAAAAATAAAATAAAAAAAACGTATAAACGAAAAAGGTTATTAAATTTCTAAACACCATGGTGTCTTTTGGCCCACCCTGTATTAGTAATATTTGGTTTTACTATCAGTAAATTTTTCGTAACCGAAATCCGGCTTAACACATATAACCTGCATGCAAGGTCTATCCACATGGTTAATTTAATTCATATTATAACTGGACTATACAAATTTGTAAATCCGATAACTTATTGAAAATTCCAACGATCAATAAATAATCTGGCATATGTGTTCATTTCTCACTGCACCGCAATTATATATATTTTTTTTTATTTCTCAAAAGAGCTTAAGCAGCGCAGACTAATCAATCCCTAAGGTACTATATAATCCATACAGTGTTTGTATACGAGTATATACATATATGGATCTGAAACCCAATAATTTTAATCTCGTTTAATATTTTGTTTATTTTACCAACCAAAAAAAAAAATTCATAAATTACATTAATGAATGTAATTTTTCAAAAAAAAAAATATTTTCTTGTAATTATTAATTATTTATTTATTTATTTAAACACAGAGACAAGAAAATATCAAAGGGTTAAAAATAATCAAAAAAAAAAAAAAAGGAGTTAAAACGAAACAAATTGACTTGAAAATGTATATCCACATTTATACAACAATGACTTAGATAAATTGATTCACTCATTATATTTTAATGGATTTTGGTTTCTTGATATTATTTATGTGGTGGTTTATTTTTAAAGAAAACCCAACCAAGATAACATAAAACAAAAGACGAGCAGATTTAAAAATTATGTTTTTCATTTTAAATACGTTCTTCCAACCACCATTGTGAAGTTCACACATTCTGAACGGGTCTGATATGGCTGCGTCGTTAGCCTAATAAATTTCTGTTTCAAGTCAATATTTTACAGTAATGAAAACAAACGATAATCTAATTTATTGGTAATAAACAATGATGTGTCCAAAAGAATAATGTTAGGGTGTGTGTGGAACTTTAAACGAGCGTAAGAAAAAAAAAATTTGAAAATGGAAAAAAATCATAATTTATGGTGGCGCCAAATGAAAATTGTTTTTTATAATGAAAATTATGTTTATTTTTATTGATTATTAATGTAATTTTAATTTTAATTTTCCTCGTTTAAGTAAATTTTTTCGTTTTTATTTTGTAAATATATCGAAATGTAAACAAAACATATAAAAATTTACTATACCCAAACTATGTATATCGATTTGTTGATTTTCTTTGGTGTGCGCGCGCGAAGATACTTGCCAAGACACACACGAGTACATCCAACAACCAAAAAAAAAAAAAAAATGTATTTTGGTTTTGTTGAGAAAATGTCAGGATCGTAATCAACGTAAAATGTAAAAGAAAAAAAACTGTTAAGTTGAACAATCATAAGATATTTATCTTAACAAAAAACATATATCCATATTTTATCTTATCTAAGTAGATATATACATTTATATTTATTTTGCTTTCATTTTGGTTTGATAACCATTTATCATTGTGTGTATTTATGTGGTTTGGAGCAGCATAACAAAAAAAAATATGTACAGAAACCAGCAGGAGATGATTTTTTGGCAGATTTTGAAAAAAAAAATGTAAAACAGGGAAAGAATAATGTTGTGTGCTCTTCTGGTATTTTTTCGCCTGTGAAATGATTAATATTTAATTGATGGATACAAATCATTGTTGTGGAAGCAAAATATTCAACAATGATCATTGTTATATGTTGCTGATGTATTTATGTGGGCTAAATAGCGTGATGGATTCGTGTTTTATCGGAATTTTATTGTAAACTGAATGGAAAGGTCGTTCTAAGGCGGAGTTTGGATCGGGAGGTACCGGGTTCGAATCCCAACAGAGGCGGGATGCAAAAGGGATTTTTCATCTCCCGATTACGATCGGTGATTAAATTGAAAACATCTATGACCCTCTGTTGGAATGTAGAACTCATGGGCCGACCCATCTTCCATGTCACTGTACAGGGTGACATGGAGCTATGCAATGCGCAGGTGGTATACTGTACTTGTGTGAATGGGATGAATGAATGGATGAATGAATGTTGTGTGAATGTAAGGTAAGGCTATGGACCGTAGAAGTGTCTATGCCAAGTCCTTTAAAAAAAAAAAAAAAAAAACGGCGTTTAAGATTAATTACAATCGACGCTATTGTAACAACAAGTCTTATCAATAGATTGGGCTTGAATAAATTCTTGCATTTTCTTCGATAAAAAAATTGTTTATATAAAAAAAATTAGTAAAAAAAAATTACATGTTTTTTGACTAATTTTTTTTGAAAAAATATTGTTCATATTTTCTCATCTTTCTGAAAAGATATGAATTCCATATGTTGGAAAAATGACACGTCTTTTGAAGCTATCCCAGAATCAACCTTGGACTTCGCTTTTGAACGTTTCTAAGTAAGTTTTGGTTTCCAATATGTGACCGAGCGTTGTCACGCTGCAAAATTATTTTGTCGTCCTTCTGCTCGTATTGCGACCGTTTTTCGTTAATACTCGGCTCAAACGCATCAATTGTCGTCAGTAGGTGAACGTTTTTCGGTGAACTAAGAGCGTTTTTTATCTTCAACATCAATATTAACATTTATGAACCGTCTAAATTATTATCTGCATGTTGTTTCCGACTTAAAATGGTAAATTGTATGTGCTTCAGCTGCATATTAACATTGTATTGAAGTGTAATAAATAAAGTTAACAATAATTAAATTGTATTAAAGCTAAATTTTTTTACATAAAATTTTACAATGTACCTAGTCTATAGACTAACAACATTTCTTTTTTGACCTAAATTGCTAAATTGTGTTTAATTAAGGTATCCCCATTGGTTTTCCTTATGTTCTATTTACTGGTGTTACTGCCTTACGCTGACTATAGTGCTAACTCAAAAGGTTTTACTCTTTTCAGTCTTCTCACTGCTTCCCTGTGGTCGAGTAGTTGGTTGGCCTCAACGTTCGAGTGATTCTGGAGCCTCACTTCATGCTTCCGTGCAGCATTGTTTGCTTCTCTGGTGACAGTTTCCACTCTAAGGCCCCTGTGGAGGTCGCTATTAAATATGTACCAGGGGGCATTTACAATATCCCTTAGCACTCTGTTTTGGAATCTTTGAACGATATCCATGTTGCTTCGTTTAGTACAACCCCACAGCTGAATTCCATACATCCAAATGGGCTTTAATATCTGCTTATATAGCATCAATTTATTATTTATTGATAGATTGGAGTTCCTTCCCATCAGCCAATACATCTTTCTATATTTGAGTCTGAGTTCTTCACTTTTTTTCTTGACATGGACCTTCCATCTAAGTTTGATATCTAGATTCATCACTAGATATTTTGCTGAGTTAGCATGTGGTAATGCGACATTATTTAATACCACAGGCAAATGATTTATTTTTCTGTTGGTGTAGTCAACACGTATGGATTTTGTTTCATTTGACCTGACACGCCATTGCTTCGTCCATCGATAAATTTTGTTCATCGCACTTTGAAGCTTATTGGTAGCTCCTTCTATGGTATCATCTATACTACCAAAATAGCAGTGTCGTCTGCAAATGTGCCAATTGTGGTATTCTTAGATAATGGAATATCGCTTGTGAATAATAAATATAGAATGGGTCCAAAGACACTTCCTTGGGGTACTACAGCTTTGATCTTTTTAATTTCTGAGTATATGATTGTTCCTATTTAACACGAAAGTGTCGCTCTGTAATGTAGGATTTTAATATTTGGCAGAATTGTGAAGGTAGAATGTTCTGGAGTTTGTGCAGAAGACCTTCGTGCCCAACTTTGTCAAACGCCTGGGCCACGTCAAGGAAGACTGCTGAGCAGATTTTCTTTTCTTCGAGTGATCTTTCTATGATATCTGATATTCTATGAATTTGATCGATTGTAGAGTGTCTATCTCGAAATCCAAATTGATGTGTGGGGATTAATTCCTGCCTTTCAATTATTGGTTTCAATCTTTTTACGAGAAGTCTTTCAAATAGTTTTGACATAATAGGCAGTAACGAAATCGGTCTATGGGATGTTATTTCGTTTGGTGGTTTTCCAGGCTTAGGTATCATAATCACCTCCGCGAACTTCCATACATTTGGTACATATTTCATTCTGAAAGCTGCATTGATTAGAGTTGTTAATTTTTTAATGCCCTTCTTCGATAGCTGTTTTAAGATTTTTCCTGTTATCAGGTCATAGCCTGGCGCTTTGTTCGGATTTAAATTTTTTTTTATTTCATTAGTCAATTCCGCAGGGGTGGTCAGAGCGATTTCTTGATCAATAGTTTCCTCTACTTCTTGGAATTCTTCTCTCCCTTGTACCTCATTAGGCTGAAAAATACTTTCTATATAGATGGTCAGCGAAAGGTTTTGCCTTTTCTTCATTGCTTCTAGCTCAATTCCCATTGCTTGTTCTTATGGGTGGTATTTGCGTTATTGGTCTTTTCATTCGATTGGTTGTCTTCCACAAAGAATAGTCAGTATCCTTTTCATATGTTACTGACTGTAGATATGAGTTTATTGTATCATTTTTAATGTACTGGATTTCCCTCCTGAGTCGCTGTGTCAAGTTATTCAATTTGTTTTTATCTGCAGGCATCCTGGTGTATTGCCATTTCTTCCTGCCTCTCCTTTTTTCTTTGACAAGTTCCCTGATTTCTTTTGGGTAATTTGTACCTATTGTTCTTCTTTTGAACTCCGACGTATTATTCCATGCTGACTTTTGTACGTCGTTTATGAATTTTACGATTTCTTCATCTAGTTGTTCTTCTGTTTTTAACGGTACATTAAGTTTTATTCTACTATTCAGCTCTTCTTTGAATCCCTCCCAGTCTGTATATTTATTTTTCAGAGTCGGGTTGCATTCTTTTGACATTATTTTTTCACTGAGAGTAAGTAGTATTGAAGAGTGATCGGAGCTCGAATCATACCCCTCTTCGATTTTAACATAAGTTACTGGAAGTTTTCTAGTTATAAAGAAATCTAGTAGATCAGGTATTTTGTTATTATCTGTTGGCCAGTATGTCGGTTTGGAAGTAGAATGCCAATTACATCCAACTTCTGTCATTGCTCCAAGAAGTTCTTTACCTCTAGTAGTGATTATTCTTGATCCTCAATGAGTATGTTTCGCATTGAAGTCTGCATATTGGTTTTGAAAAAAAGAGTAATATTCACTGCAAATTTTCATATTTGAAGCGAAATCTGACATATCTAAAGCTGTGAAATATTATTTAGAGAACTTATTCGTAGGCCGTTGGAACCTTTTTTGATTTTTGATTTTAACTTTATTTTTATTATTACTCATTTAACTGGTTAAATGTTACAAAAAATCTACAAAATAAATGAAAAAGTAAGATAACGCTTAACCAATACCACACCCTCGCTCAAGCACCCGTTGCACCAGATTTAGGATCGGCACGTAGAACGTATAGTCGAAACTTATCAGAACTCGTTACTCTTCAAGAAACTCGCTGGCATAAAAGAGGAGACCATGTGTCCAATTTTGGAAGATGGTTGGGTCTCAGGTAAAGAAGGCTGGTTTGGATTTCCAAGCAGTTAATAATCGTTTGAGAAAGCTTCGCTGTTAGAATGGAAATTGGGGACTTTATTGCTAGAACTGGCAGAAATCAGGCCGACTTGTGTGAAAACACAGGTCCGTACTAATGACACGAAACTGTCCCGATAGTAGTGAGAGAATGATGGTCTTTGCTATTGAGCATCTAGAGTAGCAAGCACATTCTTCCCACACAATCTAATGTATTTAGAAACATGGATCGACTCTTGCAAAACTTCTCGCAGCCAAATTGATCACGTGTTAGTTTCAAAAGGGTGGGGAAGGGAAGTTAGAACTTACCGGTCAGCAACCAAATACGTTGGCAGCGATCATTTTCTGGCCGCTGCAACGCTACGGTGAAAGTTTTCGTACAAGTCTGGGAACACCGAATGAAGATCTAAAGAACGATATCAGGATCTTGTCAGATGGAACATTGAGGAAGCTAATTACCAGTATGACTGTTTGAACTCTGTCTGGGAGGTGCTGAAAACTTCAGTTGCCAGTGTTGCTCAACTGACTTTAGGTATAGTGAAAGTCAGACCCAATAATGATTGGTTTGATGACGAGCGTCGTCTTGCAGTCGAGCAACAAAATATAGCCCATAGTGAAGTGCAACAACGTCGCACCATCACGAGGAAACACAAGGCTGCTAGGAGGGCATCTAAGAATTATATAAAGGAATATCCAGTAAGTAGCACCATACTTTCGGCCCTCTATCAACCGTCATTCCGGACCGGGATGGAAACTTCTGTGTCACCACCGACTCGGTACTCGACGAATGTAATGGACACTTTACCGACCTGCTTGGTGTTCATTACGTGTCTCAGGCTGTAGTTGAGTCACCTCAAATACAGACTGTGGAGATTTGCATTGAGGATGCATCTCATGAGGAATACACTAAGGCCATGCAAATATTGAAACGAAACCGCGATATTCGGAGGGAATACTTTGTACAACTGTTTTTTTAACATTGTGTGAATGGACTGAACTGCAACGGAGTGAAGTAAATAATTGATCCACTTGTAGAGTTTTCAGCTTCTGTTGTACTCCGGGCCAATGAATCCAAACAAAATACATGATCTCCGATTATATACATTAGATTATAGTAGTGGCCACTACACGTTTGGGGGAGTGAAGAGGTTCAAATATTTGGGCTCTCTTATCACTCACGATTACAGTGTGGGTGAGGTTATCAAAGTGCGACTGCAAGCTGGCAGTCGTGCTTTGTTTTATCCTCTAAGGCCACTGAAAAATCTAGCTACCTATCAAATGCCGCTGAAGCTGAACCTCTGCAAATAATTGATCAGGCCCGTTGTTATGTATAGATGTGAAAGTTGGGCACTGACGAATGAGTGTTCGTGTGGTTTATCTCTTTGCACCATTTTCAATATGGTTTAGTATACTTTCAATTACTTTCCCATCGTTTGTTTCAGTTTATTGTCCAGCTTGTTTGTCTTAAGCTCCAGAACAGGTTGTGAGTAAAAAATTAATAAAAAATTGATGTACCTGCTATTCCTATTGGCATCATGTTTCTGCCCTTTGTTGTCACCATTTCAAGATTTTAAGGATTCCTTAGATCTTGTGACTATTTTCAAGAAAGGTAGTAGAATTTTAAAAGTGGTTTTTCATCTCATACTCGGTAATTGGTGGACGTTGTCCTTTGCATTTGTATATTTCGCTAGAGTATTATTTGAGACTATTTGTGACTATTCCAGGTTGATGAATGAGAATTTTTCTTGGACAGAGTCTCACCTTGTGTATCAGAAAAATTAGTACCAAGCCGCAAATGATTGCTATGATCCCACTGCCTTTTCGTTGAATAGTTTTTTGTAATTGTTCAATGCTTTCCAGATATAGATTATGTAAATATCCGTGATCGATTTTGAACCTCTTTTCCGTGATCTTAACATGGAGGGTAAAACTAGGAATGTCGTCGCTTCTTTACTTACTGGAATTATTGATTTTTACCTGAATATGTGATATTTTTTGACAATTCCAAATATCTCATCTTCGTTGAGAAGAAGTTCGTTGCATTTAATGTATATGCGCTTGTTGTGACTGGAGGTCGATCGTATGATGATTTAAATGAAGTCCTGTCTGCTAGTTTTCGGCATTGAAAGGACGTAAATGAGGGTTTATTCTTTCACAACCGTCATAGATTTGGCATATTCCATTGCTTCTATTTTCCTTGGCTAATTGAGCAGCTCGGACTACCTCATATATTTCATCTCTGCAAAGATGGTGAGTCGATTAAACAATACTTGGTGAACTTTTTATTCCGATTCGTCGTGTAATTGGTCAATAATTCTGTTATACTCTACAAGCAATTGTTGAGTCGTATTTGTTATGGCTTTGTGGATCCTGTATTGTTGTTTGTTCTGTTACGAATTATCTCGTTTTGGCTAGTCATTATTTGGTCCTAATCAGTAGCATCTGATGATCCTGCTGGTGATTCGAGTGATCTTTTAGTTTGGAAATCAGCTGCGTTATGACTTTCGGTTGATGGATCAATTGCGGTTGAAGGGTGTTGTCTTGTTGAATACGGATTAGATCTATGGTTTCTTCATAATCTTTCATGATATGAATCAACTTGAAACTCCCTTGAATTACTCGTCCATTTCCTTGATTTAGTGTTACAAGTGGAGTGTTGTACTCGTAGATGCTCAGTGGCCTAGTAAGATGCAAGTTCCAGGAAACTTTTTAGTTCAGGTCAATCTTCACTTTCTTGGATTGCTTTAATTTGCGTATTTTCACCTCTCGCTAAGTTGGTTAGCTATACTATATGAGTGCACAGTTTCAGATAAATCGCCTATAATACGATGCAAGCCCCAAAAAGGATTTGAGGTCTTTCAAATTCTCGAGTTTCTTAATACTTTGAATGGACTTTAATTTTTTATTGTCCGGCTTGATACCCATGTTTGATATTATATAACCCAAGAATTTCGTTTCGGTTTTTAGGAACTCTGTAGTTTTGAGAATACCTTCTAGCTAACTGTTCTTCTGAAGTTCTCCCTCCGGTGACAATGATGTCGTCTATATAAACATAACAGAATTCGCCGATGAATTCCTTCAGGACGTTGTCCATCATTCGTTGAAATATTACGGGGGCGTTTTTCAGCCGAACGGGAGCCTCAGGGATTCATATTTTCCATTCATGGTGGAAAACGAAGTCTTCGGAATATCAGCCTCTTTCATTTGATCTGATGAAATCCGGAAGTCAGATCGATGGTGGTAAAAAACCTGGAATTTCCTTGATTTGCTAGTGTATTTGAGATATCCGGAATTGGAGAGGAATCTGATATTGTCACAGACCGTATGGATACGAATATGATTTAGTGTATATCGGTTCCTCGCTGGTAGTTTTGATTTACATCGCGCGTACATCAATATCGTTGGTTTCAAAGTTATTAGCAGGTCCCAAGACCATTGCGAAATTTCGAGATGGTAGAGTGCAATATTTTTTTCGTGGCATAATGATTTTTCTTCTAATGGAATGTATATGTTGGGTGTGATAATCAATTCATTGTGTTTTCGAAGTGCCCCAAGTTGTTTCAGAGTATCGTCTCCTATGATGCTGTTGAACTATTTCAATCTTAGTAGAGTGAAAAAGTCAATGATATAGTGTCGATGTCAACGGTTTTAAAAAATGGACCACTACTTTCGATGTTACCTCGCGCTGATCTGATTTGGAATTGATTTTCGGTTGGCATTAACGGCTAATTCGGGTTTTATAAAGTTTTTGTTACCTCCCGGTACTCTACGTACGGAACGCTAGGGAGGCGTGTGTCATGAAATTTACTTTCGAGTTATTTTCTATATCTTGCTCGTCATTGGATATCTCGTTTCAATGTTGTCGTATGCCATTTGATTGTAATAGTCCTGCTCCAGTTGCGGTTCCAAGTAATTGATTCCTGAGGAGTGGGCTGGCACGATGCGTATGCTTCAGGCAATGTGGCTGGTTTCTGGATGCATCTCGAAAAGATGGCCATTTAATCCACGGATGAACACGTCCAGCGCACTATTACGATATGTTTCAGCCAAATCTTTAATTGTCTCCACTGCGTAATCTCCCTTCTTGATTTTGTTGATGATCAAGGAGAATTGGTAATTTATGTGTTTTTGAAGTTGTTAACTGTGTAGTTGTAGTTACCTATATTAACTATAGTTTACTTAGTTGTTTTTCCTGTGTGCGTATATCTTGTCTGTCGGCGTAATGTAAACAGGCTTCTTAATGGATGCCCACACTTCGTCGAAAATATTATATTAGATCAATGCTGCCGGGGTCGGGGTTGAATCGAATTTTTTGGGGAATATGCTGAAGTAAAGCCCGGTATATTGGTTTATCTATCATGATGCCGTAGTCGCGCAATATATTTTTTAGGCAAGCAGCTTATATCTTTTAATTCCTGTTCATTTTTTTTGAGTGACTATAGCGTTGTTGAGGCGGAAGTCAAAATCGCAGGATTTTTCAGTTTGCCTAACCGGTTTTTAAGCTTTACTATTTCGGCGCCAATTAACGAGTTCATTAAGAAATCGAATTAAAAAAACAACCATTATTCATTGAAATCAAAACTAGAACTAACTTATCAGATACATTTTTTGTATGAAAATTAAAATTACTTTAGCTTGCATAAAATATATAAAAAATGTAATTGTTGCCTACAGAATATTATGTTACACTTACATAGAATACATTTGCTGTTGAATCAACAAATTTCGTCTTCGCATGTCTCGCTCGCTAGGCACGTTGTGCTGGTGCAGCATTTCTAGTACTGTTAACTTTAGGCACGTTGTGCTGATGTGACATTTCGTAACGTCCATATTGAAATAGTGTTCTATTTTACATAAAACGATTTGTGGTTTTAACAGAAACTATATTTAATTAATTCTATATAGTAAATTACTCCGATAAATAATATTTAAATTTACGATACCACAATATCCGACAAGCTATAATATGTACAATAAAATAACAATAATAAAGAATTAAATACCAAAATTGCCGACGAGTTAATAAAAAACATCACACACACAATTAAAAAAAAAACAATAACGAGAAGAAAAAGAAGAAGACAATAATATATATTTCCACTAAATTAAATTATTTTCCCCAATTTCCACCGGTAATTTCAATCAACAAAATAATTCTATTTATTTTCTTCTTCTTCTTCGTCTTCTTCTTGTTCGTTTTCATGATTTTATTTATTTATTATTTCTCGTTTATTGAGAGCTAGGCTATATACACAGTAAAATAAATTCTTATAATCATCTTAAAAAGACATAAAATTAATTTTAATTTTTTAAATAAACAAAACATTATTTTTTTTTGTGTGAGTTTTGTTTACAAAATTAAAAATTAAAATTATACATAATTTTCAGTTTTCGGGTTTTTCCATATTTTCTCGCCTTATACATATTTCAAATGATCAAAAGAATCGTATAATTTTCAGTTAACAGCAGCAGCAAAATAAAAAAAAATTAAATAAAATTAAAATTAAGAAAATCGTAAATAAATTATTTACTGTGTAATTGAGACGCGTACGTATAATGATGTTAATCGGTTGGGAAATCGGGTGGCCAAATTTATACATGTGTGTGTATGTATGTACATACATATGTATAATTAATAGTACAAAATCACTGGAGGCTAAAGCTTTTATTTTTTTACTGTCGTGACAGCGTCCACCCAACTGTCGGATAGTCGAGTAAATAATGAAATTATGTAAAATGAGAATGTTGGAGAGCATTTTTCGTATTTGTTTTGAGTGATTTTTTGTTATGTGTGTGCGTGTGTGTTTTGATTAATCCACTCCGAGTTGTATTTTCTTATCAAATGAGAAATTTTGTTGTTGTTGATAAATTTTCATTCATAAATAGTATATGTATGTATGTATGTACTGTGTGAGCGGCGTAGAAGTAGAAAATCTCTATTTTGACATCAAAATTCTTGTTAGCAAAATTATATTTTCATCTTCATGTTGAGTGTAAAAAACGTATTTCAGAATTTTTTTTTTTTCTGTTTTTGTTTTTTTATTTCGTGTGCTTTTTTGTGTAGATTTTGTATTTAGTGTATCGTGAGATGTTGAACTGTACGGTAGTGGGTAAATTTAAAATTCGTCGCCTTATCGGTACGTCGTCGTCGCTGAGTGATAGAAATTTTAATTAGTTTTGTAATTAACCAACAACAACAAAAAAATGTTAAATTTATTTAAATTATTTTTATTTGTTTTAATTATTAAATTAACGATAACAAAAAATGACGGTGTTGGTGGTGGTATTAGTAGTAGTAGTAGTGATAAAGAATTACTAATTAGTGATAATTTTAGTGCACACCATACCAGTGACGATAATACGATGGATACTGATGCGGAAGACGATGATTCCGAATATCAGGAAGAGGGCGATGACTATGAGGATGATGCAAATTATTTGTTTAGTAATAAAAAATATGGTGACAGTGATCTAATTAGTGATACAAATTTGCCAATATTTTTGGAAGAACCAAAATCAGTGTTCGTGATGCGAAATAAAAATGCAATACTCTCGTGTAAGGCGGTGCATGCATTAGAGCTAAAGTTTAAGTGTAGTGGGAATGTTATTCCGCCAATAGTAAATCACGATAGTCACGTGGATCCGCACAATGGGATACAATTCATCGAGATCCACACGGAGATAAGCCGAAATCTAGTCGAGGAATATTTTGGCAAGGGTCCGTTCCAGTGTGAATGCCAAGCGGTATCGGCACAGGGCAGTATAAAAAGTCAACCGGCCAAAATCGATGTTTCTTGTAAGTTTGTATATGGCATATGATTTTATTTTCCCACTCCGACGGCGATTTTTTTTTTTTTTGATTTTTATTTCAAGATATTAAAAAACAATTTCTTGATTCACCGCCGGTCGCACTTCGAGTCGAGATGGGAAATCGCGCCGAGCTACACTGTACACCACCATTGGGTATTCCAACGCCGAATGTAACCTGGATCAAAAATGGACAGCATTTAAATCCAAGTGCTAACGTACTTGTTACCAATGATAACACAATCGTAATAACGCATGCATCGATTCAAGACATGGGGAATTATAGTTGTGTAGCGGAAAATATTGCAGGCCGTCGCCTATCCGATGTGACGTCAATTGTGGTTTATTCGAATGGGGGATGGTCGATATGGGGTCCATGGACGGATTGTGTTTGCTATGGAAAATCGACGAATGGACAGAAAAGGATGAGAACGTGTACAAATCCTATACCGTTAAATGGGGGCGCCGCATGTCCTGGATCAAATCTGCAAAAGTCTCCGGATTGCCTTATATGTCACAGTGGGAAATGGTCAAATTGGTCAGAGTGGTCACCCTGTGGATACGATTGCATTCAAACGCGGCGACGGTCATGTGTCTCACCAGAAAATCATGTCACGAATTATGATGAAGTAGCGGAACGGGTTGTGTGTCTCGGACGAGATTTCCAGTCGGCCGAGTGTCGTGGTGGAAATTGTAAAATCGATCGTGACGACACCGACTGGCCACTATACTGTGGGCTAGCAATTATATTTTGTGTGTGCATCGCATTCGGCGGAATTATATCGTATATGGCGAATAAAAAACGTCACATGTCACCGTATTGTGTAACGCGCACCGATATTTTAAACCCGAATAATAAACAAATTGGTTATGATGTGGTGCCCGTTAATACGGTGGTGACAGCATCGAACTATAGTTATCCGCTGCGAAATAAAACAAATAGTGGGAAATTTGGATTTCTTAATTTATCGCGCCCATTATCGGAACATTTATACGATGAACCGAATATTACCTCAAAGTAAGAGTGACATTTATTACAAATGTTTTTAGTTTTTTTTTAATTTAAATAAATTTTCAGTTTCAAATATCCATCGATAACGGGTGTCCAACCGCAAGCCCAAATGGCCACACTCGGAACAACCGATCATGTTAGTATTGATGATTCATATAGCTCATCTCATTATTCACGTAGTTTTTATAGTACCGAATCATGTGGCACATCTAATAATACATGTAATTTAGTTTCTTTTTTCTTAAATATCAATTAAAACTTCTAATTAATTAATTAATTTAAAATTAGATAAAGTTTTTTTTATATCCCATATTCAACACAAAAAAATATTTTTTTTTTTTGTTATTTTATTTTCAGAGCATCAAATAAATTATAACAAGACAAAAATATTTAATAAAAATTTTAATTTCTATTCTGATTTTGATAAGTTTGAGTTGGAATAGAAAATTTACAGTAGCGCGGAGAGAAACGACGTATGGATAGATAGATGATAGATGTTCGTCAACAGAAAATTCCTTGTGTGGTTTATGTTTATATTCATTATTGTATTATAAAAACTAATAATTTTATATAACTGTATAACTTTATAAAGACTGTGACATGAAAAAAATTATTAACTAAATATATTATTATATAAATGTATAATTAATTAATTATAAATTATATAAAGTAAGTTTTATTTTAGAATATTAATTTATTTTATAATTTTTAAAAGTATATTTATATTTCGAATTAAATTCGTATTTTATATAATTGAAATAGATGATAATACAAAAAATAATGTTAGAAATTAAATTATAAAAAAAATCGTTAGAATAAATAAGTTAGAGAAAAAAAAATATTAAATTCGTGTTTTTGTATTTTTTTAAATTTAACTGAAAATGCAGAAAGTGCATTTCTTTTTTGGCGTACTTGTCTGAAAAATTCTGGTAAGCTGGATTTAAAATACAATGCTTCAAAATGATCGTTAAATAAAAGTACAAGTGTGACATTCATTAATAACCTTCAGCCAAGCATGAATTTTAAGCACCGGGAGTTTTTAAGCACTGTACTTTTTAACTGTAGCATATTCGGGTTCTTAACCATATAACTGCTTGTGATCATGGATGGACGAGGTAGATTACGCAATGTAGTCTACTCAGTTATCGACGCGTAAAATATTACGTAGATTACTTGGCAATGTTTTGTATCAACATCGGCAGTTAAGACAACAACAAGTTTTTGTAAAAAATCCTATACAAAGAAACTATATTATAAAAACTAGTTTATTAGTTTATTAACAAATACAGCATATTTTTTAAATTTATCACATCCCTGCAAAATATTACAAACAACGTTAGAAATTGACAAATAATAATTTGATAGTATTAGTTTTAATTTTATTTACTAGATAGTTATGGAATAATATCAGACCTTCGAAAAACCGTATATGTATGTAACAGATAATAAAACAGTCCATTCAGATTATGGATATTCTAAATTTCGAGATAAATTATGGAAATATAATAATTTATAACTTTTCTAACCTAACTTAAATTTCTGAGAGGTTAGAAATAAGTTCGATTCAAATGCATTGAATGATATTTTGAATCTGTTACAATCCGTATTGTATTGTTATCCTAGTAGTTCAGAACTCGTTTACAAAATCATACTATGAATTGTCTACATTATCGACGATGTCTACTTTTTCAATGTCGTCTAGTTGTAGTTGTTTTTCAACTTGTCGTAGCCACCAAAAATTTACTTCTAATCAATAATGCACGCGCTATGCCGATTTATATTTCCGCATGCTTTGTTAAATCAGATTTTACAAACAAATAATGCGGAACGTAAAAAAATTGGCAACATACCTTTCGATTTTCGTACCTGTAATATACAGAGACAAACCATCTCACAAGACATCTAACGAGACATCCCACTGGTCAACCCCACGGTCTTTACCAATAAGTCTGCCTCAGATAATATTAAAAACTACATGCATAGAAATTCGATTTCAGTAAATCCTTTAAAAAGTTTAAACACAATTTCTAATTTTTTCAAATATTGGTAAATCACTTTAGATTGCGTAACAAACCTACGTTGAAATACTCGTTAAATTATAATTAAAATTTGATTCAAGCCCATACTAGAATTTGCGCTAGAATTTTACTTAAGAAAATCCTCTCAACATAGTTCAAAAGCTATTCAAATACAAATACGATCAAACATATTTTAAAGTTGCGCTCAACTAATATTCAGCTGAAATATTATTCTATATTCACTCGTTGAATTTAACTAAAGATTTTGTTTCAATTTTACTTAAATTTCGCTCTAAAGTTATATTTTAACTTGACTTAAATACTTATACCTTAAATTATAATTCAAAATCTATACGTAAACTACGTTTGATTTTTAATTCAATTTAAAATGTACTTAAATTTTGTTAAAATAGTATTTTATTTTCACTCATACAATTCATCTTAAAAACCTTTAAAGATTTTGACTCAAATTCATACTAGAATTCTATTCTTGAATTTCACAAAAACAGATTTACTAACACAATATATACTTCGAAGTCAATGCCATTCAACACTCAAATATGAGTAAATATTTATAATTTAAATTGCACTCAAATTTTGTTGAAATCTATCCGTTAAAAAGTCTGCAAAACGCGTTTAAAATTTAACTCAACTCCTTAGTACAAATCTGCTTGGAATTCCACTTTAAGAAATAGACTCAAAATGGTAATTTAATATCTATGTACCAAAATTCGAGCATTTTTACCCCCATCTTCGATTTCAACCAATGTGTTTCGTTTGATATTTTTCCTAGGTATCTTGACGTTGAGGTGGTTCTGCTTTTAATCCTCTGGTACTCAGAGTTATTATTATGGGTGAGTGATCGGATAATAAGTCATATCAATCTTCTACCTGAGCATTGGTGCTTGCAATTCCTTTTGTTATACAGAAATCTATCAAATCAGGTATTTTATTTCTATCTGATGGCCAGTAAGTTGGGTGTCAAGAAGATAAATAATCAAGATTTTTTGTTCATTGCTTCATATAGTTAATTTCCTTTAGGTGTTGTTAATCTCGAACCCCATTGCAGATGTTTAGCATTGTAGTCGCCTCCTGCGAGAAATTAAATGCCCAGCTGATTAAAATAATCGATAAATTGCTGCTTTTTGATTGCGTGTTTCGGTGGACAGTAAACATCCGATATTACACTATTTCCAAACCATTATTCTAGGCAGGTATTAGTTGCTTGGATGTGATATTTATCATATTTGTTGAGTTCATAATGCTTTATTCTTCGTTTGATCAAGACCGCAGAGCCGCCGTGAGCTCTTACATCTGGATGTGTCATAAACTGAATATCCGTTGATTTTAAATAAGGTGTTTTGTAAGTGTGTTTCTGATATTAGCATGATGTCTGTATTTTGATCGACAAGAAAGCTCTGAACCTCAGCTTTGTGCTGTGAAAGACCGTTCGCATTCCATACAGCTATCTTTCGGAGCGTTATTTTTGGCTTTTGACGATAATTTGCATTAGTGTGTTTATATTTTTCATCATCATGCTCATTTGTCTTCCTATGATCATCATCAAACTTTGGATGGTTTCGGTCAGTTGTTTACGATTTATTTACGATTGCATGAAGATTTAATTCTTCTTCGTTGAAATGAACTTTCGTTTTTGGGGGCGGTACCTTTTAAGATGTTGGCATAGGAAACTTCTGGTTGTGCAAAACTGCTTGTAAAATTCTCCAGGCCATTTTGTGTGGTTTGAGTGTGTATTCGTTTGTTGGGCAATTGTATTTCTTGAAGTCATATTTCTTTGATTGTAACGTGACTCAAGCATTCGTTGCTCAGATTGCAACTATGGATTGGCCTTACGCTTCAAATCCAGATAAACTGGGCCACCTCTGTAGTTTGCGGTGCGATTTTCGTCACAATTACTACAGCATTTGACTGATGGATCATTTATCGTCTTATCGCAATTTTTTTTGAATCAAGAAGATCGAAACAAATAACGCAAACTACACTCAACGTGCAATAAGTTTTACGGATTGCTTTTTGGGTTTCTCTACAGTGATTTTGCGATGCAGTAAATATCTCAAGTTATCTACTTATTCTGTGGGGTGCTTTCTTTTTCTCATGTGGCTCTAACTCTTCCATATTACACTTACCATTGGTAAGTGTTATATCGTTTTTGATCGAAATGGTCTGAAACCATCAATTTCTAAAGGAAGGATTTTCGTTTCTTTGGTATTACCCCTTTTAATTTAAGCGGGGCAATATGAAATTTTGGGTCAGTTTACTTGTCGATTATATTGACGAGTTCATTATTTGACATCTCTCAAATTGGTGGCGGCTCTTCTCTCTTTTTAGCTGTTGTGTCTTCGGCGCTATCCTCCTCCAAGCTAGAAAATTTATTGTCGAGAGGTATTTGATCAGCACCATATGTTTTAATATAGACGTTTCAGTTTTACTAGCTAATTGCGCTGATTTCGGGCTTCGGGAAACATTTTATTTTCTACTTTTCAAAGCCTTTTCAAAGCAAATATAAGCGTGATTTTTTAAAAAATGGTTTTTAAATATATACAGTGAAACTTGTCAAAGCCGGAATCGTGCGGGGCCGAATAAAATTTCCGCCACTGGGAAGTTTCCGTCTCTCGAAATTTCTTATCCAAATTTTCTCTAAATTAAAGTCTAGTTTTAGGGTTCAATGGACATAGTACGTATTTTATTTAATACAATACATATTACATATCAAAAAAATTACGCTTTTAAAATAAAATTATAAATAAAATTGTACATATATACACACTAATAGATACGTACATACGTAAATACATTAATTAAAAATAATCCACCTATGTAGTAATTTAAAGAAATATTGCAGATCTCCAGATCTAGTTAACCGCGTTTACAAAATTATCCAACGTTATTTGCTTCAGTACATTTGAAAATGATTAGTAATTTAGCCTCCGACACTAAATTTAATAATTTTGGATCACTAGTATGAAGTGCATATCTTTGGGCTTCCTCCAGATGCTTGATTATCGTGGTTTTGTTAGCAGGTAAAATATCAACTTCGTCCGATGATTCCGCACTGTCCGAGTTGTTTCCTGTTTCTTCAGATCTTACAGATGAAGAAGCTGAGCTTAACATCAACTCATTCAATATTTCGTCATTTTCAAAAGTTACTCCATCGTCAATTGCTAAAAAATCAAGCGCACTATTGTTATGATCGCCATATATAGCCTCAATCATATTCTGCAATTCCGCTGTTGGAATAGGGTCATCTTCGACTGTTTCAACAAATTCGTCCCAAACAAATCCACATTTTTTGAAATATTTTGTGATTGTTTCTGGTTTAGTTTATTTTATTGAATGCACAATAAAGTAAATTGTATCCAATATATAGGTCTATTTCGTTAAATCAGATGCTTCGTATCCATTGCA
This sequence comes from Tipula unca, assembly GCA_951394425.1. Taxonomy (NCBI): domain Eukaryota; kingdom Metazoa; phylum Arthropoda; class Insecta; order Diptera; family Tipulidae; genus Tipula; species Tipula unca. The sequence continues at coordinate 88,706,100 of OX596382.1, forward strand.
GACAACAGTTTTTGAAGCATAAGCTTTTCTATAGTTGAATTTAAAATTTGCAATTATACCGGCATCTAAAGGTTGTAGAGAAGCTGTAGTATTGGCCGGAAAAAAGATCAATTTTATATTTGAGTAATTTTTGCGTGGATGACACGTTGCACTGTCGAGAAACAGCAATATGTTTCTGTTTAGCTTGATCATTTCGTTGTTAAAATTCCGTAGAATTTGTTCAAAGAACGTAGATGTCATGCATGTTTTTTTATTGAAAAAATATTCGACGGGTTAAGATCTTTTGTCTATTCTTTTAAAGGCACGTAGATTATTCGAATAACCAACAACAATAGGTTTTCTGATTACACCATTCATAAAAACTATTAATGAAATGGTGAGTCTATCTTTTGCATGTTTTCCGCCGTAACATTTTTCACCTTTAAATGCCAATGTTTTATTTGGTAACACTCTATAAAATAATGCCGTTTCATCTAGGTTAGCAATGTTGTCGATCGTATAATCGCTTATAATGTCTTTAATTTTGGAATGCCATGACGCGGGGGATGAGGGATTTGATTTTTGGCTACCTGTACAGCCTTTTCTTTTAAAATTGGACCCGAAATAGGAAAATTTTTAGCCCTTGCCGCACAAAACCATTCAAATGTTAATTCACTTATTTTTTCGTATTTGTATTGCTTTTTTTTTTTATTAACTTTTCAGATTCTCGCGATGACAGGTATCTTAGTTTAATGTCCTCTTTATTTTTAATCGTGTCATACACTTGTGTTTTGCCACATTTAAAATGAAGCGCTATATCGGCTACTTTAGCTCCACTATCTCTCATTTTAATTATTTTGTATTTTTGCACAAGCAATAAATTATTTATTTGATGTTTCTTCATTGCAAAACTGAAATAAAACATACACATCGTAAAATTGCGGATCAATCCAGGCTTTAATTTGATTACGTAGATTGAACTTACGCAACACATTAACCACTAATTATAAATTAATCACTCAATTTGAATTAGTTACGAGTATGTAATTACACAATTTGGTGATTCCCCAAATAAATTAATCCAATATGTCAATTTAATAATGATTTCAATAAACCAAATAAGCACATAACAACTAAAGGCAGTACACACCAAATACAAATGTCATTTTTAATTTTTTGTTTCGGTTTTGGTGTTTCCATATCTTATTTTTCATTAAACCCAAAAAAACGTTGCATTTCGAAAACGTATGGAATTCGATTCCGCCTTACACAAGTACCAAATGACGAAAACTTTAATTTTCGTACCAAAAAGTTGTTCCGGCTTCCGGAGAAGTTTCCGGTACATACAACTTCAATTTAGAATAAAATTTCGTTCTGGGGAAAAAAAATTCGTGTAAAAGAAGCTTCCGGCACATCAAAGTTCCGGCTTTGACAAGTTTTACTGTAGTATTTCATTTTTAGCGTTATTATATTTTTTAAAGTAAAAGTACATATAGTTTTATAATTTCCAGTATTTGTAGCGCTGATACAGAATATTCCACATCAAATCTACAGTACACAAACAGTTAAAATGTCTTTATATTAAAATTGTATAAAACATGCCAAAGAAAGTAAACGAAATTATTTAAAATATGAAGGAAGTCTCTTTGAGTAAAATTCAGTTCAGTTTTGGAAGCGAACCAGCAAAAAATAAACGGTTTGTATTCGTTCAAACATGTTTACATATTAAATGCAATTTACACGGAAAAACCCCATTTTATACAAGACTACTGTTAAGTCAAACGGGGATTCATAGGAGGGGGTCGATGACAGTAATCAAAATTAGTAATTATAAGTGTGTGTATTCAGGACATATCGAAAAAAAAAACCAAAATGCTCTTTGTTTTCCATAATTGTCACATTGAAGCCTAATATCATTTTGAATCAGTTCAATCTGGTAAATTTTGTTCGAATAAATCTGACGCGCGGATCCTTGGCAAGATATCGAAATCACCAAGTTATAGAAAATCAAAGGAGAGTTACTGTTTTAATTGAGATCATAACATCTTTCTCGATTGTCAGAATATAGCATTTTGCAGACATAGCTAGAGATAATTAATTGTGAAATCTGTGAAGATGTTTATATTATTATTTATTATTTTGTAGTTTTATAATTACGTAATCGTTTAAATATTCTTTCTACTGTACATGAATTATGGAAAAAAGAAACTATTACTAAGAGATTCGAAAAACTCAAGTGACTCAACTAAAACTAATTGAATTAAAAGAGTCTAATTGCTAACTGAATTACACATTCATTAAACGAACGTGTAAGTGAAAATTGAACACAAATTTCTAGCACCTTCTTAATGGAAACCTTTAGTCATGAATTCATGACTGTTCGGTAATTTGAATTATTTATGTCTTGCAACTAATTTTTTAATTTCTGATTTTGAAATGAAAATAATATTATTTTGGCTTAATTTATTCGTATTTTAATAGACAAAACAAATTTTTTAATTTTCATATTTTGCAAGATATTATATTTGTGGTTCCAATGATTTAAGCTCATTCTAATTTTATTTCATTTGACATTTTCTGGAATTATCTTATTGTAAAAATATGATACATAAACATTTTGGTAAACCGCCAAGTAGTTTGAAATGCGATCAACTAATTTGGAGAATATTTGAATACAGCAAGGACTGCTCACGCTGAATGCACTTTATTTATTGAGAGAACGACCGAAACGATCAAGAAAGATTTATCATAACATTAAAATGTGATTTTGTATGTTCTGTACCTCAACAACTAATACGTCTAAAATTTTGATACTTAAAATTTATATTATTTGAATAAGTGTACCTACAATTTTCGATACGTTCAAGTCACGGTACTTCAATACAACTATAATCAAATTGTATTCTAGATCGTCCTCACATAATGTAAAGTCATCAGTCAAAACGTTTCTTTTGAGCATAAGATTCATAAGAATTATATTTTAATTCTTAAATGACAATATATTTGATTCATTCCAAAATCCACAAAAAAAACCAAAAATTGAAAATAAAAATTAATTAGGACGTTTTCATTTTTGTTTATTAATTTAAAAGAATCCAATTTATCTTTTTTTGTTACCAATACATATTGATTTTAATTTTATAATAACTCATGTTTTAGTTATTATAAGGTATAACCAATATTTATTGTTGCTAAAAAAAACATTAATAAATAAAAATAAAACAAACAGTAATCGGTTGTTATGAAATTTAAAAAAAACGCCCCAATTTTTAATATTAATGGTGAAAAATATGTTAACTCACAAATATATGGAGGTCATATTTTAGATAGGTGTTTTTTTTATTTATTGTTTAGTACTTGACTGAGGAAATTTGTGGAAGACAATTATTTGTCGTTGTTGTTGCTCAAGATAAAGGGTGTCAAATATTTGATAAATGCGAGTACATGTATTAGCTGCCACTAGTCGGATAGTTCTGATGGCTCGTTTGTTAGGTAAAAATGTGGCGATTTAGCAAAAAACATAAAGTGACTCTACTGTTATGTTCAAAAAGCTGAGGTGTATCAATTGCAAACAAATTTAAATGAGTGACCTCATTTTTTAGATAATTGACAATTTTTAGATAATTAACAATTTTTTTTTTTTATGTTAGTAAAATTCTATAAGTAGGTGGCAATTTCGTAGGAAGGGAATACTTTGACGTTTAAACACAAACAATTTTAGCAAACATAAGTTTTGTTCAATCGTGTTCAATTGTGTAGATACATATATATATAGATTATAGACATGTTTTTTAAACTAATAACTTTTACCTAAATAGCGAGCCTATCTATCATAATTTTCCGATAATTAAATTTTATTTGGCAGGCCCAAATACATTACCAAGTCCGCGCATTTTTCAAATATTTGTCACCCTCTATCTCACGCAACAACATCAACAACAAAAGATCGTCTTCCATACAAATTTTCTTTATTCAAGTACTAAACAATCAAAATTCAAAACGGAAAAAAAATTATTTTTGATATGACTTCTGGCCCCATAAATTGAATTTGTGATTTAGAAATAATTTTATGATTTATTTGTTCGACATGATTCGAATCATTGGTTTTTGATATACATATGTATGTATATGTACATATGTAACTGGATCATGGTTCAATATTAATCCAAAATACAAACTTAATACAAAATTCCACAGGCAATCACCAACTAGATAATCGTGAATTCCAGATAATCTAGATTTTCAAAAACATATTCGGCAGATTCCCTCCTATTTTACACCCTGCTATAATAGCCGTGTTTCTTGACGTATGCTCTGATCCGGTTCATATCATATCTGCTTCCCTTTCATTTGTATAGCCGCGTTTCATGAAATCAACACAAAAATTGAATTATTTTTTGTTTTTAGGTTATTATATTGATCCTAGTAGCATTTTGGTTCAAAATTTTGATACAAAAACAAAAAATAGTACAATTTTTATGTTTATTTCATGAAACGCGGCTATACTCGGCTATATAAATGAAAGGAAAGCAGATATGATCTGATCCGGATCAGATCATACGTCAAGAAACACGGCTATTATTAACCGCGGTATTAATTCGAATTCAAACAAGAAACAATTTTCACACAATTTTCTGTACGAAAGCAAAATTGTTTTTATTTTGTATTTGTTCACTTGTATAATCGAATTTTCCAATAACTAATAAATAATATAAAAAAATTAAAATTTTTATTGCAACACAAAATACAAATAAAATACAACACGACCTTTCTTTTACACTTATTAAAAATTAAAAATGTATCAACACAGAGGAAAGAAACAAAACACGTTTTTCTTTGTCGACTGTTCGTGACCGAACAGACTCCTTTTATTATTGTTACTAAACTTTACCTTTGGAATTAATGTACCACATTTTTGTAGGTCATTTTAAAATGTTGGCACCACTCATAGGAATGTAAATGGTATTTCTTTGAAATGAACGTGGAAACGGCGGGTGAAACAAACCGCGCGATTTCTGAAAAAACTGTGCAATTGAATTTCCAGACTGCACGCAAGCAGACGAAACCGTTTCTCTTTAAAATAAAATTTCGTTATGTAAGTGAAATATCACTTACTTGATTATAACTCAAACTTTGCGCACTGTGGTTCGCTTTAAAATACTAAACTCTCTTTATGTAATCCATGTGATGCGACGACCATGTGACCTCAAAAACGAAAGGTCAATAATAAAAGATGATAGAAAGTTGGTCAAATGTAAGAATAAAACGTGAGTAGATCACAACTAAGCTAAGTAATGATTACATGATACTTAAAAAAGAAAATGAGGAACTTAGAAAAGCTCTAACACCTGCTGTAACAGAAGAGAAATAAAGAATAGAAGAGCAGAACGTAGCTAAAAACTGCGGAAACGTAGCCATCGGTTAGAATGAATATGTCACGGACTCAGATGAACTTAATTCTGAAGTGAATTGGGTGCTAAAAAAAATGAAACAAGGAAAAAAGCGACGACTGAGCAAATCACCCTTTGTATTTCCAGAACAAATACAAGAAAACAAGGAAATAAAAAATCAGAGTAAAAAGGTGCAACAATCCAAACCACCACCAGTCATTGTAAATAAGATTGAAAACTACAATGTTATGCGAAAAACGATGGATTCAAACCAAATACAATACTAAACAACGATGCTCAGTAATGGAGATCTTAAACTCAATGTTCCAGACGAGGAGAATTATAGAAAACTGACCCTTTCACTTAATGAAAAGGGAAATACATAGTACTCTTATGAGGACAAAAGATCCAAGCCGATTAAAGTTGTGGCAAAAAAGCTGCACCCATCCTACAAGCCAGAAGAAATAAAGGAAGAATTACTTTCTAAAAATTTGAAAATAAAAGACCAAAGATGCGTTAAGTGCGCAGCTAAGCATTCCTCCAAAGAATGTACAAAAACCAGAGAAACTCCGGCCAAGTGTATAAATTGTGGAGAGTCACACCCCGCAAAGTATAGAGGATGTATAGTTGCCAGAGAACTACAGAAGATGAGAAAAAATAATAACAACAAAAAGGACATACCAAAAGGCAAATTAAAGGAGCCAAGAAATCAAATAGAAAAGATAAGAAACCCTGCTTATCAAATAATTCAAGCTCCAGGTATCTCATATGCTGAAGTTGCTAAAGGGAGAGCAGAATTGAAAAACGATTTTGACCGTTATAGTGAAATGTTGCAAACAATTCTAAACCGAATGAATAAGCAAAAACAAAAGCAAGAAAAAGCTATTGGATCAATCATTCAAAGACTAACGAAACTAGAAAACAGCATCAGGACTGCTCCTGTTACTCATACTTTAGCATGAATAGCGACATTAGAATACTAGCATGGAACCCCAATGGGTTATTGCAACATCAGCAAAAATTGCAACTATTATTGGACATTCAAAAAATTGATATCTGTCTCATATCCGAGACCCACTTTACAAAACAATCGTTTATAAAATTTAGAGGTTATCAAGTATACCATATAATACACCCAGAAAATACAGCCAGAGGAGGAAGTGCGATAATAATAAAAAGTAATATACAACATTACGAAGAGAAAAAATATGAAACAAAAGAAATACAAGCAACTACCGTCAGCATTAAAAGTAAAAATCAGTCATTAGCCGTAACGGCAATTTATTGCCCACCGCGATATAATATTAAAAAATTACACTACGTACACTTCCTGGAAAGCTTAGGCGATAAGTACATCATTGGCGGAGACTTTAATGCGAAACATACTCATTGGGGATCAAGAACAATCACTACTAGAGGTAAAGAACTTCTTGGAGCAATGACAGAAGTTGGATGTAATTGGCATTCTAATGCCAAACCGACATACTGGCCAACAGATAATAACAAAATACCTGATCTACTAGATTTCTTTATAACTAGAAAACATCCAGCAACTTATGTTAAAATCGAAGAGGGGTATGATTCGAGCTCCGATCACTCTTCAATACTACCTACTCTCAGTGAAAAAATAATCTCAAAAGAATGCAACCCGACTCTGAAAAATAAATATACAGACTGGGAGGGATTCAAAGAAGAGCTGAATAGTAGAATAAAACTTAATGTACCGTTAAAAACAGAAGAACAACTAGAAGAAGAAATCGTAAAATTCTTAAATGACGTACAACAGTCAGCATGGTATAATACGCCGGAGTTCAAAAGAACAACAATAGGTACAAATTACCCAAAACAAATCAGGTAACTTGTCGAAGAAAAAAGAAGAGCCGGGAAGAAATGGCAATACACCAGGATGCCTGCAGATAAAAACAAACTGAATAACCTGACACAGCGATTCAGGAGGGAAATCCAGTACATTAAAAATGATACAATAAACTCATATCAACAGTCAGTAACATATGAAAAGGATACTGACTATTCTTTGTGGAAGACAACCAAACGAATGCAAAGACCAATACTCAAATACCACCCATAAGAACAAGCAATGGGAATTGGGCCAGAAGCAATGAAGAAAAGGCAAAAGCTTTCGCTGACCATCTAGAAAGTATTTTTCAGCCTAATGAGGTACAAGAGAGAGAAGAATTCCAAGAAGTAGAGGGAACTATTGATCAAGAAATCGCTCTGACCATCCCTGCGGAATTGACTAATGAAATAAAAAAAAATGTTAATCCGAACAAAGCGGCAGGCTATGATGACCTGATAACAGGACAAATCTTAAAACAGCTATCGAAGAAGGGCATTAAAAAATTAACAACTCTAATCAATGCAGCTTTCAGGATGAAATATGTACCAAATGTATTGAAGTTCGCGGAGGTGATTATGATACCTAAGCCTAGAAAACCACCAAACGAAATAACATCCCATAGACCGATTTCGTTACTGCCTATTATGTCAAAACTATTTGAAAGACTTCTCTTAAAAAGATTGAAACCAATAATTGAAAGGCAGGAATTAATCCTCACACATCAATTTGGATTTCGAGATAGACGCTCTACAATCGATCAAATTCATAGAATAACAGATATCATAGAAAGATCACTCGAAGAAAAGAAAATCTGCTCAGCAGTCTTCCTTGACGTGGCCCAGGCGTTTGACAAAGTTTGGCACGAAGGTCTTCTGCACAAACTCCAGAACATTCTACCTTCACAATTCTGCCAAATATTAAAATCCTACATTACAGAGCGACACTTTCGTGTTAAACAGGAACAATCTCAGACGAAGCAATGGCGTATCAGGTCAAATGAAACAAAATCCATACGTGTAGACTACACCAACAGAAAAATAAATCATTTGCCTGTGGTATTAAATAATGTCCCATTACCACATGCTAACTCAGCAAAATATCTAGTTATGAATCTAGATACCAATCTTAGATGGAGGGTCCATGTCAAGAAAAATAAGTTAAGAACTCAGACTCAAATATAGAAAGATGTTTTGGCTGATGGGAAGGAACTCCAATCTATCAATTAACAATAAATTGATGCTAATAAGCAGATATTAAAGCCCATTTGGATGTATGGAATTCAGCTGTGGGGTTGTACTAAACCAAGCAACATGGATATCGTTCAATGATTGTAAATGCCCCCTGGTACATACGTAATAGCGACTTCCTCTAAGGTCCCTTAGAGTGGAAATTGTCACCAGAGAAGCAAACAATGCTGCACGGAAGCATGAAGTGAGGCTCCAGAATCACCCGAACTTTGAGGTCAACCAACTACTCGACCACAGGGAAGCAGTGAGAAGACTGAAAAGAGTAAAACCTTTTGAGTTAGCACTATAGTCAGCGTAAGGCAGTAACACCAGTAAATAGAACATAAGGAAAACCAATGGGGATACCTAAATTAAACTCAATTCAGCAATTTAGGTCGAAAAAGAAATGTTGTTAGTCTATAGACTAGGTACATTGTAAAATTTTATGTGAATAAATAAGATTGTCAAGAAATAAAAAAAAATAAAAAAAATGTGAGAATGTGCCACCGTTGCTTTATTTTAATTTTCATTGGCATAACTAACTGAAAACAGCAAATGCTTCATGATTGGAAATGCGTTTGCGGAAGAAACGTCAGGAATTTGAATTAAACTGTTCTGGGTTTCGGTTGACAACGAAGGCGTGTGTATTTAGTGGTTTACAGAATTTAAATCGTTTGCAAATGGTTCTCTAGGGCAAAGTGGTCCTTAGATTATCGATGTTCAGCAAACATACTTTATGATCACCAAACATTATACAGCATCCGTTTACACCACTCTCATTGGGGTTATCGAAATTACCGAAAATTTTTGTTGGAGAAAAGACACACGGTGAAGCAGCGTTACCACCAAGCGAGGGTGGTACCCTGCAGAAGTAAACATTCATCAAGTTTACTCGAAGATGTGAACAAATTATTAATTGACAAATCCAAATAATCAGCACCAGGTTCGGCTCGTTTCAAACTCGCTAAAGTGCAGCCACTATTTGTGGTCAACAGGGCGAATGATACATGAATAGAACTGAATTGAACTGAAAAGTCGATGGACATCTTTTTTATTGCTGGATAATGGTTAACTATCAACGGGAAAACCTAGGTTAAACTGGGTGATTTACGGATCGATTGATATGATAATGGACGAGAAGTTATCTTGAATTTTTATAGAGAAAATCGGAGCGTTTCGGGTTTGCTGAAGAATTTTGGAGAATTTTGGCATTAAATCGATCGGAGTAAAATATTCTTCAACTAAAATTTCATTGCTATAGTAAAGTAAAAATTGTATTTAGTACCCAGTCAGGATACTATATTTTTTTGCGCATGCCATTTGGTTTAAATGGAGGTCCAGGAACCTTTCAGCGCTTAATGAATATAATTTTGGCTGGATTGACTGGTACCAAATGTATTATATATTTAAACGATATCGTCCTAATATATGGTTATGATTTGATGAACCATAATTCTAAGTTAATTGGCGGTTTTCAAACCATTAGAGAACATAATTGGAAATTTCAGCCACCAAAGTGTCGCTTTTTGAAAAAAGAAAATTGTTATTTGGGTCATTGTGTAACAAGTGATGGTGCCAAACCTGATCCGTTAAAATAGAAGTCGTTCAATACTATCCAGTTCCGCGTCAAAAGGAAATAATGTCATTTTTGGGATTTACAGAATACTACCGCCGCTTTGTACCCAATTATTCTTTACCTCAATCAACTAACGAATTAACCAATTCACTTATATCTCCGTTAATTCTGCAATACTAGAATTTTTAACAGCAGTTCATTCTGACGACTGCTGCTAGCGGTTATGCCATAGGAACCGAATTGTGCAGAAAGCAATTATCCTACCATAGAATAGGACTTATTAGCGATAGTTGGGCCAGTTCTATATATTTAATCCTTATCTGTATGGAACAAAATTCAAAATACGGACTGATTGTCGTCCTCTTACATGGTTAAAACTTAGTCCAAAACCATCATCCAATAGGAATGCTGATGCGCTTAATCGTTTCTGAAATTTTGGTGTACCATAGTTAATGATTTCAACATATTTCAAAATCATAATGACCTAACTAGTTCAATTACCAGTGAGGTGTTAGCCAGTACATGCTCACAAGAAATTTTTGTGGAAGGACGGATTGGAAGATTTTAGTAAAGTGTTCTAACTTTTTATTTATGGTGAATAAAATAATTGCATACATTCGGCTTTATATTATTTTATGGTTTAATTACGTATTTAAAATTATTGCTGTCCCATTAATCAATTACAATTAATAAATATAACAAGTATATTTTATATTCAATTCAACTTTCAATTAGACAAAATAATTAAAATTTGGTATGCCTATCATGGTATTGCAGGCGACGATGGCTCCACGGTGTAGAGAACGACTTGACTTCTTTAGGTTGTCAAGTCAGTATGAAGACCAAGCCCAGGATCGAAACCGTTGGAGCCAGAATATTGACGTAGTAAGAGACCAGTAATGGCCGTTAAACATTGTTTTTATTATCATGGTGTTGCATGATAAACATTACAAACTACTCATAATAAGAACAAATTTCGTAAAAGTGGACAGTTTATGGAATAATTTTTAATGAAATTGGCCGTAACCGCATTTGGCCTGATATTTTTTTGGTAGGTCATAGTTACCTCCATTTTTTGGCCGTACAACAATTTTTTAACTTGGAAATATTCCAAATAATTAAAAAAAGTCCGAAAAAGCTCGAATTTCGTAAAAGTGGATAGTGTATGGAATAATTTTTAATGAAATTGGCTGTGAGCGCATTTGGGGTGATATTTTTTATGTTAGGCCATTGTGATCTCCATTTTCTGTTCGCACAACAGATTTTTAGCTTGGATATTTCATTTAAAAATATGAAAAAAGTCAGAAAAAGCTCGAATTTCGTGAGAAGTGGACAGTTTATGGAATAATTTTTAATGAAATTGGCCGTGACCGCACTTGGGCTGATGTTTTTTGTTAGGCGATTGTGTTTTCCATTTTCTGGCCGCACAACAGATTTGTGGCTTGGATATTTCATATCCTATACGACCGTTCCTGGAAAGTGTGGTTTTGTATTTGTCATTTATGGAGGTCGTCGAAAATTAAACTGTTATATTTCAAAGCCGTTTCCCTGCTTTGTCATATCATCCAAATTTATCAACTTTAACATTTAATCAAGCTTTTTTGTATTAATAATTTTCTGGAGAGCATGTCTACCGCTATTCTTCGGATATGGATTCTTAATATTTCCTCTAAATTGACATTACATGGCTCTTCTTCTCCTATGATTCGTGGTGTATATGAAGCGGTTGTCTCAGATGTTTGCTTCTCGAGAGTTCTCATGCAATTTGATGCCGTTGGATTGTTTACTTTAGGATCTTTTGAAACATAAAATGTGTGCAAGTAATCCAAGAACCAGTCGTGAACTGAAAGGCGAGATTCGACAAGCCGTTGATAAAATAGAGCCGGCACACGTGGTAACACCCCGCAGCCAACCAATCTATCCGATTTTGAGCCATCCGTAAAGAAGCTTACCGCCTTTTGAATGCTTAAAATATAAAATAAAGTTTATCCGCCCGAATGTATGCAATTTATTTCAATTCCACATTAATACATTTAATACAGTTTTAGTAAATACTTCCTTCTATGTTGGCGAGTGAGTTTTTTTTACTAAAAGTGAACTATAACTATAAATGGCCTAATTTAGTACAAATTTGAGTAAAAACTTCATCCGCACATCAATCGTGGTTCTGTTGCAGGTAGAAAATATTAGAATAAATAGATGTTGATGGCGAAATTCGATTGCAATTGTTAAGTCCGACGCAAGTCAAGATGCGTATGTAGCAGTTGACTTCTAAAAAACAAAAAATTTATTTTGCAACCAATTGAACGTCAGCTGCAAAAAATAAAAATGCTTTTCGATACAAAAAAATATCTCGTCACCACTGCTCTATAAAACTGAACCTCATTCAATTTAATTCGATATTAATGACACGGTTTACATTTTTGATTCGATTAATTTCGACCGAAATAACGGGGGGGGTAACGAAAAGTCATGTCGACTAGACGTGCGTTTTTGTTCTCCTACATTATTAATAAATTAAAAATAGTTGTCAGCAGGAAAATTTAGTTAGGTTGGTGTTAATATATTTTTAAAGTGTAGTGCTTTTGGTGTGTGTAATTAAATTGTTTAGAAACATAAAAAAAATGGGTCTAAACAAAAAAAAACAATTGCATGAACGATAAGTGTGCAGATATGATGGTGCGTTGATGACGGCAGAGACTGCATTACCATTAAGATGGATAAGGATAAAGAAGGCGAATGTAATGGCGGAATGTCAAGTTTGTGGTTGGTCGTTGTATTGCCGTTTTTTTACAGGAGATTTTTGCTTTTTTACTGTTATTATGTTTGTGTTTCATGTTGTAATAGTGTTTTGTATACATAGTTTAGTATTATTATCAATAAATGAAAAAAAATTGTGAAAATTGGTATGATTTGTGCATCAAATCATTAAAAAGTGAGGTTAGAATTACTCTGTATATGTAGAGAGTTGAACTCGATAAGTGCGTTCACATGGGTGTTTTGGTCGTTGTTTTGTGTTATGCGTGTCGTAATTCAACACAATTCAGAAACTTGAATTTTATTTTTGTGGGTAGTAATTGTAGTAAATTTGAATTATTATTTTTGAATATTTTTTTTTCTAGGACAATCAAAGATTGCTATAATTGACAACTTGGTTGATTGTCGGTTGTTATTGCTATAGTGGTTATAAATATATACATATGTATTGTATGCAAGTTTTAGTGATTGAGGTGATGCTCTTGATGGGTTATTTTATATATTTTAATTGTTTACTATGTTTTATTTAATTTTTAAACTTTTAATCTTACTTTATGATACTAGAACCGTGCGGTGGCGAAAACAACTTCGGATTATTATAGTCGACGTATTTTAGTTATTTTTTGGTTATTTTTAATATTTTTATTTATTGTGTGGCTATATATTTTACAAAATTTATAGTAGCTGTGGTGCAAGAGCTTTGTTTTCTTATGTTGTAATTTTTGGGAAATATGTAGTTTTATAATATTAATTTTATTTATTTACATAATTTATTAATTCATTAAATATGTTTTATTTATATACTTGATATATGCATGTATGTATTTTTTTGTGATTTTTTTTTTTTTTTTTTAAGAGGTGACTTGAAAGGTGTTACAATTTTTAAATGTAAATTAAATTATATTGCATTGCTATTTATTATTTGGTGATGTTCTAAACTGGTTAGTTTGCTAACCAAGAACGATTCGATCTTTTAGCGCATTAGCCGGGTTATTTTAACTCGGTCTTTTAACCAGCTCGTTTTGAACCAAATCATATAAATTTGATCGAATAAGAGAGGCATAATTTGAAATATGTTTTTGTTCTTTTTGCCAGATTATTATTTGAAAATATAATTTTTCATGATCATGTCATAATATAATAATATCTCAATTGAGAATTTAAACCTATTGTTGAGATATATTACATCAATTTTCTTCTTCGTCCATGTAAAATAAAATAAAAAAAAAAAAATAAAAAAAAAAGAATTCTCTCTAAAATGCACCAATATAGCAAGTATATTGTACTACTCAAAAATTTAAAGAGCGAACGACGAATAATGCAGAAGATAAACGAGAAAAAGAAATTTGTAGATATGAGAATTGATACTATTTTTCCAATCGATCTTTTATAATCAATTGATATTTTTTAACCAACTGATCATTTTTAAGGAACTGGGGCTGTTATTATTTATCATCCATAACAGAATCTATCACAGCTTAAATAAAGGGAATTAATAATTACAAAATGATCTAAATTTCAGAATCTAGGCTAGTTAATCTTAAAAGTAAAATAATTAATTAAATATGGGATTACAGAATAAAATAATTCGCAACTAATTTAAATTGAATTTTCAGGAGTAAATCTCATAAGTATGATCCAGCAAACTAATAAACTAATAAATTTTATTTCAGATTCCAATGTAAAAAAAAAAAAAAAAAAAAAAAATTATAACAGAAGAGCGGGTTGGGAAAAGAGGTACTAATCTAATAATCATTCATTACAGGGCCTCTCACAGCTCCAATATATGGAATTAATATTAGCAAATTGATCTAAATTACAGGATCTCTGCCAGTTAAACTTAATAGTAAATTAACAAATTAAATATTGGATTGCAGAACAAAATAAATCACAACTAATTTGAATTGTATTTTCAGGAGTATCTAATAAGCGTGACCCGCCAGCAAACTAATAAATTTGATTTCAGAGCCCAGCGATGCTGAAAAATTATATAAGTAGATTAGAATTGTATTGTCCTGTGTTACTAACTATTGGCTATACCAGGTGTCTATAACCGAGTCAATTTCTATCATTCTAACTGAACCTATCCAAATCCTCTTTATGTTATGTGTAAACGGGTGTTCGGTGAGGCCCGGCCATCTCCGGGAGATCCTGCTTAATGCTTGGTCGAACATTCCAATCAAATCAAATCAAAAATTAATTTCGACCGAAATAACAAGTTATAACAATTTATTAAAATTAGTAATAATTGCAAAATATTGATGTCGCAAAATATTGCAAAAGATTTCCACGATCAATGGAATTTTCCACATTGTTTAGGAGCAATGGACGGAAAGCACGTCATTGTACAAGTAAATAATTTAGCTAAACCAATATGTTCGATTATTTAATAATATGTACATGGTTTTGTTTTTAGGCATTTGGAAATTCAGGATCTATACTTATTTTAATTATAAACATAGTCACAGTATCGTCCTATTTGCCATAGCAGACGCAAACTATAAGTTTATTATGGTAGAAATAGGGGTACCGGGTCATGTATGAGACAGCACCATATTTCGGAATAGCAGATTTGGTAGAGCTGTTATTTCCGGTGGAGCAACTTTAAATTTGCCAGCACCAGAAACACTTGCCGATAACGAAACATTCCCTTTCGTTTTTATTAGAGATGAAGCAATTTCTTTGCTGAATAATTTAATGCGACCGTATCCTGAACGAAACGCGTCAATATTACCAACGGGCCAAAGTGCTTTCAACTACAGGCTATCCCGAGCACGAAGAGTAGTCGAGAATGCCTTTGGAATGGTTTTACACAATTGGTGGTTTTACACAATTGGTTACGTGATAAAAAGATTCGGGAATACATCGGTGCTGATCTAGTAGACAGGGATGTTGGTGAAAGGTATCGACCGGGAGTATGGCGTGAAGAACAAAATACTGGTGTGCAAAACATCAGTCGAGTTGGGTCAAATAATTCCAGTAGGACTGCAATTGAAATAAGAGACCAATTTAAAGTATATTTAAACGAAGTTGATAGAGTCCCCTGGCAGGATACAACAATACATTAGAAAACAAGAAAATTGGTTTTTAAATATTTTTTTATTGTATGTAATATAAATTTTTTAAATTCAATTTTCCAAATAAAACAAAAAAATCCAAAAATTTATATAGAAATTATTAAAACTAATATCTCAAAAAATATGTACATGAATAATAAATAAAATAAAATTAAGACTAAATTAAATTGTTATCTTTTAAATCATTTGCCGTTTTTTGATAGAGTTCACTAATTTTGTGAACGAATTCTGTTTGTGCAGTTATCGGCCAGTTATTCAAATTTTCATGCACAGAATCTGTGAATGCTGCTAGTAAACAGGCATCTTTGGTTTCCAGCCGCTGTACAAGCTTTCGATTTTCCTCGATATTCCTAATAACCTGTTTTAGCAGTTGCTCTGACGGGTGAGTATTTTTTTGTGGTGGTTCTTCTTGCGTTTTGCTAGTTGATTGACCGATTTCTGAAATTGAAAAAAATATAGAATTAGTTTATAGTTTGAACAGATTATAAATGGAAGATCGATATTAAGCTTAAGTTGTGTTGGCCAAGCCTGCTAAATACGAATATGAAAATTGGACACTAAGGGATGAGTACGATAGGTGACTGCAGAAACCCCCAGAAAAACCCAAATATGATAGCATAGATACTGAATTTCGTGTCAGGAACCCCATAGAATAATCATGTGTATGCTTGTATCATTTACGGCCTATGTGCCATCATAGTTGTGTTTTGAGCCGTAAATCATACACATGATTCGGTACATACGACATATATATACACTATAAAACTATATACACGGTATCAGACGGTTGATTCCACATATTGTTAGTTGGCATCTTCAGATTGTCAGAAGATAAAAATGAAAATAAACAAATTAATATTTTTAATATAAATTATATTTACATTTAATTAACTTAACATACTCAACAACTATTTCGTCTCTTAAAAAATCCAAAGAAAGCACCAACCAGCTGTCTTTGGAATTGGATGAAGCAGCACTTCCACTTTTAGGTGCCCTAATCAATTTCGCATATTTAGTGCGAATTGCCTTCCACCGCTTCATGCATACATCTGCACTTTCTCCTATGCTTTCGGCTATATCACCTCATACAATCCGCTTAAGCGTAGTATTTTTGTAATTCAATGCCTCAATTACGGCTCATATTAATATCTAAAATAATAAAAAAGAATTATAATTAAAACAATAATGTATACAACAATTAAATAATTTTAAGTTTCCAAAATAAAATTTGTAAAAACGCTACACTTTAATTAATATGAATGTTTGTAGTTTGATAACCTCAATAGTTTTCATAACACAAAACAATTATTAGGTTTACATATTAAATACTTACTATTTTATATTATTATAGATTAATATATTATTATTATTGTTATATAATTACTATTAATATTTTATATAAATGTTTTTAAACATAAAACAAAAACTTCACAGGTAAAAAATGGATGACACTAGCACAGCACACAGAAAAACAAATTAATTGACATAGGTGTCAAAATTATAAGCAACCAAAATAAATATTGAGCACAATTATAGCTCATATTTTTATTTTTTTTTGTGTGATTAAGTTGGTCGTCTGCGAGTTTTTTGCTCAAAGTTAAATATATTTCAACTCAAAGAGGAGAAAAAGGGGCGTGTTTTTCGTCATTTGGCGAGTGAGTTTTTTTTACTAAAAGTGTACTATAACTATAAATGGCCTAATTTAGTACAAATTTGAGTAGAAACTTCATGCGCACATCAATCTTGGTTCTGTCACAGGTAAAAAAATTAGAATAAATAAATGTTGATTGTGAAATTCGATTGCAATTATTAGGTTCGAATTTATTTTGCAACAAAATGAACGTTAGCTGCAAAAAATAAAAATGCATTGCAACACTGTTAATTTGGACGATTCAAAAAAATATCTCGACACCACTGCTCTATAAAACTGAACCTCATTCAATTTAATTCGATATTAATGACACAGTTTAAATTTTTGATTCGATTAATTTCGACCGAAATAACAATTTATTAAAATTAGTAATGTGTTGCGTGTGGTCATTAATTGTAGTTTTTTTCTTTTAATGTTAGATATCCTCAATTTGTAATTCAATTGAATTATAAAATGAAAAAAAAACAGTCTTTAAACAATTTGTCACCAAAAAATGTTGACTGTCGCCGTCGCGTCATATTTTCTATGTATATAAACATAATTTGTATGTTACACAAAAAAACAGGTACACAACAACATCAAAGCGCCATTTAAATACACAAATTTGTATGTATTATGCTATATTGTGTATTTACATTAGCATAAAAATTAAATTATAATTTTATGTTTTTTATTTTTATGTTATGTTTAATGATTTCAACATGAAACGATATATACCATAACTATCGGAGTCATAAATCAAAACCGGAAGTTAATATTTTTATTAAGATAACACTATATACAGTATATATACTCGTATATATGTACTCTATTCAGACTTCGGATATATATGTACATATGTGCATGTTTATATATATGTATGTACCTAAATAGAGAGAAAGGAACTGATACGTTTATAAAATTTATGTATGAAATTTTCAATTTCCGCCAAGTCTTAGGAAAATAGAGAAAAAACAATAGGACACAAGAGGTGAAAATATGTGAAAATTTTGTTTCCGCACAGTAATATTTTTAGGACATTATTATCAAAAAATGCGGCAATTTATGACATTCTTATTTTTATATTAGTGATTTATAGTCAACCATGTTCGATATTTTCCGCAGGGAATAAAAATAAAACTTCAAAATTGAAAGGTCTTAATACGTATGTATGTATGTATATAGAAAAGTACTCATAAAACGAAATACTTAAGTATATTCCGAAAATGAGCTTTTTTTACTCTCCGTGTGTGTGTACGCCGTATTAGAATTGGAAACTTTTAAAATCAACTTATCAGAAAAAAGAAAAGAAAGGAAAATTCCCTTTTTTTATGTAATAATTTTACTTCCTATATCCCTAGCATAAAATATACGAAAACTGAAAAATGGGAAAAGAGTTTTGGAAAATGTAATTTACATTTTCTTTTATTTTACTGTTCCTTTTATTTGAAATCCTTTAAAATTGTATTTACACAAAAGCTTATTTATACATATTATATATGTATGTTGTATGTATGTATATACATTTTAATATATATAAAACCCAGTCGGTGACAATGCCTAAACACCACCATAGCCACATAAATTTTAATGCCTATTGAACCTGACATCGACAGTGGTACATACTAATAATACAACCATTTGGAACGTAAACGAACAAAAATAAAAAGTAAAAACTGACATATACACGAATGAAAATAATTTTTAAGTGCGTGAACCCATATGTTACACTAATAATGGATATTGATTTCAGTTTTATTTGTGTGTCGAACTTTATCGAACACACAAATATTGAAATGGAAAATGTCTAAAAACTATGTATATATATATATGTACATATAGAGAGGCATCAAAAGCAAAATATAAAAATAGGAACTGAAAACGTAATATAAAGGATACACAGAGATGAAAAAAAAATTGAAATTTATCGTGAAACAAGATGAAAATATATAGAGCAGACACGTGACTATTGGCTCTGGGTGTATTTAACGAAACTTGAAAAAGATTAATGACAGTTCGAGATTTATTGCAATTTTTGGTTGTGTTCGAGCGGGATAGGGCCTTATATTTGCGCTCGTTGATTATATCTGATTGTTGAATTCTCTTATGCTCTTTGGAAGTCGAGTTAGATGCATCTGCATAGTCTCTTTATTTGCTCATAATTTGATTTAAATTGAGTGATATTATAATACAAATAAAAACCACTCAAATTTGAATCTAGTAAAGATACACTCACATTATCGAAACAATTTAAGTCATTAGGCGCATCCAGGGCACTGAGGCTCTCACAGTTTAAGTGAGATTTTCATAAAATTGTACATGCAGCTTTTCTTTGTTTTTAGTGAGACCTCAATGCGCTGGATACGCCCATCATATAAACATGTTGATCAAAAACTCGAGTCAAATTAGGATTTTTTATAAGAAAATTCAACTCGTTACTCAGGGTGTGAGTGAGATTTGTTTAAATTAAATTTGGGTGAATTTATTAAACATTAATCTTGAGTAGAAAATAAATCACTTTGGAATATGAGTGCAATTTGAATCATAAATATAACGTTGTATGTATGAAATAACTATCAAGTCTGAACTCTTTGCAAATTTAATAATGTGAAAACCTAGCTAACAAATTAATGTACTTATGAAGAGCATGGTTTATCAAGAAATGTTGAAAATAAAATTCTGTCTAATTCCAAGTTCAATTTAATTTTACTTTCTTCGCTTAGAACGAATTTATTAATCGACAACTTATACAATCGCGAAAAGCTTTGGACTTTAGTTGCTCGTGTATGGTCCTTTAGTCGAGTTCACTTTCCATACCTATAAATACTAATAAATTTGGCTGGAACTTTGCAAAAGGTCATATTTTAGTTATACAAATTTTATAATAATTAGGAGCCATAGGTCGAATCCTAACTGATTAGTGCTGTCAGATATACCAGATATATAAAATCGAAAGCAAAACGTGTACACAATTGTGCTCTAGATTAGTATCTCCACAAGGATGCGTAATGTCCAATTTGAACTACGAACTATACCTTCTGCATTCTTAACAATTCTACATACTAATTGGGTTCAATTAAAATTTACGGCAGACAGAAAGTGCATATTGAACATATTGAACAAATTCGTTAAAATAAGCGGCAGCTCGTAGCTATAACAGGCAACTGCTAGAATCACCAGTAACTTAATTAAAAATAAAATAAATCAGATTTGAAAAAAAATATGTTTTTAAAATCCAACAGATGCACCATGGAAAGCCCAAGTGAGTTAAACGGACCCACCACTAAACTTAATTCATAATTTTGTTGGGCCAATTCGAATCCTGAATGATTAGTTGTCGAACATATTTAGTGCTCTTATGAGCCAATCTGAGTAGTTTATTGTCCACCAAAGTATTAAATTGTAAGGAAGCATTCTGCAAACTAAAAACTCGGGATGGCAAGTTTCTTATAGCAGGTGACTATCTCCAAAAGCCCAAATGGATAAATATATGCTGGGACATCCGATTTACTGGACTAGCCAACAAATAGGCGAAAAATACTTGGGATATAGATAGCTATGTTATCAACGTCTTGTTGTTTAATCATTATGCAAAATATGCAGTCAAACATTATATGCAAATAAACATTGATAATATGCTATACAAAAGACAGTACATACTTTTCTAACCGACAACGGAGCAAACATTGGGGCAGCATGCAAGTTGACTAGCGTGAACCATTTGCCATGTTTGGCACACACCCTTAATTGAGTAGTTCATGATGCTGTGAAATTAATAAAACCAATTGATACGAAAGCTAATTGGCGAATTTTTTAACCAAAGCCCTATCGATGCAGCTAAACTAAAAAAAATTTAAGAACAGCTGAATGATGGATTGGATTCAAAATTAAAAATCGGTATTGTCACACGTTGGAATTCCACTAAATATTGTGGAGAAGTTGACGTTAACCGTTTTGAAGACATTTTTGAAATGATGGAAGTCTAGATACACGACTAGCAAAATTTTCAAAAAAAACATATCTTGGTTATTGCAACTTTGATCCGAGCGAATATTTTCTAAAAGTGGGCTTATTTTAACGAAGCAGTCGATTAACTTAAATTCAAAACAAAGTTTTGTTTTATAATTTCTATTAATTACGAAAACTTATTCTTATTTTTTTTTGTGCAAAACCTGTTTGTTGTTGATTAATGCTTCGATCCACCCCAAGGGTGTGTTTCAATAGAGGAGGCGTTGACTGCATATAACCATGGCTTAATGGTCCAAATTCCAACGTTGTAACTATGTGGAAATCACCAACTGTGCTTAGTATACCTCCACGTGGTTACACTCGAGCAACGATTTTAAACATCGGCTAAATCCTAAATGTGAGTGCAATCACTATAAATTAAGTAGCAATGGACACAACAAATATGGAAACAAATACCCCAGGTGGCAGACCTGATTTTCAGAAAAACCCATCCTCGTCAGATGTCGGTCCCAAGGATTCTGGGGGGTCCAGCTATTGCATTACTATAATCAGAAAAAATCCCAAGATACGTTGTGGAATCGTAATACTCGAATGAGTGAAGCAGAAATGGATAATATCGATCCTTTCCAAAAGTGTCAGGTTCTACCGAGATCTCATACGAGAGCCTGTTCCACACGAAGATTAACAAAATAATTCCTACAGAAAATGTGGAATTACCGAAAAATGCTTTTCCAGAGAACAATAATGCTTCTAAAAAAGAAGAAATGTTGTATCAGGAATTGCGTAAGGCCAATGATGCATTGGTAGAATCTAACAATTTAAACTAGCAATTAAAGGATACAATTGCTTGGATGCAGGAACACATACTTAAGTATTCTTGGAAACGAAGTTAAAGCCCTTAAAGCAAAGGAAAACGTTGATTCTCCTCCTACCCGAAAAGTAATAGAAAAAGAACACCATACGGATAAAGGAGAATTAGCTCACGAAACTGAGTGGATTAGAGCCAAAAGCCAGAGAAAAAAAAGGAGAAGGAATGATACTCCTACTCCCCCTCAACTAAAAGAGACAATTCCTAAAATAATCCAAAACAATTCAAAAAAAATTACCTCCACCACCCCCAATAGTTATAGATGTAGTTAAAAACTTCTACTGTATGAGAAAATTAAAACAATAACTAAAACAGAGAAGTTTAATACAAAATTGATGAGTGGAAACAACATAAAAATAAACTTAGAAGATGGTGAAACCTTCAGAGAAATGACAGTAATGTTAAGCGAAGGAGGATATTCTTGGCATACGTTTGAAAACAAACAAATCAGACCAATTAGGGTAATGGCTAAAAATCAGCACTCTACATGTAAACCAGAAAAATTATTTTTGGACCTGAAAGGAAAAGATTTTAATGCAACTGAAGCATCAATTAAGCTAAAACGGAGAAGTAAGGAACTTCTGAACATGTATATGAATACATCAAATCAAGTACATATTGGGATGCAAAGTCAATATTGAGCCCCTAAGAATATCTAGGCTTATACCACAATATAAAAAATGTCAAGCATATGGACATACTCAAAAATACTGTAACAAAGAACCCAGGTGTGTCCAATGTCCAGGTAAACACCATACTAGAGATTGTGTAAAAACCACAGATGTACAGCCTAGATGCGTACATTGTGGAGAAACCCATCCAGCTAACTACAGAGGATGCAATGTTGCTATTGAATTGCAAAACATCAAAAATACAAACATAAATGCTAAAAATACAAATGTAATAAAGAAGTGTAACGCCTAGCTTCACTCGGCGCTCCAAGTTAGAGTTGGTTTAACACCCCTGCGCTGCTTTTGGATTTTTTTTACTTGTACAGTAAATAACAATAAAAGCGCGGGAAAATCAGGTTGTAGGGGAACGTATACTAGATTGTCCCGTTCCAAATTAGTTGATGGGGAATGCTATTGTTGACATGGGTATATAAAGTCAAATTTTTTTTTGAGTCGGGAGAGACGTTTTGAAAAATATGACTATAGTGGAAGTGAATTCTTAAAAAAAAATAAATAAAAAAAAAAATAAAAAGGAAAAATATAACCAATTAATTTTTTTTTGGTTAACAGTTGTAAATTAATCTAATTTAATAGCAATCTATCTACTTTGAAAAATACTAGTGATTAAATATAAATTAGAATTAAAGTAAAAAAAAAAAAAATTAATACTATTGTTGTAATTAAAATAATAAGCGCAACATTAAAAAGTAAAAAATCAACCAAGAAACTAGATTCTATCTGAATTGGTGGTGTTTATTAACCAAAATTATTTAGTGGCGGAAATCCATACAAACTTTCATTATATAATATTTGTGTTGGTGACGCTTTAGTTGATGGCGTGGTTTCAATTTAATCGTACCGTTAAACAATACCATCGTGAAAATAGTAAGAATTTTTGTGAACTTTAAATATTGCTGTGAAAAGTGTTGTAGTAGTAATTAAATCAGTACACTAATAATATAGTTAAGATATATTCTAATAATATAGTATATATAGTTAAAAATTAGATGCATTTCAATGGTGACAGCTGTAAAGCAGCCAAAATCAAAGTTATACTGTTAAATTAAAATGCATACAGTGAATCCAATCCTATGATTATATAGTGTTACTTTATCTGAAGAAAATAAAAAAAAAAACAAAAAAAAAAAATTAAATTTATCTACTTAGTGCTATAAGACTAACTAAATTATAATCTAAAAATAAGAATTAACTATATAAAAACTATAAGTGCACAGTGTACAGTTTAGTGTCTGTGAACTTAAAATATTACTATAAAATATCTGTGAACTCAAAGTATTAATATATTATACTAGTGTATGAACGTTACAAAGTGTATACAAATTTATATAAATACCTACAAACAATTTATATACTTATATACGGATAAATACCGTAAAACCAAAATTAATAAAAAAAAAAATATAAAAAAATTGTCATCATTCAACTTTACTTCATTCAACGTACAATTGCTTTTAAGTTAAGATTTATTTTTATTATACATTTTTTTATATATATTATATTAAATTTTTAATTTTAGTTTATTTTACATATCAGATTACTCTTATAATTACCTTGTTTTTTTTATTGAATATCTCAACCTAATACATAATACATGCTTGTATGATTTTTATGGTACTTATACGACTAATTTGATATGATCTATTACTTTTCTATAAATTATATAACTAATATTTTTTTTGGTGACTAATGGGGTATTTATAAGAATTTCCTTTTCATTTTTTTTATTTATATATATATTTCTTGAAAACTTTTCATATTTTATTAACTTTCATTTATATAAATTTATTTGCTTTAAATAATAAATTTATTATTGTGTGAGTTAGTTAGCTTAAACCATCTCTCTTTTATTATTTTTTTTTATTATTATTTATTTGCAATTACGGATTTTCTTCTCTTGAGTTTCGAAATTTGTTGCTTTTCAGGATGAGATAAATCCCGCTTAACGAATGATAAGGTTGGTATAGTTCGCTGCTCTTGAGTGACTGGGTGAGTAGATTCTGCCTTGTTCCACTCCAGTTTAATCAAAACTCCTTTAACTTCTTCCTATTTCCTTTGCGGTCTAGCAAGATTCATTCACACTTTGGGAAACCCCACCCCAATCCCTGAGCTCTAGCCGGCTAAAACGTGACCGCTCCAAAGTCCCTGAATGAAGATTATCTGTTAACAGTCCGGGTTATTTTGTGATTGACAATATAAGTCAAAATCCACTCACCCACTAATGGACTTACGTTACAGAAGCAAACTTAACAGTTTAATGAATAAACAGACCTGAATCACTTAAAGGAGAGTTAAGGCGTAAAGTGTTGATAGCCTCTCAAGCAGAAGTGGGCAAAAAAACTTACGCTCAAGTAATGATGAGTAACGAAAACAGACAAAAAAACTCCTCAAACATACGACATAAATCAAACGCTTAAGCTGATATTAAGCAAACTTAATACTGTTGATGGAGTGCAAATGGACTCCAGCAACACCAACAGGAATTGCAAATGGTTCTGGACGCAGAGAAAATCGATGTCTGCCTTATCTCTGAAACTCACTTCTCTAGACAATCAATTATCAAATTTAGAAATTATAAAACATATCACACTACTCACCTGGGAAATACTGCTAAGGGAGGTGGTGCTGTTATAATTAGAAATAGTTTTAATCACTTCGAGGAATTAAAATATGAAATAGAACAAATACATGCAACAGCTGTTAATATCCAGACCAAACTTAGCTCTATTAGTGTTATTGGAATTTAATGCCCACCAAAATATTCTCTAAAAGAAACAGATTATGTTGAATTTTTCAGTAAACTAGGGGAAAGATTTGTAATTGGAGGAGATTTTAATGCAAAAAATATCTACTGGGGTTCTAGACTAACAACAACTAAAGGTAAAGAACTCCTCAATACTATCAGAAAAAAATGTTCTGAAGCCTTATCAAATGGTAAACCGGCCTACTAGCCAACTGATCCAAATAAAATACCAGATTATATACATATAGATGGAAGCCTTGGCTTAAGCTCTGATCACTCCCCAACACTTTTGAAATTAAGTGAAAAGATCATTCAAAAAGAAAACTATCCTAGTTTAGTAAATAAGAACACAAATTGGGAGTGCTTTAGACTGGCTTTAGAAAGCAAAATTTACTTAATTATAATAATGCAGAAGCAAAGGGTTGAGGAGCATTTAGAAAAATAAATTCACAAGTTCATATGTGACATACAGCAGTCAGCTTGGATATACACTACAGAAGTTAAAAAGACAATTAAGTGAAAAAACTACCCTAGAGAAATTAGGGAGGTTGGCATAAAAAAGAAGGGCACGGAGAATATGGTAACAAACTAGAGCTCCTCAAGATAAAACTAAGCTAAACAGTCTGACTCACCTACTTAAAAGGGAAACCAAAGATCTGAAAGACGGATCTGTCAGTAACTACCTCAGAAAATTATCTAACGATACTAGTACTGATTATTTTCTCGGGAGAGCAAGAAGAAGAATTAAAAGGCCAATAATGCAGATTCCTCCAATCAGAATAGAAGATTTTACATCAAAAAAATATTACCAAATATTGGTTAAAATTAACTGGAGGGGTGTAGAGGAAAGTGAAGAAATCCTGCGAACAACACTCAGAGAAGTCATGTATGACATAATAAAAATATGAATCCGACCTTATCACAGCAGAAATTTAAAAACAACTACCAAGGAAAGCTTTATTAAAGTTCACCAGCCTGTGGAAAATTGCAGAAGTATGAATTGCAGAAGTATAGATTCCTAAACCTGGCAAACCACCACACAAACCTGGATCTTACAGGTCAATATCATTATTACCAGTTCTGTCTAAACTCTTTGAGAAATTACTAGTAAAAAGGCTAAATCCGATAATTGAGAGGAAAAACCTGATTCCAAATCATCAGTTCGGTTTTTGCAAACAACACTCAACATTAGAACAAGTACACAACATAACTAATATTATTGAAAGAACATTAGAGGAGAAAAAAGTCTACTCAACGATATTATTAGACGTTGTACAGGCTTTTGATAAAGTTTGATACGAAGGGCTTGACTATAAGTTAAGAACTGTCCTACCAATGCAATTCACTACAATATTAGAATCATACTTCAAAGATAGATTCTTTAGAGTAAAATTAGACGATCTATTCCGAATTGACAGAAATCAAGGCAGGCGTACCACAGGGCAGCGTATTATTCCTATACCTATATTGTACACTAATGATCTCCCTGTATTAGAAAACATCAACTCAGAATTTATAGTTAGCTATTACTCAAATACATAACTGGATCAAAAGATGGCGAATTAAACTTAACGAAACTAAATCAGTTCACATCAATTTTACAAACAAACGACTCGAACATATTCCGTATACAATTAATCAAGAAATAATACCGTATGCCAATACGGCTAAGTATCGTGGCATGACACTAGATGCAAAACTCCCATGGAAAGTACACGTCAAAAAGGAAAGCGAAGAACTAGGGCTTAAATATCGAAAGATGTATTGGCTGATAGGAAGGAGCTCTGCTCTATCAACATACAACAAACTTCTATTATATAAACATATATTAAAACCGATTTGGACTTATGGTATCCAACTTTGGGGTTGTACCAAACAGAGCAAGGTAGAAATCATCCAAAGGAACATCGTTGATACACCATGGTATATTAGAAACAGAGACCTCCATAGGGACCTTAAAGTGGACACTGTTTCAAAGGAAAAATCCAAAAAAACGCACTGAGACATAGGCGTTTGCCTGAGGCAACTAAGCTGTTAAATAACAAAGATATTGTACGCAGGCTGAAACGAACTAATTTTTTTTTTTTTTTTTTTTAAAAAAGGACTTGGCATAGACACTTTTACGGTCCATAGCCTTACCTTACATTCACACAACACATTCATTCAATCCATTCATTCATCCCATTCACACAATTACAGTATACCACCTGCGCATTGCATAGCTCCATGTCACCCTGTACAGTGACATGGAAGATGGGTCGGCCCATAAGTTCTACATTCCAACAGAGGGTCATAGATGTTTTCAATTTAATCACCGATCATAATCGGGAGATGAAAAATCCCTTTTGCATCCCGCCTCTGTTGGGATTCGAACCCGGTACCTCCCGATCCAAACGTCGCAGCTTTAACCACTGCGCTATTTGCTCGGTAAACGAACTAATGCTTTTGAGCTGGTGTAATTGTTATATTAAATAAGAATGACTATATGACTATATAACAAAGAGCTTTGTTTTGTTCAGAATAAGAAAATCGTAACACAATAAAATTGTAACCATCTTTACATCATGAGGATGATAAACGTTCAGAGATTATACCGCAGATATTTCTTTACATTGAAGTGTAATATTGATTATCAAAATAGGGCTTAACAATATTGAGTTGAAGATGCGGTGACATGATTTAAGTTATTTTCATATAATTTCCAGTACATGTTGCAAAAATAACACCAATGTCGTTTCGTTTAATTTTCAAATTTTCTTATGACATTGGTTGAGCATTTTAATGGGCCCCAAATATTTACGATTTTTAATTTTTTTTGTTTTGAGACATCCTTGAAATGTTATTTTTATATTCACCAACCAAAAATAATTTTATTTCTATCGCGTTTTCGACAATATACCTGCCAAATATGTATATATAAATAAATAAAATTTATGATTTATATGACTTTTGTTAAAAAACAACTTAACTTCAAAAAAAAATGTATACCTTTTAGCAATGACTTGTAGACATTGATTTTCTTTTTAAACGGAATTTAAGTTTAGTATTATTAACTACAAGTTAATAACACTAAACTTAAATCTCATTTTTACAACAACAACAAAAGTCGATATCTTGTAGCCTCATCATCAACCGAATATCAAAAAAAAGCGGAAAAAACAACTTGAACCATCAAATTAAGTCATGAGGCAATAAAAACCTCAAATAAAAGTAAATTTATGATTTTTCCAATAAAAAAAAAACCGAAAATCTTCGCCGAAGCAATAAAAATTTATATTTGTAATAATTTTTATTTTTATTTTTTTTAATTCCAATTAAATTATAATAAATTTAAAAAAAAAAAAATCGTAACGAACCAAAATAAATAATTAGTGTGTAACCCCAAAAATTCTTTAAGATTTCGTACGAATTTTCTATATACATACAGATAGTTTATCAAAATCACTTTGACCTTTTTTTGTGTGTGTGTGGTATTGTATTTTGTATTCGGTTCAGATTCTTCTCTTATATATACATAATATAGCTTTGGGAGGAGAAAGGAATCGAGAAAAGGAAAAATCAATTCACTTCACAGTTGAAATATTGAAATTGATTGTTATCAATTTTTCATGATAATGCCAATGTAATTTACTATTTTTTGATTTTTTTCACTCACTCATCAATTTGGTCTTTTTTGTGATGGTCCGTATTGTGGTTATGGAGTATTGTTAAATTAAATTAAGGCGATATCATTTAGGAGATATAAATCAAAATGGTCATTTGTTGGTATATGATGATGGTCGTCGTCTTCGTCTGATGGTACAGCATTTTTTTTTTTTTTGCTAATTTAATAGTGGCAATCGTATTGTTTGTAAATTGCCAAGTAATGACCTATCTTTAAAAAAATAAAAAAACCTGTTTCTAAATTTATTGATCTGTATGCCATATTATAGTAAAAGCATCGAGCGATACAGAATTTTTTTTGAAATGTCCTTATAACTTTAGTTGCCACTATCAATCATTTGGTATAATTCTTTTTTTTTCATTTTGGAATTGTGGTAGACAATTTTTATTTATTTGGCAGCAGTTAAATTTAATGTTTTTATTAATAAGCATAGTTTGCTATTAATAGATGTTTAGTAAAAACTTCTCAGTTCCAAATCGACGTGAGAAATTTTTCTTAAACCTTTCCTTAACATTTGTTTATACTAACTTGTATGCTCGACGGGATGGTACAGACTTCCTACTGAGCCATGACTAATGCAAATTTGTTATTATAAAGATTACAATCCTGGTTAAAATTTTATAATAATGAATCTGCACTTATCAATGAGAAATTCCGTTGGTGAACGTGTTTGCGATCATGACACAGATGCGGCAACTAATATTGGGTTTTACGTATCGCAGAAATTGCAAAGACGAATACGGAGTTTGATAATGTGTAAAATATTAGGTTATGTCCGAACTACTTCCAGCAACTGGTTTCCGTCTTAGAGTATCGACGATAACTGCATCGCAATTTTTACCTTTTTTTTACTCTTCTTTACTAAAAAGGTTATAACCTACAGAGGTCCCGCACTTAATGCTACAATGGCTCAAACCTAGAGGATCTATCCAAACTCCCAGGAGCACACTGCAGCTTTAGCAAACTGTAAAAGAGAACCAAGAATGATCTACGTTCAAAAATCCGAAAGGGAACGCTTGGGATATAGCGTCGACAAAGGCCGGACAGCTGCAAAGGTATTATAGGCAGTCGTCTACTTCCTCCAGATAGCCGTCACAAAGACGGAATAAGAATTCTAAAATAGCTCTTTTTTAAGGATAACACATATTCAGTGAACCTCAAGATGGGTTCAATGATGAACCGTTTCGCCTTTCGACAGCTAGGAGTAGAACGCCGCACTTCAGTCCCAGTTCAAGTAAAGTGATCTTCTTAATAACGTCCTTACCACCATTGAAGGATAGATGACTTGCTGGCTCAGGATCAACAAATTTACTACGCGATCCAGTTTTCGCTACAAAGTCAGCAACCTCATTTCCTACAACGCCGCAATGAGCATGCACCCACATGATCCTTACTCTCCTATTAGAGCAAAGGAGATTAATGTAGTGTTTGCAATCTTTGTCCAGTTTAGACATAGTATAAGCTTTACTAGCCGTGCAGATAATAATATCCTTCCCTAAATCACTAAACTTAAACGCCCCAATGGCACTATGGGTAAATGCAATTAATACAGCTTAAAAAACCATGTAGTGTTACCCAGTTTACCTGAGAATCAGAGCCCATACTTAAGAATATAGAATCCAAACCATACACTGACTTCTGAGCGAAAGCCATCCGTAAAAAAACTATCGTCTTCTACAACTGTCTATAGATATCCTGAGAGAGCCATAGTTCACTCGAAGGGAAAATGACGGAGAATGAATTGGGGAAGTTAAATTCGGGCAATAGCCTGTCATTCACCATTTCAACCTCCGGAATATGTGATTTAAACTTATTAAGAATCTGGCTCGATTCGAAACGTAGCAAAGCACGCAGTACCCAGAATGTAAGACTGCAATTCGGGCAAGCATAGAATAGACTCCATAGCAAGAAGTGGAGTAGACGGCATAGCCGTAATTATAGCCCTACAGGCTGTCATCTGAAGCCCATTCAGCCTTGCTACAGAAGAGGCCAGTTTCACAACTGGCCTGAAAGGTAAAAACAGTGGTTTGTAGATGAACGAGATCCTTTTGGGGTCAGACCCCAGGAATTGCCAAAGCCCCTTGTCTTTTTGCAGCTTTTAATCGAAGGTGAAATTTTCAGGAGAGTTTACTATCTATAATGACACCTAGGTGCTTGACGTGCTCTGTTTTTGCTCTACCAAATAGAGTGGGATCAGATATATTGACACTGTCTCTACGTCTGGTAAAGATAACCAGATCAGTCTTAGAGGGATTGACGTACATTCATTTTCAAGACACGAAACTTCCACTATATTAAGGGCGTTCTGCGTCATATCAGATAAGACGTTCAGGTATTTACCAGAAACTGTCAAAACGAGACCATTCGCGAAGCTTTGTAAAATAAATCCAGACCGCCGCAATTTAACAAGCAATTCATCGATAACCATGAGCTACAGCAAGGGTGAGAGTACTCCTCATTGCTGGCAGCATTTGGCCGCTTTAACAAACACAGATGAGCTATGCAGTTCAGTATCAATTATGCGAGACTTGAGAATTGAATAGATTAATCTAACAATGGTTTAATTAAAATTAAAATTGGTAAGCGCACTCGTGATTGTAGAAAACGAGGTGATATTAAAAGCTCCCGTAATATCCAGGAAGATACCTATTATAATCCCTTTGTAACTAAGTGATCTTTCGATTCTATTGTTTGTAGATGTCAGACTAATAGGCCTAAAATTGGGTCGGTATAATCCGACTTGCCAGCTTTAGGTATGAAAACTGCTCTATTCCTGCTCTAGGATCGTGGTATAGTACTATAAGTAACGCACGCTTTAACAGATTGAGCAGGTGTGTACTGATCGGTAGAAAACCATGCTAAAATTCAACAGAGAAAGCGCCATCAGGACCACTCGATTCGAAAGGTGCAACCGAGAAAAGACTAAAGCACATCAGTTGTGATCAGCCACGGGCAAAGTTCCAATCCGGAGTACCGACAAAAATTTGAGGTGACTCGGAGGCAACCACACCCGAATCAACAATGTCACACCCATGAAAGTGGACAGAGAACAGTAGCCCACCAACTTCTCGCCTGCAAGAGGTGAATTTGCCGGATGGTATAGGCGAGGACTATCGAGACTACAAGTATCATTCTTACCCAGAATTTTGTTAAGGCAAGCGAGAACAGATAAGCTATCAATTTCCTCACAGAGGTTTCTCCATGCAGCCCAGTGCGGGATCTTAGGCTTTTTTTATAAGCTTTTTGAGCTACCAAAAATCAATTCCAATCCGAAATGGTATTCGTATTTTTGGCTATATCGTTAATTTCTGGCCTCTGTGGTCGGGGGGCACTCACATGTCTCGTAAATCTAAATTGCACGAACATGTTTCCTAAGAATACCACCACAGTATCCTTTGCTTGTCGTAGGAGGCGACTAAACGGTTGGATCGCTGGGCTGACGACCCGCATCCGTAAAAAAATCAACTGTTTATAAAATCAACAAAAAGAAAAATGGATACCGCCAAAACAACACCGGACCCCCGCTCAAGTACCCGGATACGAGATTTAGGATCGGCACGTGGAACGTGCAATCACTTAGAAAACCAGGAGCGTTGGAGGGTCTAATCACGTGCATGAAAGAGTATCGGCTGGAACTCGTTGCTCTTCAAGAAACTCGCCTCAAAGTGGAGACCATGTGTCCCAGGGCTATACGTTGTTCTACAGTGGAGATGACCTCGGAAATCTTGGAGCTGGATTTCTTCTTGGGCCGCAGGTAAAGAAGGCTGTTTTGGATTTTCAAGCAGTCAATAACCGATTGTGTATGCTTCGCCTGCGCATGAAGTTAGCCAACCTGTCGATAATTTGTGTACATGCGCCCACAGAAGTCAGCCAGCCCCAAGATAAAGATTCATTTTACAATGACTTGGACGATCTGATGGGATCTGATGGGATCTATACACGATGTTAGAATGGTAATTGGGGACTTTAATGCTAGAGCTGCAGAAATCAGGCCGACTTGTGTGAAAACATAGGTCCGTACTCCCGACACGAAACTGCGACCGATAATGGTGAGAGAATGATGTACTTTGCAATTGCTCATGATCTTAGAGTAGCAAGCACATTCTTCCCTCACAAACAGATACACCTAGAGACATGAACACATCCTCGCAAAACATCCCGGAGCCAAATTGACCACGTGTTAATTTCAAAAGGGCGAGCTCGGTTTGTGCAGGATGTGAGAACTTATCGGTCAGCAACCAAATACATAGGCAGCGATCATTATTTGGTCGCTGCAACGCTACGGTGGAAGTTTTCGTACAGGTCGGGGAACACAGCGAAACGGATGGAACGTTTCGACTGTGAAGGTCTGATAAATGAAGATCAAAAGAAACGATATCAGGATCTTGTCAGCGACAACATTGAGGGAGCTAATTACCAGTCTGACTGCGTGAACTCTGTCTGGGAGGTACTGAAAACTTCGGTTGTCAGTGCTGCTCAACAGACTTTAGGTATAGTGAAAGTCAGACCCAAGAATGATTGGTTTGATGACGAGTGTCGTCTTGCAGTTGAGCAACAAAATATAGCCCATAATGAAGTGCAACAACGTCTCACAATCGCAAGGAAAAACAATGCAGCTCTTGCAAGAAGGGCAGCTAAGCGGATTTGTAGACGGAAGAAGCGAGAATGGTGGAAGGCCGAGGTTCTGAAAGTACAACAACTCAGCAATGAGCGTAGTTCACGTAATTTCTTTAAAGGATTGCTGGATTGCACCATACTTTCAGGCCTTCGTCAACCGCCATTCGGGACCGGGATGGAAACCTCTGTGTCAACATCGACGCAGTACTTGACGCATGGAGTGGACACTTTACTGAGCTGCTTGATGTTCATCATGCATCACAGACTGTTGTTGAGCCACCTCTAAAACAGTCTGCGTAGATTTGCACTGAGGAGCCATCCCATGAGGAATTCACTAAGGCCATGCAGAGAATGAAACGAAACCGCTCACCTGGAGTGGACTGCATTAATTCGGAGCTCTTGATATTTGGAGGGGATACTTTGTGGAACTGTCTTTTCGACCTTATTCGATTAGTATGGCGAACCGAAGTTATGCCTGATGAATGGAAAGTGGCCGCGATATGCCCCATCTTCAAGAAGGGAGACCGCTTGAAGTGTGAGAATTATCGCGGTATAGCTCTCCTTTGCACAGCATACAAGTTACTGTCATACATTTTATTGGATAGAATCACTCCTCTGGCGGAGGGCTTGGTTGGTGACTATCAGGGAGGATTTCGTCCGAATCGATCAGTCACTGATCAGGTCTTTTCGCTGCGGATGATTCTATCTAAATATTATGAGACATCCATCTCCGTACATCAGGTTTTCCTGGATTTCCGGCAGGCCTACGACTCGATCAATCGAGAGAGTTTGTGGTCTGCTCTGGAATACCTAGGAATGCCAACAAAATTGGTACGACTGTGTAGGATGACAGTGACGCAGTCTCAATGCTGTGTTAAAGTTGAGAACAGGCTATCGACAATTTTTGCAGTTAACTCGGGTGTTCGGCAGGGAGATGCTCTGTCCCCGATACTCTTTAATCTCATGTTGGAGTACATCTTTCGTAAAACTGAAACACCTCAGCGCAACATCTTATATCGCCAGTCCAATCAAGTGCTTGCATATGCAGATGACATATGCGTGATTGGACTGAATAGCAACGGAGTGAAAGAAATACTTGAACCGCTTGTAGAGTTTTCAGCTTCTGTTGGACTCCAGATCAATGAGTCCAAAACGAAATACCTGATCTCTGGTTTTAGAGACAATGGCACACCAGATTTTAGTAGTGGCCACCACGCGTTTGAGGGAGTGAGGAGGTTCAAATATTTGGGCTCTCTTATCACTCACGATAACAGTGTGGGTGAGGATATTAAAGTGCGGCTGGCAGCTGGCAGTCGTTCTTTGTATCCTCTAAGGCCACTGCTAAAATCTAAACACTTATCAAGTGCCGTGAAGCTGAAGCTTTACAAAGCGTTGATCAGGCCCGTTGTTATGTTTGGATGTGAAAGTTGGGCGCTGACGGATGAGTACGAGATATGGCTCCTTACATTTGAGAGAAGAATCATGCGTGTGATTTACGGCCCTAAACGCGAAATAGATGGTACATACCGAGCTCTGTACAATTTCGAGATCAGAGATCTGATGAAGATCCCCGATGTTGTACATGAAGTTAGATCTCAGCGAGTACGCTGGCTCGGTCACGTTCTGCGTGCTGATCCGGAACGAATTGTGCAGCGATCTCTGAAAGGAGAGCCACCATATGGTAGGCGCAGAGGTCGTTGCAGGCGACGATGGCTCCACGATGTAGAGAACGACTTGGCCTCTTCAGATTGTCTAAGACAGTATGAAGACCAAGCTCAGGATCGAAACCGTTGGAGCCAGATTGTTGATTCAGTAAGGGGCCAGTAATGGCCTTTAACTCTGTTATTATTTATCGTTAATTTTACGCACAATCTTCCTTAACTTTTTAAGTTCCAGATACAAACAGGGTTTTTATGCTTTTTCTGGTTGTTAAAAAGAGGGCAAGACTTAGTTGCTTGGATATCAAGATTTGTAAAAGATCTAATCTGGTTAGGAAAATCTAATAATGAAACGAGCTGAAAGGTGAATAAATTCCAACTCGTAAGTTTCCTATTACGATATAGTTTAACCGGTGATCTTTCAACTAGTCGCTTATCCTAATTTTTTTGTATTCCGGTATATAAAAGAATGACAATGATGGAGGCAGGGATGGACGAGGTAGATTACGCCGTGTAATATACGCGGTTGTCGACACATAAAACGTTACGTAGATTACTTCGCAAGATTTTTTGTCAACGTCAACAATTAAAGCAATGTCAACAACTAAGGTACTTTTACGATTTGAAAAAAATGCGGTAGTTTGCAGCTGGTTTTTGTAAAAGGGTAATTCAGTTTAGTTGTATACGAAGAAATTGAAGAATTATTGAAGTTAAATTGGGAATCCACTTGGGGTGTTGAAATACAAACAAACAATAGATTTAATTAAAGAATTTTTATTGTACTAAATGTTCGAATTGGTACAAATTTCAAATTATGTTGTTATGTTTAAAATCATACACGTGAGTTTCCGCACAACTTCAAGTGGTACTTTGATAGCAATATTATTCCATTTGGAAAGTATATATTTTCAACAACCTTATCGCATCCGCCATTCTTCTTCAGCATTCTTCTCACTACTGCTGAATATTTTTAGAGAACTCAAAAACGGGTGGGCTTGTAAGTCTTAGCGAATATTGCTATGCAATTGTTAACTGAAATGATTTATAATCTTTCTTACATCTGTCTTGAATCGTCGCATTAGCTTATGTGGACCTTCGTAAGGAGATGTCAGCCTAGTAGGAATTTAATCAACCCGGATAAAAGCGAACTCACATTTATCCAGCGCTTTTGGAATAAACATATCACTTAGAGGCGCAGCTGGAACTAGATTGCGCGTATTTCGTAGTATTTCGGAGATATTTAATAACCTGATTGAAGTCTGTTGGTTGTTGATCGGGCACTTCCCTAAATAATTCACTAGCCATTTTAATGGTTGTTCATAAACTAGTTCAGCTGGGGAACATTTAATTTTATCTTTTGGTGTAGCTCTTATGAAAAGAAAAACTATTGACATCTGTGATTAAACACGTTCCACTCCATTAGATTGCGGGTGGTGAGGAGCTTTTTAAATTCAATGTGTGCCTAACAGCTTCGTTAATTCTGAGAATAGCTTAGATTGGAATTTGGAATTGGCTTCCTTGATCTGTAGCTCTGCTTACAGGTACCCAAAATCGTCATATATCGTTTTCCACAAACGTTTTTGCAACAGTTGCGGTGGTAATATCCTTCATAAGGCCATCTAGTGAAACGACCTACGGCAGTTAAAATGTATGCATATATAGTAGTGCAAGTGATCCAACGATGTTCAAATGAAAGTGTTCAAAACAACCAAAAGGTTGTTTAAATTGTTCTAATTCCGATTTCGTGTGCCTTTGAATTTTAGATCTTTGGCATGAAGTATGCAGGACTGTGCTTAGATGTTAACGTCTTTGTTCATATTTGGCCAAAGGTAACGACCCATTTTAAATTTTCTTGTTGTGAGACGAATGGAGCCAGAAAGTAATTTCAGAAGTTTTTCGTCAGACTTCTGTAACTCCGATATAGATATGAGATCTAATGTTTTTTCGATAGATGCAGTTGCATTATCGCTTGTGCGTGACAGGCTGTCAGCGTTATCAACATTACTGTCAACATTATCTTTACAATATAATGAATGTCCGTTGAAAACTGCGAAATAAAATCGAAATGACGAGCTTGTCGTGAACTTCTTTCTGTTTTGGAGCATATTTAAGGTTAGGTGTAAATCGTAAATTCTCAACCTTCTACAAAATATCGTAAATGTTTAACCGCTAAGTTGATGGCGTGTAATTCTCTATCAAATGCTGAATATTTCATTTCGGCTGTTTCTAACTTTTTGCGATCTCTTTTAACGATCAGGAACGGTGACGGTGTTTAATCTATAATCTTCATCACAAGGTCTCCAATAGACACTGGAGGACAAGATGGGTGTCATTTTCCCAATTCCACCATATGTTACAGCTCCTTTGAGACATACCAACTGGGCATTGAACACTATTTTTTAAATTAATCGTTGACAGAATAAAACAACTGACTATAATGTAGTTTAGTCGATTTCTACTTTAAACTTGCATATAATCGATGTCATTGTGGAGAATGTGACAAAACCGACTCCTGAGTCCACAACATACGCAGTTGGTGCTTGTTAAATCATAATTCTTTAATACATTTTTACTAATAAAACCAATTTTAACGACGCTTTGCAGACAATCTGCATTGTCTGCAAAATTTTTTTGGTTTTAGTGTACATATATTAAAATGCATTGAAGGCGCAATTCTATAAACTTTAGAATTAATTTATAGAATCACTCTAGGAATTATCGACATTATCAACGTTGTCTACGTTGTTGACGTTGTCTACGAATTATCGACACGTCGACGTAGAAAATAATAGATGACGTGTAAATGCCCATCTATGGATGGAGGAGATATATATTCGTGTTTGTTTGTTTCTGTTGACTTGGATTACGGTAATGATCAAAATTGTCCTTCGCCTTATGATTTGTCTCATGATTTTATTGGAAAGGTATATACATAGTAGGTTTTCAACCTTATTTTTAAAAAATCCACAGGTGAACGCACACTTATTTAAAATGAATTTTTTAGTTGAGACATTAGGCGATATCAGCTATGCTTTACTTGAAAGAACTTCTCAACAATTAACAATTAGAGAACCACCTGTTTGTGTTTATAGGTGGAGCTGGGTACATCTTTTGGTGGCGATTACAATTTTTTTCTCCCCGAAATTGGAGTACAAACTGCCAACCACACCAGTAAGAGAAGGATTACAATTTTGTAAGGGACTAAAAGGAGCTTTTCAATTTGATTGTACGATCCAGCGTAAACCTGCTTAGCAGGTACTGTTCTAAATACTGTTCGCGCATGTATTTCGGATTCGCCTATCAAAAAATTATAATTACTTATATTAAAAATGTTTTTATTTGACTCAATTTTATATTTTAATTTGGATCTAGTGAACACATTTGGATCTATAAGTTCATAAAAAGTCCTTAATTCTCTTAGAAAAGTTTATAAAAATTAAAAATGCCAAAATTTCAGTCTGTGATCAAAACGAGGTTGCCAGAAAATCAAATGGAACCCATTTTCTGTGGAAGTAAGAGCTGGGTCAGTTTCGTGGTTCTATATTCGGGAGATGCTTCACTTCTATAGAACCGATAGATCCTGAAATAAATATGTCATTATGATTAAGGAAGAAATAATTTCACAACTTCACTAAACTGGTATTTAAGCGCAAACAACAGCTTGGTGACATTTCGTTTACTTACCGAGAGTATTGCATTGTTCACAAGATAACAAAAAATCTATTAATCAACACTGTTTTATTTACCCGACTGGACGCTCCGCGATTTACAAAAAACCATTAAACCTTGTCTCATGTGTAATTCTGGCCTGCTAAGATGAATTTCCAACTAACGACTATCACGGTTCAGCCTAAACCAAGATTTTTCTAAATTTCGATGGTTAGTCTAACATGACTTTTAAATACTTCATTCTTGTACGAAGCCATTTCCAACAAGGTTTTTTTTAACAATATCCGTTCGTACATAATCAACAGGTGATGCAGAGAATTTGTTATTTTTGGTGTAGAATGTTTAGGTTTTCCTTTGTTTGTTTGTACTTTATGCAGTGTGAATTCATTCGAAACCAAAATAATGGAACATTTCGTCTGAGATATAGACGGATATTAGACGCATTTGAAATTTTGCTTTAAAATGTAAATTTATTGATCATATATCGCCAAAACAATAACATTTTTGCACTGAGAAGAGAGAGGAATTAGTATTCGATTAGTATTCAATCGAAATTTCATTGCTCTTACCGTAGTTGAAATACAGAATTCACATTGAGTGACAATGAAAATAAAAAAGGAGCTACTTTTAATCCAATCCCCTCAGTCGATTCTTCCCGTATTAAATTATTACTCTTTTGGCCCAATAATTCCTACCGTTTGGTTTGCACAAGCAGGGGCTCAGGCTAGTAGCTTTTAATGTAACGGCATATTCAACTAAACTACTCGCATATTATTTCGGCATTACCAACAGAAATTTGCGAATAGGTAATAGAGTTAACCGCCGAAAACCAAAAAATATAGAAAGTTGAAATCCGTTGTTACAGCTCGGCACGCTCTTTCGAACGACGTCTCGAAAAACTACTAGAAAGGGCGGAATTGGGTGAACGGAAACCCAGTGACGTTTTTTTCTCAATGAAAACACTTGCAGGTGAAGCGTTCGACAGCAAACCGGTACAAACTTTGTGGTTACGTAAACTCCCGAAGGTCGTCATCGTTGCAATTACTATTATGGGAGATAAGCCCGTGGATGATTTGCTACCAGTAGCAAACAAATTTTACGACATCACTTAACACCATCCACCTCCCTCGGCCCGGAATTAACGGAAGCTGTAACATAACTTGCTAGTGTCGAATCGACGTAGTCAAAGCTACAGGCCGCTCACACCCTACACACCTGCTCTGGTTATCAATCAAGGAACCCATGGAGACCAAGAAGTTGTAGCAGACGTCGTTTCAACGACAATGGTTTCTGGTATTTTCCCAAAAAAATTGGAAGTGCTGCAAAGAAATGCTATACCGAGCTTGCTCCTTCTATAACAGCAACAAGCTGGACTCTACCAAAATACGAGTATTTGCTGACGACGCTTCAAAAATAGACCCTAACCTGGTTCTGTCCGCCGGTGCTAATAAAATAATAAAATATGGCCTCCTCGACGACCTCCGTAGA
The DNA here is from genome assembly GCA_951394425.1 of Tipula unca. Lineage (NCBI taxonomy): Eukaryota > Metazoa > Arthropoda > Insecta > Diptera > Tipulidae > Tipula > Tipula unca. Next base: position 88,746,958 of record OX596382.1, read on the forward strand.
AGACGCCTCTTAGATTCCACGACGAATATTGGTGTGAATGGAATGACATCAATGTCAAAGCACGTACACCAATCCATCCATCTGCTAAAAATAAATAACATTTACACCGAAAGTCGACTTCCTAGTTGAAGACCACACAGGGTGGACCTAGTTTAACCTAAAACTGCGCTTATCGCGTTCGAGCATATGGTCCAACTAGGCTTATGCCGACCATCATCTCCTGCGGTATCATCACCTTATCATATGGTAAAGAAGAAGGACTGCGCCAATTGGCACACATGTGAAAATTATTGTCGACTAAACGCCGTAACCACAGAGGATCATTATTCGATCCCACGTATTTACAATTTTTCAATTCACCTAAATTTCGCCTGAAGACGTGCCTAAAACGGCTATAACTACCCCTTTTGGATTATTCGAGTTCATACGAATGCCCTCGGTGTTCATGAATGAAGTGGTCAAAGGATTTGTTTTTATATTCGTCTACATCGACGATATATTAGTGGCAAGCAAAAATGAAGAAGATCACAAATGTCATCTCAAACAACTGTTTGAGCGCCTCGTCAAAGTTGGAGTGAATATCCAAATTTCAAAATGCATTTTCGGTGTTCCTGCTTTCGAGTTTCTCAAATTAGTCAAAATGCAATAACACCCTCGCTACGGCGAACTGAAGCTATCGAAAATTTTCCCTCGCCAACTTCAATACAATAAATTCAGCGATTCGACAAAATGATCAATTAATACCATCGATTACTTTAAAAGCTAGCCGAGTCACAGTCTCCAATTTATGTACATTTACAGCAACATTAAACAAAATGCCTAAAAATTTAGCTCAGACTCAACAATTTGATGATGAATTACTTCAATTATTGAACAATTCATCGCGCCTGAGAGTTTCAAATTTAAATTAGAACTCGCCATGCTTCCAGATTTTAAAATTTATTGTAAAACAAGTAAAACATCAGCAGGTGTAAATTGATCATATGTTCCAGCATCTTATAGACATGTAGTGTTCGATGCTCCGCATGGTCTTACGCATTGGGTGAACTCCCGTATCAGTTGCCAGAAAAGCAAGGTCCGGGCAGTTTTACTACTCAGAGCAGTTCGAACATACACACATGGATATAGTCTGCCTATAATCACCATCCGGAGGTTTTATGTATTTGCTCACCATCGTCGATCGATTTACACGGTGGCCTGAGGCATACCCTATTCAAGATAGCACCGTTGCCACTATTGCTTAGACGTTTGTCGAGCAATATAACGTTTCAAGATTTGGAGTACTTCTTGAAATCACGACAAACCAAGGCAGTCCATTCGAATCTAAGGTGTTCACTGAGCTTACGTGTTTACTAGGCGCTCATCAAATTCGTACCACTGCCTATCATCTGCAGGCAAATGGTATGGTCGAAATATTACACCGACAATTTAAAGCTTCCCTGAAAGCTCGAGAGGATATCATTAAATGGAGCATTGAGCTTCCTATCGTCTTGCTGGGAATACGAGCAGCAATAAAGGATGAATTAAAATGATCCCTAGCTGAACTAGTTTATGGTGAAGGGGAATTTTTCGAGACAAGTTCCAACGATAGTTCCTAATTATGTCGAAAGGCTGCGCGCAGCCGTAATTCCTATTGACACTCGCAAGTCAATTAATCCGCCTAGTTTTATTCCAAAATCCTAAAGTAATTACGAGTACATATTCATTCGTATTGACAGAGTACGAACGAGCCAAACACCTCCGTACGAAGGACCTTAGCAAGTCATTTATCGTTTTCGTAAACATTACATTATCGATGTAAAAGATAAGAATGTAAATGTTTCTATTCACAGACTAAAGCCGGTATACGGTATCCTAGCGGAGTGAAACTTAGTATTTAACCAAACAACTAATAGAAAGACTGTCCGATTCCAAATTAATCCTTAATTATATATCCCACCTATAATCGTATAATTTGGGAGGATTTTCTAAAATAAATCTTTTAAGTCATTATAAGACTAAATTTATGACCCTCTGATGGTTAAACAAATTGGACCTGTGGCCGTGCGCCCTCCATTTGGCTGGCGTAAGGCAAGGACGCAAATAAGCTAACTGCGAAAGAGCCGGGAGAGCATTGAGCCCATTGAGATTAAAATATATAAAAAGATTGAGATAACTTATAGAATTGTTAACATAGGGTTCACCATATTTACCTGATTTAAATATCAACGAAAATGTTTTGGGCTGGCACATTTGCTAAGTGATGGGAATTGAACCAAAAAATTGGGCTAAATTGTTTCTCAGAATAAATATCGATTGTTGTTTTACTGAACACTAATTCCTCTCTGTTCTCAGTGAAAATTGTTTATTGTTTTGGTGATAAATGACAAACAAATTTAAATTTTAATTAGCAAAATAGCAAGTAAGTCTAATCAAGTGTACCGCAGTGTATAATACCATCGGTGGTGATATAAAGTTAAACAAATCGAACAGATGGCATGTGTATGTTATTATCATTATGAGCTTTCCATTATAACCCAACATCTGATTAATGTTTCCAGTCCATTAAACAGAATCATCTATAAATATGTGCTGTAAACAATTTAATTGCCAAAGGGGAGGGGGCCGACGTGAGCTTATAAAATTAATTTATATATAAATATTTTAATCTCCTTTTTATTGTTAAAACATGATACTTATCTACTTTGTAATTGTCCCTATAAATATACGTTGTTATACTTATTTCGACTTAAACAGTTGAGAAAACAGTCGAGACGAGAAATCGCGAGATGAATATTTATGTACGATTAATACTTCTTTTAAATTAAATATTAGTCACGAGATTCATGAAAATAATAGACTGCAACCAAAACCAAAATTTTGCCAATCTGTATACAGCAAAATACACTGTGTACACATAAAATAAACTCTACTACTATTATTATCACTACTACTGCTATATAGTTTCATTTCCGTTTCCTGGTTATTTTATTTATTTAGAAGCCAAAAAATGTATAAATAAGCAAAAAATACTTTACATTAAGAAGTAAAACTTTTTGCTATTTATTCTTAATTCGAATATACGAGTATATGTATGTATTTAAAAAACAAACGAAGAAAAACCATTAATCTCTTTACACTTTAATGATTTCAAATAATTGGAAAAATAATTATAATTTTCCATTTTTTTTCATCGCGCACTTTTTCGCCCCCCCAACTCATTCGAACCACATTTTGAATTAAATTAAAAGTTTATTGTACATTTCTACGATACAGAGCCTCTTTAAAATTAAATCGATTCGCAGAACTCATAAAACTACATATATGTATGTACGTATGTACTTATATAACGTCATCATATTATTACGAAACGGAAGTAAATAAAATTATTGAAAATACCTTGAATATGAATTTTGTGTAAAGTGCGAGGTGTCTGTACAATGTTGAACAGAACATAAAGTTTTTCGTACGTGACTGTTTCTGGTTTAAGTTAATTTTTAATGTTTTTAATTTTTATTTTTTTATTATTTGTATATTTATGTATTTATTTATTTTTATTGGAAAGAAGTTTGAAAGAATTGAAATTAAAACAAAAATATTTCCATCATCATCAACATTCATACCGCGCGATGTTTGGAAAATTTCAATTTGATGATAATTAATGGTTTTTTTGCGCTCTCATAATAATTTTAATGCGATTTTTTTTTTCGAAATGAAAATGCGCGGCATAATATTTGCTGAATTACATTTTGTACTTATACATACATATATAGATACACAAAAATATTTGGTTGAGATTGAGGTGAATTTATGTTAAATATTTTTTTTTAAATGAAAAATTGAATTCAGTTTTTAACCATCGACGGGTTGTTTGGTAGCTGTACGAAGAGGTAGAGGCGTAAGGCGGTATAATTATGAGGTGAAATTAAAACATATAATACAGATTAATTCTATCTCCTAAAATGTGCTCTGATTCTGTTATGCCACATACTCCTGAAAATATATAAAGAAGGGTTACCTAAATATTTCTTATATAACTACTACTTTCACGTAACAAACCTGATTTCACACTTATTTCAAACTTTGAGCGCTGTAGTACTCTGGCGTCGAGAACGGAGCCAACTTCCCCAGCATAATAGCTAATAAACTTCATTTGGTCGTCGCATATTACTTGAAGCTTTATAGAATGGAATCCCTTTCGATTTATATAAGAGTTAGGGTGGTCATTTGGTGCTATTATGGGGATTTCAGTTTCGTCGATTGCACCGAGTATACCTAATAATATCATAAACTTAACCAAAAACGAACAAAAATCTATTAAAATTTTAATATTCACCATTAGCGATGTTTTTCCAAATAATGCAATTTGGTAATAGTTTTCTCGTCCCTTGTTGGCCATTGCGCAGATCCCTTTTCGATGTTTAACTTTATTATTTTTTTGGAAATATTATTTATTATTTGCCAAGCCGTAGATTTAGTGCATCCAAATCGATTACTAATAGTTCTGTAATTGAAAAATAAACATTAATAAAACATATGTATATGCTGGACAATACTAAATAAATACACACCTAAACGTTTCTCGATTGCCGAAGAACCATAATGCAATAAGCAGTTGCTTTTCAATTGACATCTCAAATCGACCGGGATGCAACTCTCTGGTATCCAGATCCCTTTACATAACAAATTAAAAGTTTCAATATCCAATCTGAAATGTTCTTTAAATTGCTGGTTCGGATATGTGGGAACAATTTCTTCAGAAAAATTGGATACCTTTTCTCCCAATTCATCACTATTCAAGTCATCTTCATCACTTGAATCTTCGTACAAGTTACGAAATGACGTGCTTGCTAAATTGATAAAATGGTGTTCATTCATTTTAAAATATTTACACTATCCTAATTAAATATAACTATGTATTTATAAACTATATAAACTAAATTAAATTATTTTTTTACTATTAATTATTATTTACTTATTAATTATTTATTTATATTATGTTTTTAATTAAATTAAAATGTCAACTTTAAAAATTTCGCTTGTTTACATCCACTTGTAACCTGAAAAAAAATCAATCTGAAATAATTTCTCCGATACTAAAACAAAACACAAAAAAAAATATTTTTGATCTGACAGATAAAATTCAGAGAAAAAAACTATCGGATATATCCGATAAATAATCTCTCTGATATCTCTGATTTCTCCGAGATCAAAAAAAAAACACACCCAATTTCATAAATTTCTTTGTGGAAGCAAAAAATGTCAAAATTTGGAACGAAAATTGTTGTTCGTTTTATTCTCTACTTTGATGATTTTGAAGTGAATGACCCTTTAGATTCACATACTGGAAAACACTGAATTTGTGGTATTTATTAGGCATTTCCAGCTATACCTCAGTTTCAAACGTCGAAATTAAATAATATCTTTGTTGCTGGATTTGTGAAGTCTAGAGATATGAAAGAATTTGGAGAATTTATAATTAAATCTATAGAGATCGATAACATATCGGTATCGACGGAATCTAATTAAAAGTACTAGTAACGACGATTGAATTGATGAACCTGTCAGCAGTAAAACGTAGAGAAATTTTCCATTTATGTCCTTTGATAAACCATCAAATACTACCCACAACTTTTTAAAGGTACTTGTCTCTTTTATCACTCCATGATGTGGCAGGAAGTAATCATTCTGGTTGATATTTTCGTTGATTGGCTTCATATGACCTAGACGCTCGTATTCCAACGTGAAATTAACATATTCTTCTTTAAATACAGGACTCCGTCTGAATTTATTTTCCATCGCCTTTAGTCGTTGTTCAGCTACCCTAAAATTGGATCGCAAATAGGACCGTAGCTCCCTTGCAGGTAACCTTACGACAAATCTTCTATCGTCATGTGTCATTCTGTTGTACGCTCAAACCAATCCTCGCAGTATTTCTCCTCATCAGTCAGCTCGTATGTGGTAGGTATCTTCTCAATTTCCCAAAATTTACGTAATGCAGCATCTACTTCTATGGTTATATCTCAGTTGACTATATCGCTGGTATTTGTTTGATCGGTAATATGACTTCCAATCACCTAACCGAACTTGGTTTGTTGCGCGATCATGGATTTCAATTTATTTAATTACAAGTGGCCGATTTTGGATGCTGGTTGCAACCTAGTAATCTTTGGCATAACGTACGCTTGAATCCTTAATGCGGGTTCCACTTGATACCTTGACATAATCTCTAATTGTGCAATCCCTTTTGTTCGTCCCAAATTAGACTGGTCTAAACCACTCACCATCACACGTCCACACCCTATCTTAAGTCCTAATTTTTGCGCACACGTGTCAGTAATAAAAGTAGTCTGTGACACCGAGTCCAACAGCGCACGACAGTTTTTAAATTCACCTGAATTTCATACAATAAGCTGGTTTGGTAATATTTAGCTTGCGGTACATTCTTGAGTCATATGTGCTGCTACAGTGCTGGACTTCGCATTGGATTCTTCATGTATTGAACTATGATGCTTTCTATGACATGTCATGCATCTGCTTTTAGCATGGCAATTGTAGACGTTATGCTCTTTATGTAAGAAATTGAAGCAACGCCTATCCGCTACCAAAACTCCTTCCTTATCTGGTATCGATATTCTTACAAATTTGGTACATTCATACAGCAGATGAACATCATCCTTACATACGGGAGAGCTTCATGTGGATTTTCTGGATTCTGTTGCTTCAATAAGTCACAATATGGATTGCAGGGCATCACTAGGCTTGCCACCCGTCCTCCTTTGCAGACGACAGTCCTCCTTTCGTAAAAAATTTCCTCCATCCTCCACGGGGCAAATATGTCCTTCATCAGGAAAATAAATCATGTTCCCAAAAATATTTTTAAATAACACATATTTAAGGATAATCTCAATACATATATGGGAAGTTTATTTACTCGTTATATTAAATTAGATTCAACGATTTATTTATTTTAATTTTACAGACGCTACCAAAATAGCATATCACTTTTCAGATAATGAAATCATTTATTTATTTTATTATAACTAAGTGTGTACATCCCGGAAAAGTTATGGACTTGAGTGTAAGTATTTCAAGAGGATTAATTTTCAGCAAAAGATCGTCCTTGAGGAGAATGTTCATTTTCAAAATCTACTGCGATACAGTACGTTAAAGACAAGTAATTTGAGATGAAATACCTTCATTCATATTATTCTTAATTACTGCAGAGGTAGGTGAAAAAAAGAGCACTAAATGCATTTTAAATGGAGCAGACCCTTTTGAGAAACTGCTATAGAAAAATTATTCGAAACATCAATAATAATCTTAAAAAAGCTGAATGATTAAAGCTCTCTGATTTTTACAGCGGTCGCATTAATTCAGTGATTTAAATTTTCTAAATATCAAATAATAAACATTAATTGTAATGTCCTCTTCTAGCTTTTGCAAAAGATGGCAGGCCTAGGCATCTCATCGTTTGTTCAGAATATCAAAGAACTCCTTAGTAGTGGGGTATTCTGAAGACGTCGATTCTTGCGCCCATATATATCTCCCAACTATCTTGTGTCTCCGCTTTTGAGTCGAGTGCCTTTAAGCCTCGGAGTACTTAATCCGACGTATCTCGCAATTTTCTGACGCTTGAGCTGCTCACGTGGTTTACTGACGGTTGATCCATAAATTTTCGGTTGAAAGCATTTACTATATAAATGTTCAGTTTCATTTGTTGAGATTTCCGGTAACCGTATAATATTTTAATTCAAACTCGTCTAATTGTGATTCTAGGTTAGAATCCAGCATGTATAGCTTTTCTTCCACTTCAAGGAACTGCGCTTTCAAACTATGTATGGTATCCACCCGAACCTTCAGTTCATCAATGGAAATTTCACCACGTTTGGTGGAATTTCAAACAATAAAATTTTCCATTCGAGTTAAGCTGCCCCTTATTGCTGTACGCACTCTCTTAAGTGCCAATAAATCGGCCATTTTAATATAACTTTAATTTATTTCACTGCACCAATTTATTCCGCGAAATGCACGGCGTAACAATAATTATAATTTTAAACTTCTTATGGAGTTTACTTACTGTGCGATTTAAGTACCGATTTAGTGTAGTTGGATGGGATGATTTAGTTTCCACGTGGCTTGATTATTACCTCAATAGCGTGGTTAGGATGATATTATATGATGTATTTTCTTATCTGAAGCTCGGATAACTGGGTTTAAATATGCATACAATCATAATTGGATGGCTGGCTTTGAATTAGTATTTACAATATGCCAGCGTCTTAATATTAACTTCACAATATGGGTGCTGTAGCATTTGATGTATACATCGATGAAACGTTGGATAAATAACTCGAAAGGTTGGATTAAATTCACTTTTCGGATTCTTTAAGTTAAAATCAAAATTCTTTTGCGCAAAATCTATAGGCAAAAATCCTTTAAATTAAAGTAGAATCCTTTATTTTTAAGATACATTTTTTCTCAGTGTGCAGCTAGTGCCCAATATTCTGTAAACAACTCTTGTTGCTCTTTAATCTTTCTTTGACATTTATTACGCCAAGAAATTAAATGAGTAAATTACCAATTGTTTTCCTTTCTCGTTGATATATCTTTTGCCAACATTTCTGTTTAATCTCCGAGTTTTTCTGAAAAAACAAAATTAATAAAATTTCAAATAAGGCAATAAACTTAAATGCGCCTAAATGTTCGATAATAATTATAACGAATAAATATACTGTAGTAACATTTAGGCGTGTTGTGATTATCTGATGGTTTAGAAAAAAAATTGTTACATTTTTTCAGTCATTTACATTTCGTATAGATTTTTATAGTAAATTTAACTAGATTTTATGACTAATAAACCACTTTAATTCAGCTCACCAGTTTTAGTGACAAACAAATTTCAATTAAACCAACCTCGTGCATCTGTTAATTTCACAAGCAAGTGTACATCTACCTATATTCAACTTTGATGATATGTCCGACATACATACAAGTTAATTCGTATAATAGGTATATATTCCATATAAAATTAGCATATATTACCATATCCGATATGAAAATGTTTAGGTACAGAAAAAGCTTTCAAAACACTACAACAACAAATTTAAATTATAAATCTTTTTTTTTTTTGAATGTGAAAAGATTTTTTTTATTATTTTGCATTTCGAATTCAAAAGCTTTACTAATCTTTTCAATTTTTTTTTTTAATTCAAAATTTTTCTCTTTATTATATAAAAATGACTTTATATTCATTCAATTCAGTATATTATGTATTATGTATATAACATAGAGCATATAATATGCTATTTTAATGCTATATTGAATTCAATATATACGAGTTTAAAAAAAAAGTTTTTTTTTTATTTCAGTGAAAATGAAAATAAGCTTTTCTTTTTTCATTCTTATTTTAATAAGTTCAAATATATGAATGGAAATTTTTATATTTTATATACCGAAAGTAATATATTGAAGGTACACATACATATATGTAGATGTACATAACTTTTTAATACAGTGAATAGAAGGATGCTACAGCGTTGACCTAAATGACTTTTTAAATTATTTATTGAATATAATTTATTTTGTGATGGAGTGAGTGAGCCACTGAATAGAGATAATGTGATACAATAGATTTTATTTTGGACTTGCAGCCTAATAGAACGTAATTTATTTTACAGATTTAGTCAATATACCTTACGCCTCTTAGCCCAAAATTAAAGAGGCACATAACATTTTCTTCCCATATAAACGTCATATGAACATCAACATATGCAACTAGAATATCATTATTATGAATGTTAACATTTGAATATCAGTATACATAAATGTTTGAACATCAACATAAAAACATTTAAACATCAACAAATGAACATTTTAAGTAAATATGAACATTAGAAAATCTTCAGTATGTTCAATCTATATATCCCTATTCTGACCCTTTCAGTCACCTTTGATCCATCAGCATTTCAAATTCCCCTACACTAATACTGGTTTGTCTATAGTAGGCGATCTGGTTGGCAATCTAACTGTTTTACATATTGCAGATAAGTTGGTAAGAACAAATGATGGACTGATGGAGTATTAAATCTCTATTTTGTCTTTAATGTTGATAAGTAGTAAATAAGAACTAGTTTTATTTTTAATTTGGGTAACAGTTGATGATTATTGATTGATTAGTAGACTCTAGTGTTACGTTTCCATGATATATTTCCAGATAACTATAAATTGCTCATTTTTGTATATAGAGCGAACCTAATTTATTATTTCTCTCTCCTTTCAAAATAAAACCAGGTTACCTACGTTGAAATTAGATAGTTTGGCCTGAGTGGCCTTTAGTATCATTTCCTAACGAATTATTTTATGTCATAGTCAATTTTTGAATACCAGACTATAAATATTAATAATGCAAAACTATTTTTAGGGTTTTACCTATGATAAACTTATCATGTCTTATCACCAACTGTATTTTTATTAAATCCCAACAAACAGGTTTATGGGTGTCTTGATTATTTCAATGCGGTATTCATATTTCACTCTGGATCAAACTTTTATAATTTTAAACTATTAAACTCGGTTTCGGTTGTTAACCAATATTTTCTGAATTATTCTTCCAATAATAGCAAGAATCGATTTGCCTGGATGTGGATTCCTATACAATTTTAATTTATATTATTCAATAACTTAAGACAATCTCCCCAGAAAGTTTTGGTCGCCATACCAACTGTACTCAATTGAAGTGAAGTTTATTCCGTAGCACAGTAATCATTGAACTCCACTATCCGAAACGCGCCACTTCTGCCTGCAATCAAATTTAGAGATTCGTCTATCTCACCAAATATCGATATAACTTTCGAGTTGACCACTAGCTTGCCAAATGGTCGATGTGATACCAATGGACTATTTTTTTTTTGGTATTGGATTCAATAATTCTTTCTGTCTCTGGATAAGCTCTTCGGTTTCATGCACCGCAAAATGCTCGTGATCGTGAAACTAAAATTCAAATTCTTGCTTTGACAGTAAAAGCTAGTCTAATGCTGTTTAAGGTAGGAGGATCCACTACTGGGCTTTTGTAGAATCTTTTGTCACTCGTACTATTTAATACTTTGTATTTCCCCACATAAGGCATCACACCAATACTCCCTCTCTCCATTGATCGCTATGTTCCAGAGAAAATGAGATAGGACGTCTCCTTGCGGAGTTCCCTTATACACCCGTTTCCTATAGATGGACTCCCTCAGTACGGTGCTATCTGTCCTGTTCACAAGCATATGATCGATTAACCTGCGTACTGCATGGTCCACCCCAAGCAATAACAATCCTTCCAAAATTGCCTCTGTCCTCACGTTGTTGAAGGCATATTGTTACCATGTTCAGTCGCTTGGTTGTGTTTTTAATTGGATGTATATATCTATCATCCTTTCCAAGATCTTTAACTGGAAGGATGATAGAGTTATAAGTCTTCAGTCCTTTGGTTAGCCAAGTGGGGTTTTTCCCGCTTCCTACTCTGAAGATTATATATAGCCAGGGGAGGATAATCAGCGAGTTGTTTGGGATTTCCGCTGGTTAATCCGATCCGGACCATCCGATTTATAGGGGTTTAATGATAAGTTTCAAGGATTCCTCACTATAAGCAGTCCAGGAACTATCCGGTTAAATTAAATAATTAGGACCGGTTGGCGACACTCAATTCGTCACAGAAGAGTCTCCAAGACTTCCTTTTACCTTCCTTAATATTTTTTTAAAAAATGTACATCCATTTTATAGAAGTTCCAATCTTGAGCCTCTTTCGTACTTTTGGCTTTATTATAGGCTTTCCTACAAACCATTCGATAGGTACCCAAATCCGTGGACCACCATACAGGACAAGCAGCACTAAAGAACTGCTTGCTGGCACTTATGATTACGTAATTTTCGTAATTATCCTTTTAATATTTCTCTATATCTACTCCAGTTTGACCTTCTGGAATTCCTAAAGATTTCTGGGTAGCAGGGAGAATGCTCAGGCTATAAGTTACATATCGATGATCAGAAAAGAAGTATTCCTTCGCCTACCTTCATTCCCTGATCAAATAATACATATTCTGTGAAGCGAAGGTTACGTCTATAACCTCCTGACTATTCCTAGTAATAGATGTGGAGAACCCAATATTACACACTAAATGGTTGGTATTTAATAAGTAATCAAAAAATAACTTACCTCTTTCTTTGATGACTGATGGTTCTATGACCTTTTCCCCGGCCGAACCTCCTTCCCAATCCATATAGGCGAATACCAGCGAAGTTTGACTAGCACAGATCCTGTTATTGTTAATCTGATGTTCTTGAAATAAAACGACTTCCTCTCCTGATCCAGTCAATCTGAGAAGTAGAGCCGCCGAAGCAGCCTTTTTATGGTGCCGGTTAAAATGAACAATACTTAGAATATTATTACATTAACCCTACCTATGCTTTGCATTCTCTGCTACCGCAAACTAATGCTGCTGACTGGTACCCGTGGAGCCACCGGCATCACCTGTATCGCTGCCCATGGTACCTATTCATTGGATGGTGGTAGCTTCCCCCTCCCCCGAGTCCAACAGGTTGTTCTTGTGAGACTTAAGGGAAAGGAGACTATACCCATCTCTTTAGTACAGCTACTTCGGAAGGCTCCATTAGCTAGTGTTCCTCTTCTCTTTGCACGGCTGTACCGCGTTTCAACCTCGTATTTTTTTTTATACTTTCTGCCATAGTGGATATCCTAGAGCCCCCCTTCGCCTACTCTAGGTTTACAATTTTCCAACTGCCGGTTTTAAGATCTAAATTACTGATTCTTATAATGTTGAGAATCATTTATGAGTTGGCTGGTTCGGTTGCGTGCACTTGGTTTGCTAGTAATGTCTTCCCTGACAACAGCCACAAGCCTCGCACTCTGCCTCACCTCCTTTACCTCAGCTATTACCAACCTAAAAAGATCTACCGGTGTTTAGTTTAACGCCGTCAGTTTAACACGCCCCTGAAACCAACTCGCATCTCTTCAGAATGGAGGGGTCATGGATTTTCTCGTAGGATCTTCACTAAGACCGAATTCAGTGCATTGTACACCATCCTCCATCTCTCCGCAGTTATGTTCTCATCTTCTTGACTCCTGGCAGTGACGGCTAGCACCACACTGGCTTTGGTGCATGGAGATATTGATCCTTGGTGTTCTGGAGGGAGCCTCACCTTTCCGGTTCGAGTTCTCCCTTGATGTTTCCGGGCTTTGGAGAGTGCCGGTTTCATTTTTTGTTTTTTTATTATTTTGGATATTTTATTCTCACGAGCTTCTGAAAGGATATAGTCCACTGATTCAGAGATCCGTGTACGCAAGAATGGCTACTTACTACAGGAAGTTGCCTGATATCCAGAGGACTCCGTTTGCTACTTGGGTCGCATTACACTTTAAACCCGCTCATTTGCTGTGACATAGCATCCGATGAGAATTTGGAGGCGACGACATTGTAAGGTTTTTAGTATCAAAGTTTTTAATTATTCTCCATCCAAAGTGCACGCGGCTCTTCCAGGACCACACAAGATTTCTTGAAGGATTCTGTTTTATTGTCCTAATTTGTCGACGCACGCACATAAATTTCTAACATTTTTAGCATACTCGTTCTTTGGATTTATTTTTACCATCACTTCCCACATGGCCCGCTCCACTCCAATTAAAACACGTCTTCTGGATTTTTGAAATAATTTAGAGTCATTTTTGCATTTTGCCATTACTGGTTAGTACCTCATCTTCGCCTTTAACTATTCTATTGTATTTATTCCATTATTTGCTTTATTTCGTTCGAAATCTATAAAATACTATATTATATAGCAGCCTCCTTTAAATGCCCATTCTTTCCAAGCTCCCTCATCGCTATTAAATAATTAGTGTTTGTTTCATCGGGTTGTTTTACTCGTTCGGCTATCTTTTTGTGGATTATGGCACTATTTTTCTCCTCCGGAAACTTTGCCTTTAATACTTCAGTTAGTTTCTCTCATGTGACAACATCACTAAAAAAAATTATTTGTGTTGTTATATTTTTGTTATTTTTGCTCTTTGAAAGATTGATCTCCCTGTCCTTGAGTGCCAACTGTTTCTTTCCAAATAAGTCTAATTGTTTTTCATGTTCAACTATTGATAGATTGATTCTCAATTGCGCGTCTAAATATCTCAAATATATGTTAGATTGAATCGTTTCAATCGCCAAACAAGAATGACTGAGTACATAATGGTTTTTCTAGCTCGAAATATTTTTCATTTATACAATTGTATCATTGTAACAACAACAATATACAACTGCTATGTTACATAAATAATAAAAAATTAAAGAGCTGCTCATACTTATTTCGTTGTACAGATATAGACACTTTATCGGCGTATTTCCGTTTCCAAAATTATTATAAACGATCAAAGTGCGAAGACCCCGACAAACCATTTTAGTTTTATTTGAAAAACCTATAGTAGCATATGAATCCAAAGTTTTGTTCGCCTGAATATATTTCACATGTTTTGCACTTTCTCTATATTACTCTTAAATATAATTTGACAAATTACATGCATATATGTACGCTCAAACAGACCAAGAAAAGAAATTTAATTGAAAACTTGACTAAGACAAAGTAAAAATGTCACATTTAATTAAAAAATAAAATAAAAAAATTCTTGGATTTATCTCATTTAATATTTTAATTGTATTTGACAGACATATGTGGTGGTTGGTCGTTTCACATGAGCTGAGAAAATAAACGACGTTTTCCTTTTCTATTTTAAGTGAAACAGCCTAAGTATTCTGTAATTTTAATTAAAATCATCACAATGACGATATATACGATTATAGATTTTTTTGGTTTTATTTTAGATATTAGCACACACACACAGACGCACTCGTGACTATAGGCGAGAACCTGAAAAACGAGAGGTGATTAACTTCATGTTATTAAAATAATAACAGATCGCTTATTTTAATTTATTTCACTTGTAAGAAAAACAATTTTATTTTTATTAAATTATTCACTTGAGTGGTTTAAGATAGAAAAATATAAGAATAACAAGATGGATGAAAAAGAAGCTGGTATATATAAAGAACAATCACATCGAATTTTATAATTGAATGATTTTATGATTTGTATTTTTATGATTGTCTGCCAAGAAAATATTATATAAAGCGCCAGGATACTATTGCACAAAACGAATCCAACATTATCCACACCCCTTTGTTCCTCCTTAATCACATTATAGTGCGCCCAAAAGATTTGATTTACATTTCAATTTGTGTGCCAACAAAACAAGAAAACCCATGAAATATATTTTCCGTTTTTTTGTGTGGTCATAAAATAATAACTTTCACTTTTCTTTGTGTGTTGGTGGTGTTCTTGTTTTTGGAAAATTCACAGCTTGTGGTGGAAAAATAAAAATCGAATTTCCGAAACGAAGGGGTGAAAATCTAATCTAAGTTTTTGTTTACTTTCTGTTGTTTTGTTGGTGAATTTTTTTGTTTTTGTTTTGTTGAAATACCACATTTGTTATCGACATATGGACTGCAATCAATAAAATTGAAAACGAAACATTTGAAAAGATTCGATTTTTATTAAAAAGTCAAATAAAATTCTTTTGTAGTATTTTATTGAATTCTTTATTAAAAAGTTGTGAAATAACTGCAATATTGTTAGGTTTTAATCGGAAGGGAATTAAATAGACTGCCAGGTGCAGGTCTTATGAACAGCAATAGCCAATTTATTGAACCAGGAAACATAATAATTGATGATTGTAAAAGTGTATTTAAGTCTAAGTGAATCCGTGAAGCTCCAATCGTCAATCAATAACCTTTATAATTTTATAAATGTTCAATAATTTTAAAAATATATATTAAGAATGTTCCAGTTGAAAAATAGGACAAAATCGAAAATTAATCGAAAGCAACCCTACAAGTTCTAAAAAGAATCGGAAAACTGAAAATTTAAAAAAAAACAGGAGGAATCGAAGCAACCAAAATAATACGAAACAATCGAAAGAAATTAAAAAAACAAACAAAAAATTCGAATATTTTCGTCGTTTTAGTTGACTATTTGCATACTATATATCCTCATGCCAGCCTGTACTAACATGGTAGATGGGTCTGCCTAAGAGTTCTACATTCCAACAAAGAGTCATATATGATTTCGATTTAATCACCGATCGTAATTGGGAGATTACAAAGTATTTTTGGTACCAAATTCGATAGAACCCGGAATAAACGAATAAATAAAAAAAATCGAGAAAATCGATAATCACGAACAATTCAAAAAAAATTCGAATAACTTGAAAAATTTTAAAATATTTGAAAAAATCCGTTAAAAGCAGAAAATTCGAAAATATCAGAAGAAGTTTAATCTAAAAAACCAAAATCCAAAAAAAATTGACAAAATCTTAAAAAATTACGGAAAAAATCCACAAAAAGCCAAAAAATTCGAAAATGTTTCGAAAGCAAATCCGAAAAACTCGATAAAAATCCGTAAAATGTCAACCACAAGCTCGATTTTTTTTTAAATGTTTCAATTGTTTTCCGAATAGAAAAAAACGAAAAAAAATCGAAGGACAAAGTAATTTGAAAAATTCGAAAGAGTATCGAATTATCCAAATTATCCGAAAATACGATCGAAAAAAATGCGACAAACGTGAAAAATTCGAGAAAATCGAAATATTCATTCAAAAAACAATCGAAGCAATCAAAAAATTCAAAACAATAAATATGAATTGAATATGAATTGAACATGAATTGAATATGAGTTGAATATGAATTGAATATGAATTGAATATGAATTGAATATGAATTGAATCTGAATTGAATATGAATTGAATCGGAATAATGAAACAAATTCCAGAAACAGTTGAAAACTCGATAAAAAACCTGAAGAGCCAAAAAACCAGAACAATAGAAAAAACAGGGATCCTCAGATGTGATGGAATGGTTAATTTGATTTGTTTTTTGATTTCTTATTAAATACCAACCTTTTAGGTTGTAATACTTGGCAGGAACAAACATTTATCACTATAGGATAGGCAAGACGCTCTAGACCTTACTTTCGATTCAGACGATATTTATCATATGCCCAAAGAATGGATGGTGGCAACACTCCTTTCTGACCATCGATAAGTAACTTGTGGCCTCTAGGTGGGCCTGAAAATATAGACTGGGAATCAACCCGTCCAAAATTGAGGTAGTACTCGTTACTAGGAAATACCAAATCCCTCTACCTTTACTGACAAAGCAATATTTCTGGGCGCGTAGTCTTAAATAAAACATGGAAGCCTGACATTTTAGAAAGAGCAAACAAGGCAGTGTACTTAAGCAGGAACTTTTCATGTCCAATGGAAAGAGATGAGGTCTGAATCCGGAGCTGGTACACTGGCAGCACCGTAGTGAGAGCTATACTTATGTATGGAGTAAGTGTGTAGTAACCAGCTCTAGAGAAAGTAAAACTAAGGAGTAGGATCCATAAGGTGCAAATAATCACCTGTAAGCAGGGCGCTCAGGTTGACACCTGTACGCGTCCTTTAAGACATGTTGCACCTTCTTCCAGTCGATATTTTTGGTACGGGGTGGAAATGTTTTCAGACAGGCCACTCAACGACAAGTAGATCGCTAGGGAAAGAACTGGTGAACTCGACTACATACACAAAATTTAAGGTTCAAGAAAGGTTTCCAGATCATTTGTCTTTCAATAGAATTTTGAAGGGGCTGATCGCTATCGGAAACCGAAGCTGGAGTCTTCATTGATAAATGTGAGTATTTTCGTTCGCCTACCTTGTTACTGCAGCGTTTGGCCAAATCTGGACTTAAAGCGATGCAATCCTTCAACTTCCACCCACAGACGTGGATTAAGAATGGTCGTGATACTCACAAAACACTGCCTTTATGGAGAACAGGCGAAGAGGCTAGTACTGAAAGCAAATGACCTTTGCAGGTATGGAAACCATCGCGGATTTCGAAAGCTGTAAAAGTAGCACTGATTGCTTCCACTAGGGGTGAAAGGGAAGTAAGATCGTAGGGTATAAAAATGGACCGTTAACGGTTTAAGTATGCCGTATTAGCTATTCTATAACTTAATTTAAGCCTTAAAATATTGAAATATCGAAATCAAAAAGTTTGTGAATACTCGCGAAAAAACTCCCGTCCGAATATCTCGAACAAATCTAAAAAAATTCCGGAGACAATTCCGAAAATTTCAAAAAATTTGAAAAAACCGAAAAACTCGAAAGCAAATTCTAAAAGTTCGATTAAAATCCGAAAATGTCAACCACAAAATCGAAAAATTTGAAAGAATCGAAAGCATCAACAAAATCTCGACAAAATCGAAGACAACCAAAAGAGTCGAGCAATAGAACAGTCCGCAAGAAAATCTAAAGCAACCCAAATAATGATTTGGGTTTGAATTGAATACGAAATGAATATGATTTGAATATGAATTGAATATGAATTCATACTCGTACAATATAGGGTAACAGACATTTGCTTCAGAAAATATTAATCATATTGTCAGGGAAGCTCCTTTTTTTAATTTATCGATGTTAATATCGGTGGTAAATTGTAGCCTCAACATTTTCTCGGCTACGCGGGGAATCTTCAGGAATCTCAGAGGACAAACTGTAGCAAACGTAGGGAATTGTAAAAAGGATTATTGTTGCCAAAGGTTCCTGCGCCCTAGCAACAATAAATGCTCTATCGTACAGTAAAGACTATGGGCAAGCATAAACCAAAATTGTGGTTCACGGATCTGAGAACCTATTGAAAGGTGTTCAATAAAGCTTCTATTAAACCCAAAAACACGAGAGAGGTTTGGGATTGGAACTTTCATAAAGGCCGTTAGACTATATAAAAAGGAATTAAGGAGCCGGGGAACTTTTCAGTGATAATAGACAAAGCAACTGACACCTCTCGCCTTAGGAAGATTCTGTCTACTACTAACTAACTACTAATAACCAGCCCCTAAATCAAACCAGACGGATCCTGGGCTGCTTGTAGTGAGGAATCAGAATCATTACTTCTCATCGAAACCCATTTCTAGGAAGCTTTGATGACTCCACAGAGACGTACTCGTCAAGTAACACATTCACTATGCAGCGCGGATTTTGTAACTAAAAACCGGATCTTATGGGCTCCAAAAGGCTTCAAAATAGATGAATGGTGGGGTATCATCGGTGGTAAACTTCGCAATATAGAATCCTATTCCATAATCTATGGAACAGCGATCAATGGATTTCTGTTGGAACTGGTTGGAGTGATTATTAGTAGGATTGCTAATGCAGATGTCTTAGCGATATATGTCTTTAGAAAATACATACGCACATACGTTACGAAATTGGCCAAATAGTGGACCTGGAATAAATCCGTCCAAATGAGAGGTAGTACTCATTACCAGGAAATAACAAATTCTGGTAAGTGTTCCTCCTACCTAAAACGGCACTAGACTAGCTTTTACTGACGAAGTAAAATGGTTCTGGGTGTAATCTTGGACAGTAAGCTCAGTTGGAAGCCTAAGAGTAAACAAGGCTACTCGGACTTATACAGTAACTTTATATTTACAATAAAAGAGATGGGGTCTGAAACCAGATCTGGTACACTGGTTTATCAGCACCTATACTTATATGTGTAGCCAGCTCTTGAGAAAGGAAGACACAGGAATAGGATCTTGAAGGTGCAAATAATAACCTTTATGCTTATAAGCGGGGCGCTGAGGTTGATAACTACATGTGCTTAATAGGTCATGTTTCACTTTCTTCCGGTTGATACTTTTGGTACGGAGTGAAAATATCTTGACTATGAAAATGACTGTGAAAATATGTTCTATCTAGACAGGCTCAACGATAAGGTACATACTTTAACGTTCGAGAAAGGTTTCTGGACCATTAATCATTGTAGAGAATCTTGAAGGGGCCAGTCGCTTTTGGAAAACGAAGCTATGCAGTTTTTTACGGACGGTTTCAAGCTAGCCGGTAAAGTAGGAGCTGTAATTTTCTGTGATAAATTGAATTCGAATATTACCGGTCGTCTCCCTCGTTATTGCGGCGTGTACCAAGCTTAACACCCTCATATGTATAGCTAGCAAGACAAATTTGGCCAAATCCGGACATGAAGTTCCGCAATTGTTAAATTTAAATACAAAAACGTGAATTAAGAATGGTTGAGCAGATACTCACTAGTACTGGAAGCAAATCTTTTTTGCAGAAGCTGTATGGTTGGCAAGAAGGAAAAGGGTTTAGTTTACATCTTATATTCATGGCCGATATTATTATCTGATGGGTAGGAAGCCTCTCGGATTTCGAAACAAATTAAGAATTGAGGAATAGAACAAATTGAAGAATTAAAAATTATTAAACATCATTAAAAAATTGAAAATTTTGAAATATCGAAAAATTTGAATAGTAATCTACCCCATTTTGGGGAGCTACCCCAAAATAATCAAAAAAATTCAAAGAAATCAAGAAGTTCGTCTAAATCCGAATATTTCGAAAAAATTTAAAACAAGATTCGAAAAATCAGAAAAGCTCGAAAGCATATTCTATGAGTTCGATCAAAATCCGAAAATGACAACCCGAAAATCGAAAATTTTTGAAGAATCGAAAACATCAACAAAAACTTGAAAAAATCGACGGCAACCAAAAGAGTCGAGGAATAGAAAAGTCCACCCGCAATCGAATCTAGGTTAGGTTAGGTAAGGGTGGCCGTCCTAGAGGACTGCTTCCTCTTCACTCGGTAAACCATTCTGAGCTTACCAAGAAGCGTTTAAAGTCACGGACCCCGATGTTACTAAGATCCGTGAGATTGTTCAATGGGGAAGTTCCCATAAATTTTGTTCTGCTGTACGCTAGACTAGGACAGGTGCAGAGCAGATGGAGCACACTTTCCTTCTCCTCATCATCACCGCAGCTGCGACAGAAGTCATGGGCAGGGACACCCAGTCTGCTCGCATGTATCCCAATGAGACAATGTCCCATTATAGCTCCCACGACCATACCAATATGGTGCCGTTGAAGCGATATTAGTTGGCCTGATCTGGACCGGTCAAGCCCAGGCCAGATCTGCCTGGTTATTACACTCGAACTGGCCATAAAAGAGACGAACGTCAGATGGTCTAACATCTGACGTTCGTCTCTTTTATGGCTTCTACCTGAAGCTGCAGAGGGCCAGCTCAACTGCCTTTACATTCCCTGCGATATTGAAGTGCCCTGGCACCCACGTCAAGCGGATGTTGAACTGATCAGCCATCTCATTTAATGATGCCAGGCAGTTTTGAGCTACCTTCGACGTAAGGGAGTTTGATTGTAGCGTCTAGATAGCAGCCAGGCTATCCGTAAAAATGCGAATATCCCTCGTAGATATTACATTATACTTCAACCAGTCCATGACTTCCATTATCACGATAAGTTCAGCTTGAAAAACACTGTAAATGTCGGGAAGACGAAAAGAGAGGTTGACCCCTAGTGCTCCATGGAATATCCCACAGCCAACCCCTCTATCCCTTTTTCCGTGAAGAAGCTTAGCGCCTCATTGTCCATACCCGTTTCGTTCACCCAGTCCTGGTGTGAAACTCAGTTTGGAATCTCATCTCAACAGATGGCAAAGTGACAGCGTAGTCGGTAGCTTTCGGAATATCCCTGTTGCATAGGATATGTGAGTGCCCTATATTGTTACAGGTTCACATAGATATGGAATTGAGTCGAATGGCTGTGCAAGATGCTAGCTGCTCGGCCTCAATATCCAAGGGAGTAAGATGAAAGAGATTTCTCCTGAGAGCCCCACTTATACACAAGCAGGCCGTTCTTTGGACTTTCATCAATCGTTTAAGGTTTGCCACAAATTTTAACGCCGGCCGCCAAACGACAACCCCTTACAGCAGTATAGGTTTGACCACTGAGACGTAGAGCCAGTGTACTATGTGGGGCTCTTCTTTCCAATGGCATTTTTGTAGGAGTAGAGCGCTATAGTAGCTTTCTTTACTCTCTCTAAGATGTTTGGTTTCCAGCAATCTTTCTGTTCAAAAGTCGTCCGAGGTATTTCGCTCTAGCCGTAAAGATCAAGCGAGTACCATTTAATGTTGGCGGGTCACACTAAGGAAGTTTGTGCTTCCTGGTAAAGAGGACCAGCTCCGTCTTTTGTGGGTTTGCGTTCAGTCAGCAGCCGCGTGCCCACTCAAAGAGGTAGCCAAGTGATGTTCAGCACTTCTTGTCTATTTTTAGTAATGAAGGTTGGTTTACACCCGATATTACATATATTTAGGTTAGTACTTAAAATAAAATCAAGGAGTAACTCACCTCGCCTCTTGATAGTTGTACTTCCCCAGATTGAGTGATGCGCATTAACATCACTGCCCATGATGACTCTTACTTTTCGTTTTTTAGCCTCCATTATTACACTGCTCAACCTACCTGGTGGTATATTTTCCTCCTCGTATGGAAACACCACAAGTGGTCTCCCCACCTGCTGCAGATGCCCCAGATCTGTCGGCCTCATCGCGCTTATAAATTTTGCGCGTAAGTGCTCCAAATCCATAGCTGATCAGGCCTCCTGATTTTGCCAAAACACCCACATTTTCTGTCAATGATAATGACGGCCTATCTGTGATCTGCTTCCGCCTTTACCTCTTCTAACCTGGCAATCTTCCAGGTGGCCGTTGGCAGATCCGGATTGCAATCCCGAAATTCCAATCGAAATAATTCGAAAAAGAAAAAAACAAATCGGAGAAACAAGAAATCTGAAAATAACTTTATATGGAACTTTAACTCGAATACCACCATCATCGATTCATTCTTGTATAATATGTACATACTCGTAAAACGATAGTTTGCAATTTATTTTATTACTTCGTTTATTTTTTTCTATATTTGGAATCATAAATATTTTAACTTTCCTGTCAAGATAATATCACGTTCAATGATTAAGTCATTTCCATTTGAATAAGCCTATTAAAAATCAATCTTTCATTCTAGGAAGTCCATCCATTAAAAATCGCCGAAGAATTCAAATTTTATTTTATCTCTTTTTTGATTTCTTAATCAATCAAATTGCACGCCTAAGACGAAAAAAATAAGCTGACTATAAAAAAAAAAATTACGACAATACATATAGCAAAACATATATATATATACATAATATGCCATACACTGTACACAAAAAAACTGAAAGTGATTTATGAACACAATAAGAGACATAAAAATTACAAAAAAAAAATAAAAATTTAATTAATTTCTTCATTAAAGCCAAGAAGAAAACACAAAACTACAAAGACGGGATGTGATTCATTCAACAAAATTCTTAACAATACAACAAAAAAACAGAAAATAAATAAAATTCACTTGTCTTAATTATAAATTCATAACATGTTGGCCCAATTGAACTATTGAATTTTTTTAAATAAATAATTATTTTGGCAATACTTTGCCTCTCTAGTCTTGCCCGTCGCAACTGTCTTATTCTTAATGCTCGCTTATATGAACGAAAAAAATTAAATTACGTAATCATCACTGTTCGCCATCGCATGATTTTTTGGATGGTGCGCTATGTTAATTAATCAAAATAATAACAACAACAACCAACGACGACAGTTAAAAATTCCAAGTCTTGACTAATCTTGTGGAAAATGGAAAAGTAAAAATACATAAAATTTCCATTTATAAATAACAAAAGACGGTACGAAAAGCACAACTTTTTTATTTTTATTTTGATTTTAATTCTAAGTGTAATATTAATGTCAATCAACGATAAAAATATAATTAATAATTAAAATTAAAATTAAAAAAAAAAAAGAAAATTTTATAATAAAAAAGGAAAAGTTTCTTGTGTTGTGCTTTTATTTGTAAAATAAAATACTGAAAAGTGCTTTTAAAAAAATATTTTGTTGTTATTGTTTGAATTGTTTGTTGAGTGGAGTTTAATTGTTGGATTTTGATTGAGTGAAAGCTTTTATGAATTAATTATTGTTGTTGGCAATTTTGTGTTTGGGAAATATAATATAGCGCCTAATTACTGGGGTGCCGAATATCATAACGAATCATTTCATGAAATAATTTTGGTACATGAAACAAATCAAGATTATGTTATTTATTCAGAATATCGACCGAATGTTGTGCCGTATCGGTACAATTGATAACGTATCAATTGATTTTCATGACCCTAGATATTGAAAAAAGTTTTTTTTATTAATTTACGTAATATGGATTTTAACGATAAACTCTTTTAACGAAATGCCTGTGAGGTTTTTCTTAAAGCTGATTTAACTGTGGGAAAATTGTCGCGTTAATAAAATGCAAATGTCAAAATAATAAGTTGTGTTACTATTTATTTGCTGGTCGATATATCAAATTTAAAGGATAGAAACACACTCGTGTAATTCAGAAGATAATATTACTGATTCATCGCTGTTAAGCTCTGACGTTTCACACAACTTTAAATGTGAGTGGGACTAATTCCTATCTGAAGTACTAAAATTGTAATTACTATATGAACTCACAGAAAAAAGGTATTTATAAATAACTTTTAGGGAAAGGTGGATTTATTCGACGAAGGCTATATCATGTATTATATTTTGAAAGGTGGAAATATCGTAGTCCATTGGCAAAAATTGGAACTAACGTTGTTTCTTGCGGTAGAAGACACCATTAGAGCTTGCTGGACGAGAAATGTAAACAGTTATTTCATATACATTTAAAACAGAAGTCAAAATATTTGGCAGGGACTGTTAATAGCCATTTAAGATTTTATTGACTATTAGACTTTCAAATCGTAGCGGAGTTTGGACTAAAATAGTCAAAAAGTACAATGATAGTAGTTTCTATTTAATTATATTATTTATATACACTCCCGGCCAAAATTATTGGGGATATGAGGTTTTATATGTCAATTTAAATTAAGGTGGTACACCAATATCAACATTGGTAAATGCACGCTATATGGAGACTGGTCTCTATGGATTCTGAGGAAGGCCAGCTAGTGCATAACATCAAATCCGTTCCAAAGAAGATCAAACAAAGGAAGACCACCTAAACAAACAAAAAGTTGCAACTCGTTAGTTGACCAAGCCGATGCTTTTAATGCCAGAAGTGGTGCAAGCAGAAATTTTAACTTAGACTTGTTATCACAAGAAGGGTTTTCAAGCTTGATGTCATCATCAACTGGTTACTCTTAGTTAGAAAGAGAAAATGAAAATCTTAGCGCAAAAATTAATGAAATTGAACAGATGACGCATCAGCTTAGTCGCAAAATTATGGTGCTGACGAAGGAAAATAAAGAATTGAGAAATGGTTTTTTAACCAAATTCAATGATAAATCTCAAATTAGTAACGAAACTACAGAGTCTTATACTGATGAGGAGGAGTTAACAAAAGAGATCGAATGGGTTGTCAAACAGAAAAAACGTCCTCCGGAAATAGGTAGTACCTTGCAGACAGAATCTACTAATTATTGGTATAACCGAATATGAGCTGTGCAAAATGTTTCGAATTCCATTACAGATAAGGAATACAGAGTAATATTCTTTAACAACAATGTATGGAAAATATACACACGGGACTCCCATACTTATAGAGCCTTATCAAAAAAGCTTAACTTAGAGAAAATCAAATGGTACACATATGAAATTGAAAGCAACCGCCCGTAAAGGTTATGGCAAGGGGCCTCCATCCAACCTGTACAATAAAAGACATTATGGGAGATCTCCAACGACAAGGACTGCAAAAAGAAAATGCAGCAAATATAATAAAAGTGCGATGGTCAAAGAAGGGTCCGAATTTAAAGTTACTAAAAGAGGTCTCCCGTTATTTATGTTAACTTTCAATAACAAAGAAAAGATAGAAGGTATCTTTAATATAAGAGCTATTTTAAACATGAGGGTTAAAATAGAAGCACTACGGAAAACCACAGGGTGCAATATAGTGCAATATATATCCGAAATGCAAGGTATATCCGAAAAACACATTCTTCTAGAAAATAGTGAAAGTCTCTCATCGTACCAGTCGCCCGTCATTATGACTGTTAGTTCCACGTTTGTTAAGAAGAAAAATCCACCTAGACTAACAAATAACAAAACCAATTGGAAATTATTTAGAAAATTGGTTGATGACAACACCAATCTTCTTGTACCAATCAAGCATTCGGTTCAACTTAAACATGAAGTGGGACTAGCACCACTGTAATCCAAAACAAGGAGCTTATCCAGTCGAGATCAAAAAGTTGGTTATTGAAAAATGGAAAGCAAGGAAAACATGGCAGAGAAACCGAGCACTGCAAAGCAAAAGAATTGTGAATTTCCTATGCAATAAGCTTAAGCAAAGAATTAGAGAACTAAATAATGAATCAGTCACCCGTTATGTTCGTAGTGTTACAAACGATAAAGAAACTGAGTATCCTCTATGGAAAGCTTCAAAAGCACTAAAAAGACCAAATTATCAAATACCGCTAATAAAAAATGATGAGGGAAATTGGGTAACAAGTGCCAAACAGAAAGCAGCGCTTTTCGCTTTTCATCTTGAAGAAACGTTTCAACCATATGACTATCAGCAGATGAAAATATAATACCAGTGCACGAGGAAGATTGTTGGAAATACCACTTGTAACTCTACGAGAGTTGAAAGATGAAATTAACCATAACAAAAATACGAAAAAATCTCCAGGCTATGATTTAATCACAGGTGAAATAGTGGTGGCACTTCCTGATAAAGGGATTAGAAAACTTCTTGTATAAGGAAATTGAAGATATGTTTTTTTCGGTTCATTTTCCTGGTTGTGACATTGTCAACTCAGATGAAGTTGCTGCCGAGCCCAACTCAGATGAAGTTGCTGCCCTAGGGCTTCTGTTGCGGCTTGTAATTGGGATTTGACCCATAATCTGATCAATCTTGCGCCGAAGCCTCTTCTCCTTTGTTTCTTATTAGGTTGATGAACATGATGGTGTTTTTCGTACTGAATTACAGCATAGCTTTCCTCACATTTAGCACCGGAACAGTGAAACTTACTCTTCGAGCGATTTGTAAATTTCAAATCAATAAGTTAGATGATTTCATAGTATTCTTGTCATATGGGTCTCGCTCTTACCTCAGCACTGGTTGTACAATCTATGTACTGTCCATACTTCCGATCTGAAATTGTGCGGTAGTCTTAATTTAGGCAGTTGTGGGGGCTCCAACCAATTAAAAATTCTATAATAGTTTCTTAAAGGTCTTTACTTAGTGTGTCAATAATATAGCTCCACTAGTTTCAGATAAAAGGCGCGGTTAGATTTTATCAGTGGCGTTTGACGATACAAAGCACGAGTGTTTGCTGCCAGCCGGTCTCTAATATTCTCACAAACACTTAACGTGAGTGATAAGAGAGCCTGAAGCTCCTCCATAATTGGAGAGCGCATGTATTTTGATTTGGAATTGATCTGGAGTTCAACCAAAACTGAAAATTCAACAAGTGGATCAAGTGTTTAGTTCATTCCGCTGCTGTTCCAACGCATATTACATCTGCATATTCAAGCACCTGATTGAACTGGCGATATAAAATGTTGCACTGAGGTGTTTCACTTTTACGAAAGATGGACTCCAACATGAGATTAACCAGTATCGGGAACAAACCATCTTCTTGCCAAACACCCGAGATAACTGCAAAATATCACTATAGTCTGTTCTCAACTTTAACACAAATTTGACTCACTCGTGCCACTCTTAATTGGAATTTCTAGGTATTCCAGTGTAGACCAGAGACTATTTCGATTGATCGAGTCTTAGGCGTGCCTGAAACTAGGAACACCTGATGTACGAGAACGAATGTTTCATAATATTTAGATGGAACACGCGCAGCGAAGAGACTTGATTAGTGATCGATCGATTCAGACGAAATTCTCCTTGATAGTCACTAATTAGGCCCTCCGCTAGAGGTGTGACTTTATCCAATAGAATTTAGGACAGTAACTTGTATGCTGTAAAAAGAAGATGTGGTATATCGTGGTCACTTTCCATTCAACGCAGGCATAACTTCGCTTCACCACACTAATCGATTAAGGTTGAAAAGACAGTTCCCCAGAATCCCAAACACAATTCAGCCATTACTCAACTAAATGACATGAGCTCCATAAGGCAGCGCACTGGGGCCAGTATTGTATTTGCTGTATACTGCCGATCTACCTACAATTGATAAGGTGGTCACATCAACATTTACAGATGACACAGCCATCAAGTTTTCACACAAAAAACCTCAAACTGCCTCAAGAGAATTGCATGCGAATGAAAACAAATCAACACACATAATATTTACATTGAATAAACTAAATGTCCAGCGGTGAAATTAAACAATGTCAACATCCCTCAACAAACAAATGTCAAATACTTAGGTCTTCATCTTGATAGAAGATTGACATGGAGAAAACACAGTGAATCAATAGGTTAGGTTAGGTATGGGTGGCCGTCCTAAAGGACTAGCATAGACTCAAAATTGGTCCGTAGCTGTACCACATTCGAGTTTCCTCCTCTTCCACTCGCTAAACCATCCTGAGCTTACCAAGAAGCGTTTAAAGTCCCGGATCTCGATATTACTAAGATCCGAGAGGTCGTTCAAAGGGAAAGTTTCCATAAATTTTGTTCTGCTGTACGCTAGACTAGGATAGATGCAGAGCAGATGGAGTACATTTTCCTGCTCCTGCTTATCACCACAGCTGCGGCAGAAATCGTGGGCTGGGACACCCAGTCTGCTCGCATGTATCCCAATGAGACAATGTCCCGTTATAGCTCCCACGACCATACCAATATGGTGCCGTCGAAGCGATATCAGTTGGCCTGATCTGGACCGGTACAGTCCAGGCCAGATCTGTCTGGTTATTACACACGAACTGGCGTTAGACCATCTGACGTTCGTTTCTTTTATGGCTTCTTCCTGAAGTAGCAGTTTACATGAAGCATGCAGTATCTTTATATCCCGCCTGCTTTGGATTATTAGGCGTGCTGTACCCTTGCGGGCCAACTCGTCTGCCATTACATTCCCTGCGATATTGAAAGGCTCTGGCACCCGCGTCAAGCGGATGTTGACCTGATCAGCCATCTCATTTAAAGATGCCAGACAGTTTTGGGCTACCTTCGACGTCAGGGAGTATGATTGTAGCGTTTTAATAGAAGTCAGGCTGTCAGTAAAAATGCGAATAGACCTCGTAGATATTAGTTTATACTTTATATTACACACTGAGGAAGTTTATGCTTCCTGGTAAAGAGGACCAGCTCCGTTTTCTGTGGGTTTGCGTTCAGTCCGCTCACTCAGCGTACTAGGATATTTACCGAAGACCGCAATAGCAACGTCATCCGCGTAAGCAACCACCTTGAAGCCTTGCCCTTCCAGGTTTCGTAACAGGTCATTTATGACCAAGTTCCAAAGAAGGGGGGATAGAACCCCATCTTGAGGTGTCCCTCTACTCACGTATCTGCCGGCAGACGTCCCACCCAGATAAGCTGTCACGATCCTGCCTCTAAGCATTTGATCTATCCAGCCTCTGAGTGACCCGCCTACCCCAGACCCGCAAGGGGCCGAGTGATTGCCCCCGGTCTGACGTTGCTATAGGCCCCCTCTATATCCAAGAAGGTAACAATTGAACATTCCTTATATTCAAGTGATTTCTCAATCGGACCTATAAGGGAGTGGAGAGCTGTTTCCACCGATCGTCCTTTGCAGTATGCGTGTTGAGATCCCGACCGAATGTAAGCCTCTATTTGTCTTTCCAGTGATTTTAACAGAAAAGAGGATAAGCTTATAGGCCTAAAGTCTTTGGGATAGCAGTGAGAGCTTTTTCCCACCTTAGGTACAAATATAACTTTTACTTCAGTCCATTTGCTAGGAATGTGACCGAGTTCTAGGCTGCCTTTGAAGATAACTTCCATTCAGGGTACGGTTAAGTCAATAGTTCGCTGGATATCCACAGGGATAATGCCATCAGGTCCTGCCGACTTGTATGGCTTAAAACTGTTTATTGCCCATAGGATATTCCACCTATTTACTATATGACTTACGGAGTCTACACCCCTATTTATCATTTGTCTCTCCGGAGCTAGCACCGAGCACTCCGGGAAATGCGTTTCTAGTAATAGCTCCAGGGATTCCTCACTACACGTAGTCCATGAACCATCCGGTCGTTGTAGATAACTCGGGATGGAAGGACTGGAACATAGTACTTTTCGTAGCCTAGCAGCCTCCGAGGTCTCCTGTATGTTGCCACAGTAGTGCCTCCAGGCGCTCGTTTTGGCTGCTCTTAGCTCGTACTTGTAGGTTTTAAGGACTTCCTTATAACAGTCCCAATCTGCAGCAGCATTTGTGTTCCTCGCTTGTGACCACCAGGATGGCCGAGACTTACCCAAAGGATTACTGATAGGGCATGCATCTAACATGGCTTTGTTAAAAGCATCAGATAGCTTGGTTACTAGAACATCAAGCTCCTGAATTACCCAGAATGGTTCTAAATCAATCCCAATCAGTTTTCTTCCTATTTCTGAAGGATGGTTTTTTAGTGGGTTTTGTATCCACTTCGTACTGGAGATAACAATGGTCAGAAAAGGAATGGTCTTCGGACACTTTCCAGTTCAATTCCTTCTCCTTAATAAAATCTGAGATAAGTGTGATGTCTAGTACTTCTTGTCTATTTTTAGTAATAAAGGTTGGCTTGCGCCCGATATTACATATATTTAGGTTAGTACTTAAAATAAAATCAAGGAGTAACTCACCTCGCCTGTTGATAGTTGTACTTCCCCTGCAGATTGAGTGATGCGCATTAGCATCACTGCCCATGATGACTCGGACTTTTCGTCTTTAAACCTCTGTTATTGCACTACCCAACTTACCTGGTGGTATATTTTCCTCCTCATATGGTAGGTAAGCCGATATAAGCCAGAGATTTTGCGCACCCATCTCGATGCTAGCCACCACTACATCAGCGATGCTGTAATTTAGTAGTATAAAAATGTTCAGATTATTTGTAGCAAGAATGCAGGAACGTATCTTACCTTCATTTTTCGCATTTAGTATTTTATATTTGAAAGTTCTGAGGCCCAGCACCCGGTCTCCACTGACCCAAGACTCCTGGACCAGAACCACATCAAGGGACTCAGATTCCATTTTGAGCAGAAGGGCCACCGAGGCCGCTTTACAGTGGTGGAGGTTGATTTGAAGGATCTTAAGCATTAGATAGTACTTACCTCCACCACTGTTGAATCAGACTCCTCCTCTGACGGCTATTCGTCCATTTGGAGCGCACAGTGTAGCCCCGTTGATCTCGATATCTCCGAGTCTAGGGATAGTGTCTCCTGAGCGGAGTACCAGCATTCGTGCCGTTTGCCCTTTGGTTTCGAGGCTGGGCTAGTTTTTAGACTGGGCCCCCAGCCTGGTCGGTTATCAGCACGGTACGGTTAACACCTTAACGCGGCCCAGTTGTTTAGCGCTATGTTTTCGCCTAGTACACCACATAAAACATGGTGTACCAGTTGCCTGGTGGTCACCACGGGAATGTAACATGCACACTTGTGGAAGCTGTAAGATACGGAGCTGGCAACAAGTACCAACTTGATTCCCCCAAAACAGCTTCGCACCAGACCACCACAGTGAATCAATAAAATTTTCCAAAAAAAGTAAACAGAAAATATGAAGAAACACAAATATGCAATTTAATGTTCAGTATGGTATATTGACTATACAGGGCGGTATGCTGTAATAGGCGTACCATCTCTATAGGCTTTATAGTTCATGGAAAAGGATGCAAATCGGCAACAACTAGAAGCACTAATATGAAAACAAACGACACTACAGGGTAATGTATTGTATTATTGGCGAAAGAGAGGTTTGGAAAAGCGTTCACTAAGACTATTCCTTAAATGGTGTTTAAAGTCAGTGTGCTGGGAAGATACGCATGACCGAATATCTGTTCGATGACGATAGGACGAGCACGCAGGATGAGAAACACAATAAAGCACTGATCGGTAATGGATTTCACATGCTCATTAACTCTCTTCTTCCTATCAATTGGGGTCGGAAAAGGCTGCGTACATACTATTCCATCTCAAGAAACATGTGAATTGGTATATTCAGAGAAATTCATCTTTGTAGGCTTGGATATGGATTTATTCGGGTGATCAACAATTTCTGGAGAAACAATTGAACAGCAATCTGATTAATTAATAGAGGAAATAGAATTAAACTACAGCGCTATAGCAAATTAATCGATAGAAGAGAAAATATTCAAACAACTAAAAACTGTCACGGGATCTTCCAAAATGGAAACTTTAGAACAATACTCGAGGTTCGATCAACTTCAAAATAATTATAGCAACTATACAAAAGATGGTGAGGACATGAGGACGAAGAAGTACTTATATCCCTGTCAATAGTACATCATCCAAAGAAGCATAACACCCCAATAACAAAAGTATAATGAAATGTAAACCCATAGCCCAAAGGTAATTGTATAATTCATACCGGTTTACGATATACCAAATCACACCATAAAATTACAATATAATATTGTTAATTTTCAAAACAATATATGTATGTATATAGCTATATGTGTTTCCTTATCGTATTCATCATGTTTGTTGGGGGCCCCCCCTCAAACAAAGCCAACAAACCCACTTCCATTTATATATTGTACATACATATTGTCTCTCGGAGTTTAATAGTCTCTCCCCCATATGTACAAAAGATTATAATAGATAATATCGTATAATAATTAAATGCATATACAAATTAATTTCCAACACAAAACAATCCAATCTCTTCTCAACTATATTTATGTACACTGTACAATGTACATTCACACATCGAGTATGTAGGTACCCATAAAAATCCAGTAAAATGGAAAAACGAAGAAAAACAAATAAATTCTCTCTTAAATATTTTAATTAATTTTCCATCTTGGTGACAATAAAATACTATAAATAAATCTTGTATTTTTGTTTTGTTGTGTTCCCAAAAAATACAAATGACAACCATAATTGTTTTTACTTTTTGTTTTTTTGGGGAAAATTGTCATCCCTTTTTTTTTTTTTTGTCTGTAACGGGAGTAGGATATAAACACTGAGATTTTCCTATATACATATGTATATCCCACATACATATTTTTTCTATTGTTTTTATTCATTTCTTTCAATTTATTCAGCAGCCGCACCAGGGTTTGGAAAATTATAATATTTTATCTCCGCATATATATGTAAACGGTGTAAAAACACTTTGCGCCTATTTACATGGCGGCATGGGGTTCGGGGAATGATATATTTCGTTTTTAATTATCGGTACCGCATATAATTAGATAATCTGCACACAACGAGCTCAACACAAACATTTCAACTATACATAATATACTAAACTAAATACGGACGGGATGATACAATCAAACATCGCACAACATCATCAATTTCAGTTACAATTTTTGGTTCGTAAAAGACTTTTTCGTTTTATTTATTTTTTTGGGTCAAATTTTCATTTTTCCACTGTAATATTTATAACCGTAACATTGATTGACATTTCGGATAACAGAAAAGAAAGGATAAAAGCTTTATGTTTAGTTGATTAAAATAAATGAAAATTGTTGTTTTGTTGCTGTTGTTGTTGCTGTTGATGTTCAGCATTCCCGAGGTGGGAGCACCCCAATTTTCATTTTTTATTGAATTTTTTTTTCTTCTTCGTTTAGTTTAGTTTGGATGTGTTTCGCTTCAAATGCCGTATCAGTTTTTGTCGATCTCATTTTATAAATGACTCGTTATTTTTATTATTTTGGTGCAAAAAAATAAAAGTTTAGGACACATCTGGAATTTTGATGTGTTAAGTGAAAATTGATTATACAATAAAACAAAAAAAAAGGGGAAAATTTATTGTGAAAATGAGAAACAAAAAGTTGCTTCAAAGTTTTAGCGAGAATTATTTGCGCTTATACTTTGTTTTGCTGAAATTGGGTAAATATTCGTACATATATGCGGGTCGTTAACCACACATACGAAATCTGCTTGGTGGATATCTATATATAGTTGGCGGAATTCACTTGTGTTGTACGTAACAAGTAGATATAAACGTATTTGAATTATTTCATATACGAGAAAATATAATTTAAGTGATGTTTATCGAGGTATTACACTCTGGAGTTGTAGCAGCAGTAATAATAATCCAGCTAAAAATAAAATGAAATAGCTAAATGACTAAACAAGTCATTTAGGCAGAATGAAAAACTGCCGAACTTTATTTCGAAAGCTTTACTTAGAAAATCGTAGTAAATATAATAGAGCTAGGACTAATCTTCAAGAGAGATAACCACTTTCTTTTCAATAGAGATAACCACTAAAACTTGTAAACTAATAATAAAGCAGAGAAACCAACATACATGCTTTTATAAACGCGATAGATTCTAATGCCAATTAAAAATTTCCAAGATGTCCTAAAGAAACTTTCGGCGAATTTCAGGACGCTATTCTAAGACAAAGCCTTACAAGGTAAAACTTATATACCAGACAACGAAGTTATTTCTATATCTTTATGAATAACATGCGTCACGGTATTCAGTTAAAACTGACAACGAAGTCTTACAATTCGTTTAAATGTATGTACTAATCGGTGTGCTTGCCCAGGGTATCCTGCTGCCATCGCTGACACGTGAAGGCGCATACTCGTTTACTATAATAATAGTCCGGAGATCGAACTCGATTACCTACTGCTTAGTAGGGTATTACTAAATTTCTTGAAAGTGTTGAGGTTATTTAGCATCACCAAAGCAACTTTACTCGCTGGCTACTCAATCCTTATGTCAACGCGTACTTCATACTTCATCTCTTGTCTCTTGAGCTAGATCACATGCATAGAGCATATATGATCTATTGTATCCTCGCCCTGTCCATATTTACATACATAGGAACTGAATTCTGTGAGACACAATCAGATGTATGTGAAGTTAGCCCGAAAAAACCTTTCCATCCCGAAAAAAGTCTTTTCAGAATGTTTCTATGCTAAATATCAAAAGTGTCTTCGCTCTCAGCACGAAATCTATAGCAAATAAAGTAAAATAAACAGTCCATCCCGAAAAAATTGTATATGAAGAAATTGTAAAAAACCGTTCATAAATAATTTTCAATTTTTATTTTATTTTATAAGTAAGTCTAAGTAATTTAAGTTATAAAAAATCAAAATTAATTATCAATAAACAATTCTCCCCAAATTTATTAATTTTTTAAGAGAAATCCTAGAGATAACCCCTCTGGGTTATGGTCTCTAAAAGTAGGTTCATTTATCCCACAAATAATGACATATAGTACCATGCAGCTAAAGGTTTCGGCTAGGGTCATTTGTACTAATAGATTCAATAGTATTTTTATACGAATTATATGAAATGTTTATAATTTTTTGGGGAAAATCTTAGAGATAAACCACTCTGGGTTTTGGTCTCTAAAAATAGGTACATTCATCCCACAATTCATGACATATGGCCTACCTTCGTATCATGGAGTTAAAGGTTTCGTCTAGGGTCATTTGTACTTATAGATTCGACAGTACGTATACGAATTATATGAAATTTCATAATTTTTTTGGGGAGATCCTAGAGATAGCCCCCTCTGGCTTATGGTCTCTAAAAATACGAACGTTCATCCCACAAATAATGACATATGGGCTATATTCGTATCAAGGAGCTAAAAGTTTCATCAAGGGTCATTTGTACTAATAGATTCGACAGTACGTTTACGAATTATATGAAATCTTTATAATTTTTTTGGGGAAATCCTAAAATCCTAAAAATGTAAAAACAAATGAAAACATTAACATTAAATGTTAAAAATTTTATTTATTTAAATTAATTAATTAATTTAATTTATTTATTTTATTTATCGATTTATTTTATTTTATTTAATTAATTTATTTATTTTATTTATCCAATTTATTTAATTTATTATATTTTATTTATTTATTTAATTTATTAATTAATATCTAATTTTTCTAATTTATTTAATTTATGTAATCTATTTATTTTATTTAAATAATTTATGTTTTTTATTTATCTAATTTATTGAATTTATCAAATTTATTTAATTAATTTATTTATCAAATTTTTCTAATTTATTTAATTAATTTATTTTATTTTATTTATGTATTTTATTTTATCTATTTATTTTATTTTATTTATCTAATTTATTTAATTCATTTATTTTATTTTATCTATTTTATTTAATTATTTTTTTTTTTTATTTATCTAATTTATTTTATTTATCTAATTTATTGAATTTATCAAATTTATTTAATTTATAAAAATGTGTAAATAAAATGCTTACGATGAAAAATTAAAATTAATATTGTAAATTTAACCAATTGTAAGTTCTTCGTTATAGTCTATTTTATGTTAATGAATAATAAATGAGGGAAATGGGGGGCTAATGGGGGAAAACGGAGAAAAAAAAGTTTTCATTTATTTATCTAATAATTCACTTTAATTTGTTTACCACTTCATTTTATTTATTTTAGTTATGTTAATTAAATTAATTTAAATGTTAGAACAAATGACCCAAAATGACACACATAGCTCAATGATGCGAAGATAACTTATGTGGCATTATTTGTAAGACTTATGTATCTATTTTTAAAGAAAATGACCCAGAAGGGGTTACATAATTATTTAATTGATGATTGAACCTATTTTTAGAGACCATAATCCAAAGTTGGTTATCTCTAGGATTTACCCAAAAAAATTCTAAAAATTACAAATAATTCGTAAACGTACTGTCGAATCTATTAGTACAAACGACCCCAGATGAAACTTTTAGCTCCATGATACGAAGATAGGCTATATGTCATTATTTGTGGGATGAATGTACATAATTTTAGAGATCATAACCCAGAAGGGTTATCTCTAGGATTTCCCCAAAAAAATTATGAAATTTCATATAATTCGTATACCGTACTGTCAAATTTATAAGTACAAATGACCCTAGACGAAACTTTTAGCCCCATTTTAGGGACCATAACCCAGAAGGGGTTATCCCTAGGATTGTCCCCAAAAAATTATAAAGATTTCATATAATTCGTATAAAATACTATTGAATCTATTAACCCTAGACGAAACCTTTAGCTCCATGATACGAAGAAAGGCTATATGTCATTATTTGTGGGATGAATGTACCTATTTTTAGAGACCTTCTTTTGGATTGCGCAAAAAAATTATACATTTTGGTATTGATTCTTGATTGTATATTGATAATGAAATAATAAAAATGGATCAATTGTTTTAAAAATGTCGATAATTTTTCCGGCTAATTTATATGTTAAACTTTTTACTTGGAAATGTACACCAATTTAAAATTTTGGGATGCTATGGATTTTTCTGACATTTCTCCATATATTTTTTCGGGGTGGTGAAAAATTTAGCATTTTTTTTTTATTTTTTATTTTATTTTTTAAAAAGGACTTGGCATAGGCACTTTTACGGTCCATAGCCTTACCTTAGCCTTACCATAGCCTTACCTTACATTCACACAACATTCATTCATCCCATTCACACAAGTACAGTAGTATACCACCTGCGCATTGCATAGCTCCATGTCACCCTGTACAGTGACATGGAAGATGGGTCGGCCCATGAGTTCTACATTCCAACAGAGGGTCATAGATGTTTTCAATTTAATCACCGATCGTAATCGGGAGATGAAAAATCCCTTTTGCATCCCGCCTCGGTTGGGATTCGAACCCGGTACCTCCCGATCCAAACGTCGCAGCTTTAACCACTGCGCTATTATGGAGCTATGCAATGCGCAGGTGGTATACTGTACTTGTGTGAATGGGATGAATGAATGGATTGAATGAATGTGTTGTGTGAATGTAAGGTAAGGCTATGGACCGTAAAAGTGTCTATGCCAAGTCCTTTTAAAAAAAAAAAAAAAAACCACTGCGCTATTTGCTCGGTGAAAAATTTAGCATAGACACATACCAAAATTGAAAAGACCTTTTTCGGGATGGTTTTTCGGGCTAACTTCACATACATCACAATCAGGGCATATAAGAAGCTATACTTCCAGTCAGCATTTGCGCAAACACTTACTGGTATCTTTTCTCTACTCTATCTATACAATCTTTGGTAAATAATTGTAAGTTATTCTGCGATCCACTGAGTTCATCCTCATTTTTTCCCATAATGCTATAAACAATTTTTTTTGTTCTGCAGTATTTGATTACCTAAGACTTTTTGCCTGTTTCTTATTTTATAATTGACAATTCTTCATTTATATTTTTAAATTAGAATCATGCAGGCCAAGACGGGACGAGCATCAGTTGATACTGTTCTGTATGGCTTGGTGATTCCGAGCAACATATTTGTTTGAGCACTAACCGAAGTGTTCGCCAGTGGTAGCATTTCATTCTGTCAGCCCGTCTGGCGTACAAGGCCTTATATATTATGGTAGACAGTGTACCTTGCTTGAGAGGCCATGTCTCTCTTGCTTCACTTTTTAGCTTCATTTTCCTCAACTCTTTTGACATGTGAAATGACTCCGAGCCTCCGTCGAAGTCCACTCCAAGCCACTTAACAATTTTTACTATTTTAATTTTTTAACCTCCATAAATCGAGACAGTGGTGGTCCCTTTAATTACCATACCATAACTGTTTCAGCGCAATAATGGCATTACATTGTCGTCCGCGAATACTACTTTTTGTACTTCATGGCTCTTACTACTGTTGAAGATAATATTCCATACGTGTGGTTTGGTTTATATAAGAGCCTTTTGGTCATCCGTTAATGACACTATTTTAGAGTGTGCTTCGTGACTTATAGCTACAGTAGTTGTTCTTTCAAAGAAATAGTTATTAATGATGTTGTTGATTTTCTTTAACTCCAACATGCTGGCCACCATAAATTATGAAACGCACCAAATACATCTAGGAAAACTAACTATTTTCCTGTTGATCTATTTTCTCTGGAGTCAAACTGTTTACCATTGTATGATAATTAATTGTATTGTAATTAATCTTTCACGTAATTTACCTAAGGCAAGAAACAGCACATGATAGGCCTTTAAGTCTTGAGACCAATTTTCCTTCAACTTTCTAATAATAACTATTTTGCCATGTTTCCAAGCTCTTTGAATTTATCGCCAAAGAGGCCTCTTAAGTGGCTCGCATAAAACTTTTGGTGTAATGTACCTAATATTACTACGATGTTCGCGAGTTACTTTCCTCACTGTCATCGGATTAAGATATTGTAAGCATTTTAGTGGTATCATACCAACAAATTATTTTTTTTCCCCCACTACTTACCTGGCTACTTAGTACCTCATTTGCTTTCAGTTTGCCTGTGCTAAACAATCCTTCGGTACTGCTTTCCCAGACTTCGTAATAAACTGTTTTAAGCTGTTGTCGCTTTTACCACTAATACTTTGAAAGTACGCATTAAGAAGTGCTACATAATTAAGTTTCGTGCTCTTCGGGGTTTCAAGATTAGTATCTCATTGATATACTGTGCTCATAGCTTTTACTTTCACGTCGTCATGGGATAATTTTTGCTATATTGGTTGCCAAACTACCTTTATTATCTTTAACCGCGTACGTCGATTGTTTCTTTAATAATACAATATCTGTTTTCAGGTGCTTTTGAATTTTGCATACTCAGTAGGCAATCTTCAATCGACAAGTATTTGACATCAACCCAACATATACGCAATCTTAGCCATTTAATCCAAGAATACAAGCTATTCAGCTTGTCGCAAATTCCACACAGCTGTGCGTGAAACTCAAAGGTAGTGAACGCGGAAAATAGCAGAAATCGGTGTTGGCTTTACAAAGGTGGTGACAATTCTTTTAAATTCTACCTAACAGACTTTCAGTTTTGTTTAACGAAGCGAGCTTAAAACTTCAGGATGAAGGATCTGAATATTCGGCACCCGTACCTTCCATCTTAGCCATAGTTTTGTAAATTTAGCCCGTGAATTTAGATACAAACGTGGATTTTATAGATAATTCTCTCAAAAAGCAAGCAGTAACGTATTCATGATTCAATTTTGCTTATTTTAAGGAAGAAGAATGCCTATTAAGGCATTCCGGCATAACATCTCTGAATATTTAATGGCAAATCAAGTAGTTGGTTGGCCATATGCGAAAATTGATTCGGGTACTTATATTAGCATACTCAGCAAAGGTTTTGAACAATTTTTATCTCAAGTCACAGTTCGATTTCCCATGTTCCCATTTCTAATTTCTACTGCAAATGGCACTAAAGTAAGGTTATGTATTGGTAAATGTACAATTTAACTGGAACGAGGAAACTGTCCGTCTTTATACCTGGCTCCCAATTTGTCCAAAGTGTTATATTTAGAGGTTGATTTGTTTCAACTTTTCTTTATTGAGTCGACAGACAATAAATCATTGAAGCTATAATAAAATTTATTCACCTTGTCGTCCGTTCAATTGAGATTAATACATACAAATATTCTAACACATAAAATCAACACCGAGCTCGCAAAAAAAATAAAGAAGCCTTTTTCTGCCGCTTCCCTCCCTGGCTATTCACGCTATAATTGTGTCTTAAGTTAATTGTGGAAAGTGAGAATCCGTAGTGTTAGCCAGTTAATATTGTGAGAAGTTCAAACGAGAAGGTCAGGTACTGTAAAATATGCTTACCCATTACCATTAATTGAAGGTATTATGAGTCGAATGGAAAATACCAATTTCATCACCAGTTTGGATTTTAAAGATGCCTTTTGGCAAATGCCTTTCCACAATGATGCGAACCATAAAACCACATTTACGGTTCCGGGTAAGAACACCTTATAATGGCATGTTATGCCTGTCGAGTTATGCACCGCAATGCAAAGCATGTGTTGATTATTGCATATAATGATTTCTCATCAACTTCACGACAAAAGTTTTTGAAAATCGTCGTATGCCTCTTAAACTATATGGACCTATCTGACCATTAACATAGATAAGAGAAAATTCGTCCTGAAACAACTGAAATATTTGGGTCATATAATAGGCAACGGGTGTATTAGAGTTGATCCCGCACAGGTTGAAGCTATTGACTTTACCCACGACTAAACCGTTGATGGTAGCGTTTTGAGATGCGAACTTTTAGCCTTGTAAATCACTTACTTCGACCAAATGAAAAATCGCACCAAGTTAAAATATTTTTAATACACAAGCAATAAATCCGCAGACGATCAAGTTAGTCATACAACAAAAAAACTAAAATTATGAGCTATAATTATGAACAAAGTGAGTTTGGATGGAAAATCCATGAATATTTCCACACTCAAACAGCCACCTTGAAACAATTGAGGTATTGTTTGGGAATAAGCGGGTGTTACCAGCGATTCATTGCAAATTGTTCGACAAATTTATTTTAACCCATTTGATCATATTTAAAAACTTAATGAAATCGAAAAGATGACGCATCAGCTAAGTATAATAGTAAAATTATGGTTCCGAGTAAGGAAAATGAAGAATTGAGAAAAGCTATTTAACCAAAGTCAATGATGAATCTCAAATTAGTAACGAGACTCCAGAGTTCTATACTGATGAGGAGGAGTTAACAAAAGAGACCGAATTGATTGTCAAACGGAAAAAACGTCCAAGCAAGAAAAGGAAAGCGGAATACTCTCCGAAAGAAGCTAGTAGCTCGCAGACAGAATTTACTAATAGGAAGGTGACGAAGGGATCGCCGCATGAGGATCAACGAAATAAAAGTGAAAGTAAACCACCGAAAGAGAAACCACCACCAATTAATATTATTGGTGTAACTGAATATAGAGCTGTACAAAATATTTTGAAATCCATTACAGATAAGGAATACAGAGTAATATCCTTTAACAACAATGTATGGAAAATCTACACACCGGACTCCGATACTTATAGAGCATTATCAACAAAGCTTAAGTTAGAGAAAATCGAATGGTATATACATATATGAAAATAAAAGCAACCGCCCAATAAAGGTTATGGCAAGGGGCCTCCATCCAACCTGTGCAATAAAAGACATTATGGGAGATCTCCAACGACAAGGACTGCAAATAGAAAATGAAGCAAATATAATAAAAAGTGAGGTCCGAATTTAAAGTTACCAAAAATAGAGGTGTCCCGTTATTTATGTTAACTTTCAATAACAAAGAAAAGATAGAAACCATCTTTAATATAAGAGCTATTTTAAACATGAGGGTTAAAATAGAAGCTCGACGAAAATCCACTGAGCTTATAGCGCAATGCAAGATGTGCCAAGGTTTTCACCATACTCAAAAATACTGCAATAGAGAGCCAACATGTGTAAAGTGTCTTCCCCTCCAACATGTGTGAACTGCAAAGAGCAACATCCTGCAAACTACAGAGGGTGCATAGTAGCTAAAGAACTACAAAAAATTAGAAACAAATCACGGGAAGGTCCATCATATTATAAAACGCCGTCAGCCAATAGCGTAAACACCGACCTACGAAACTTTACCACATCTATATCGAGTAAAGTAACTGATCACAAGTCGTTTTCACAAGTGGTGGCATCCAGGCTACCAAGTACGAAATCAAATCAGTAAATTTCAAAGACTCCAAATATACATCTAAGCGACTAGATAGCCGAGAAACAGTTGGTGAAATAACATTAGGAATTGTAATTTGGAATGCTAATGGAATAATCCAACATATTCCAAAGTTAAAAATTGATATATGTTTAATATCAGAAAGCCATCTTACTAAAACCTCATACACCAAAATACGTGGTTACGTTGCTTTTCACGCTTTACATCCATCAGTCACAGCAAGAGGAGGATCAACAATATTTGTGAAAGAAAATATTCAACATCATGAGGGAATAAAAATTGATGAAGAAAATATGCAGGTAGCTAATATCAGCATTCAACTTAACAATAACAAAATATTCAATGTCTGCTCAATTTATTGTCCTCCAAGACATAATTTAAATAAAGAAGATTATAAAAAAATATTGAACCAGCTAGGATTAAATTTTATCATTGGAGGTGATTTTAATGCAATAAATACTTTCTGGGGGTCAGGATTAACAACTCCAAAGGGTATAAAACTATACGCTGCAAGTCGAGCTTACAATTGTTTATTTATTTCAGGAGAAAAACCAACGTATACTGGCCTACTGACCCAACATTATTTCTACATTACATGAGGTATATCCGAAAACCACATTTTTCTAGAAAATAGTGAAAGTCTCTCATCGGACCATTCACCCGTCATTATGCTAACAGTCATTGTTAACAAGGAAAATCCACCTAGACTAACAAATAACAAAACCAATTGGGAATTATTTAGGAAATTGAATGAAGACAACACAGATCTTCTTGTACCAATCAAGCATCCGGTTCAATTAGAAAATGAAGTGAAACTATTAAACAATAATATACAACAAGCAGCATGGGATAGCACCCCTGTAATCCAAAACAAGAAACCTGTAAATTTCACTTATCCAGTCGAGATCAGGTAGTTGG
This sequence comes from Tipula unca, assembly GCA_951394425.1. Classification (NCBI taxonomy): domain Eukaryota; kingdom Metazoa; phylum Arthropoda; class Insecta; order Diptera; family Tipulidae; genus Tipula; species Tipula unca. The sequence continues at coordinate 88,790,382 of OX596382.1, forward strand.
TTAATGAAAAACGCAAAGCAAGGAAAACATGGCAGAGAAACCGAACACCACAAAGCAAAATAATTTTTAATTACCTCTGCAATAAGCTTAAGCAAAGAATTAGAGAACTAAAAAATGAATCGGTCACCCGTTATCTTCGTAACTGTAAAGAAACAGAGTATTCTCTATGAAAAGCTACAAAAGACTTGACCAAATTATCAAATACCGCCAATAAAAAATGATGAGGGAAATTGGGTAACAAGTGCCAAAAAAAGCAGCACTGTTTGCATCTCATCTTGAAGATGCGTTCCAACCATATGCTAGACAATCAGCGGATGAAAATATACAACCAGTGCACAAGGAGGATTGTAGGGAAATACCACCTACCACCTACTAACTACGAGAGTTGAAAGATGAAATTAACCATAACATATATGATTTAACTACAGGTGAAATAATAAGGCAATTCCTGAGAAAGGGGTGCGAAAACTTCTTCATATAATCCACGCTTCATTTCGACTGAAATATGTACCTCTGCAATGGAAAGTAGCAGAAATAATTATTTTACCAAAGCCGAACAAACCATCTAATCATAAAAACTCATATAGGCCAATTTCTCTGCTTCCAGTACTTTCGAAAATTTTTGAGAGACTGTTACACAATAGGATGAAACCTATAATACTTGAGAGAAAGCTAATACCACCACATCAGTTCGGATTTAGGGAAAGCCACTCCACCATAGAGCAAATTCAGAGGATTACAAATATTATTGAAGATGCAATTGAAAATAAGAAATATACTCAACAATATTTCTGGATGTAGCACAGTCCTTCGATAAAGTATGGCATCCTGGATTGGAATATAAACTGCATCGATATTTGCCAAAAGAATACTTTCAGATATTGAAATCTTACATACATTGATAACAGATATTTTCGCGTTAGATGTGAAGAAAAATTTTCCGAGCTAAAGAGGGTATCTGCAGGGGTTCCCCAAGGTAGCGTGCTAGGGCCAGTGTTGTATTTACTTTACACAAGTGATTTACCAAACACAAGCGGCACAACAATAGTAACATTTGCGGACGATACAGCAATTTTAGCTACTGGTTATAAACTAGACGAAGCAATCAGAAAACTGCAACGGGCTACAAAACAACTAAGTAACTGGACCAAAAAATAGCGCATTAAGCTAAATGAAGAAAAATCAACACACGTTAACTTCACCAATCAAATAGTTAACTGGATACCAATAGACCTAAATTCCAAACAAGTTTCTCATGTTAACACTGCCAAGTATCTTGGCATGACTCACGATGCTGTTAAAATGGAATGAGCACATGAAAAAGAAAAAAGAGGTACTGCACATTAAATATAGAAACATGTATTGGCTAATTGGAAGATATTCAGAGCTGTCAATACATAATAAGTGTGCTACTATACCAACAAGTTTTGAAACCAAGATGGACTTATGGTATTCAGCTTTAGGGCTGTACTAAGAAAACCAATATTAAAATAATACCAGCTTTTTAAAATAAAGTGTTTGGGAAGACCACAATAGGGCGGCCAAATTTTTAGAGACTAGTGGGTTATATCTCTGCAAAATCAACATAAGAAAGATAGTCAAATTACTAGATGATATATGTAATCAGTTGCAATATTTAAAATAATAATAAACAAATCGATCAAATCTAAATGTAAATGTCGATTAGCCAGACGGAGTCTACAACTGCAAAGTTTTAAGTTCAACATTAAACACTGATAAGGGACCAATGTATTTCGAGTAATTTTCCTTAACCTTATTATGATTTGCAATTTCAGATCCTAAAGGAATCTAACAATATTAATTGAATCTGCAGTTTTAAATAATTAAAATATTTCCGCGTACAGGTAAGTTTAGATCTCGAAGTTTATAGTATGTAATAAAATCACCACGCGGGTATTTCTGGACCAGATAAAAAAAAAACATTTAGTTTATATATGTTACTGGAGAAAACTATAAATCAGAAACAATAGAAAGTAATTAAAACTTATTTTTCCATTAACACACATAAGCAATTGAAAGGAAAAAATAAATAATTTTTCCGATTCGAAATATTTCCAATAAATAAAATAAAGAAATCTCAACTAAATAAATAATGAAAAATAATAATATTATTAACCCTCAGCCGGATACAAAATCGTAAAATAGGAATTACCCTTACTACCCAAAAAATAATCGGTATACAACGACAGGTTACTTCGGATGCATGTATGTGTGTGCACGATTAAATTTATTGTCCTTAATTTTATACGATAATAAAAATTAATTATCGATTAATTTCTACCTCATAAAATAATAATACAAAAATCAAATAAATTTATTGTTACCCTACATAAATAATACAACTACTATGCACTACTACATACATATACTAACGCATAATATAATTATACCACCCATATTTCTTCATCTCCAGCATAAAATTCCTTATATATTTTATACCAATTTATCATTTTCAGATCATTCACATTTCAACAACAATGTCCTTCTATGTGTATAACGTTAAATTAAAAATTAAATGAAAATCTAATCTAATTATCATTTCGTTTTTATTTTATTTTATTTTTTTGTGTGTTGAAGCTTTTTTTGAGCTTTTTTTTATTATTTAATTTTCTTTTGTTAATCAAACACAAAATATAAAAAAAAAATTGTAAAGCATTTTTATTTTTATTTTATTTTTTATAATTCGTATGATAAAAGAAAAAGTTAATTAAGATTTTTTCATCTCTCTCGACTTTCTTCCCGACATTTCAAACGAAAAAAGCGAACAAAAAAAGTTTAACCGTGAAAAAATAAAAATGAAAATGGGAAAAACTTTTTGTCCAACCTTATTTCTTTTTGTGTTCTTTGTTTTTTTTTTTGTAATTTTTATTCGAGCTGGGTAATTAGAGTTCAGAAAATGGGGAAAATGAATTTTAATTTTTTTTCGTTGACCAATTATCTTGCACAACAATAGAAGAGTTACGAGATAAATTTAGAATATTTTTGACCTTTGTGTAAATATAGACATTGTGGTCGCCCTTACCATTATGTTACAAGGACCGCGAGCTTTGTAATTATTTTTCAAATAAAATTCTATGGAATAATTTTTATGTTTTCGAATTACCGATAAAATATTTACAATTTGGTTGCATATACGAATATTTTGAATTAAATTTAGTTTTAAGGTAAATTGAGGTTAACCAACGTGCTCCTTTGCAAATTAATCCCGAGTTAAGTTGATTATTAAAAAGTTAAATAGCTTAATTTATTCAGAAATCTAATTTAACGAAAATTTAAATTTAAACATTCAAAAAATCTTCAAACGATATTCAAATCCTCGCTAATTTTTGATAATGTAATTAGGAATAACATAATTAAATTTGACTAACAATTAAATGTGTTTGGGCCACGCACACGTTTCGGTTCTAAGCGATATATGCTTGGAGTCGATATCTCGAGTTATTGTTTATAATCCTTCAAAATTAAAATTTAATTTTAAATCGCCATTCAGAATCGTGGGTTCGTTGGTAAACTATGTGTACACGTTGTCTAGAAGACATCCAGTAATGCATACAGTAGCGGATATTAATATTGAATCAATCGATATATGCATTTTCATTTTGGGGTTTTACCATTGTAAACTAAAAATTTGCAATTTTATCAACACATAATAAAAGTAACAGTAACCAAAACGTATATAAAACTACAATAATAATCAACCCAATAATAAAAAAAATAAAACACTAAGTATTGCCAACTGGAATGCAAATGAGGTACTACCCTAAATTTCGGAGCTAGAAATTTTCTTACACATGGAAAACATAGACATATGCCTAATACCAGACTCTCATTATACATTCGCAAGAATTCATGGATACCGCTCCTTCCGCCCAAGCGAGAGCAGGGTCAACAATATTTGTAAGGGAAAATATCAAACACTCCGAAGTAGTTAAAACAAAAAAGGAAATTATGCAAATATCAACCATTAACGTTAACTAAATAATGAAAAGGAATATAGCATATCATCCATATACTGTCCACCACGTAACTGTGAGTTTCATTCTGGGGGGTAAACCAACATATTGGCCTACCGATCATAACAAAACACCAGACTTAATAGACTTCTTTGTAACAAAAGGAGTATCCGAAAACACCGTACTGGTAGAATATAGCAATATAGGAATATGGTCAGACCACACACCAGTACTTATAACACTGAGTGCAACCATAATCAAGAAAGAAAACTTGGCTAGATTAACAAACAATAAAACAAATTGGGATGTTTTCCGAACGCTGATCGAAGAAAATACACAGTCTGACAAGTACCAATTAAAACTGCGGCACAACTCGATGACCAATTAGAACTATTAAATAATAATATATTGCAAGCAGCGTCCCCCTAGTCAATATAAAATATCGAGGCGCAATAACTATTCATTGGAAGTGAGAGATTTGGTTAATGAAAAGCGGAAGACTCGTGAAACCTGACAGAGGAATAGAGCACCACAAAGTAAATCGAGACTTAATTATTTAAGCAACAAAGTGAAGTGGTTAATCAAAGAAATTAAGAACAATTCTTTTAGTGAATATCTAATCGGTCTTTCAGGCCAAAAAGACACAGACTATTCGCTCTGAAAAGCAAAAAACGACCGAACATTCAGGTGTCTCCTATCAAAAAGAATGATGGAACTTGGGCAAGAAGTGCTAAAGAAAAGGCTATCTTGTTCGCAGCCCACCTTAAAAATGCATTTCAGCCGCTTCCGACGAAATCAGCGAAATGACAAATAGTTAAAGAACTCCCCGATAAGGGTTTACGAAAACTGTTCCAAGTAATTAATGCGGCGTTTCGACTGATACGTTCCATACCAGTGGAAGGTAGCAGAGATGATTACAATTTCAAAACATAATAAACCCCCTAACTTTAAAACCTCGTATAGACCAATTTCAATACTTCCTACAATTTCAAAATTGTTCGAAAAACTATTGCTTAAAATGGGTAAAATCAGTAATAGAAGAAAGAAAACTTATTCCATCACATCAATTTGGCACTCTACCGACTTAATTGAAACTACACTGGAAAATAAGAAAATGTGTTCAAATGCCTTCTTGGACGTAGCACAAGCCTTTGACAAAGTATGGCACCGAGGACTAGAGTATAAACTACACCTAGACCTGCCAAAGCAATTTCACCAGATCTTAAAATCTTATCTATAGCTGATCGATACTTTCGCGTTAAATTTGATGATGAGTACTCTCATCTAAAACAAATATCGGCTGGAGTTCCACAAAGAAGCGTTTTGGGACCAAGAATGTATTAACTTTATACAAGAGATGTACCAAATACAAAAGGAACAAACATTACAACATTTGCGGATGATACTGCAATCCTAGCAATTGGAGATAGCATAGAAGAGACAACTGATAAATGCATGACACTTGAAGCTAAACTCAAGTGCAAAGAGCACGTCAGAAAGAACAAAGAAGAGCTAAACATCAAATACAGGAAAATTTACTGGCTCTTAAGTAGAAAATCCGAGCTAATAGTACATAAAAACTGATATTATATCGGCAGATACTTAAACCTATAGGGACATAAGGTATGCAACTATAGGGTTGTACCAAGAAGAGCAACGTAGATATAATTCAAACCTTTCACAACAAAGTTTTACGTGGCATTATGAACACACCATGGTATATTAGAAACGACAACCTTCATAACGATGGAGTTAGATGAATTATAACTTATTTTAAAAACTACAAGAATTTGAAGAAACTGACTCTCTCCTTTTGTGCAGTTTAGTAATTATGGAAATAATTTTAAGAACTTCATGAAGTTTAAGGTTTTAACCTAAATCTCACTATCGATGATCGATATACTATAGATTAGAGGAGAGCATACCGTTCACAGTTATTAATTCACTCCTTGGTTCTGTTGATAAAAATCCAAATTAATTTTGACAGTTTTTTTCAGTGGATGATACCTATAGTGTCTATTTGCCAAGTTACAGTCGTAACGTATCAATATTTGTTCAATGTACTGCTTTTTGTTACTATAATATATTTATAGGCAGCTTATCTAAATGTAAAATTTGAATCCGATCAACCACCATATGCATGTTTTACATCAATTTAATATAACGGCATTGATACACATTACAGACACTAATTATTTTATATGTCTCTATACTTGACACCATAGCTATACAATGTTCATATATATTCTGGTAATAATTATCACTCATTATTAACAGCGCGACGCACATCACATCAAAATAACATTTACATATAAAAATAAAGGTGTTTACCTCATGTACACAAAATTTCCTAAAGCTTTTTTATAAAAACAAAAATTAAATAAAAAAAAACATTTTCCGCTCAATTAAAAAGTTAACAAACAAAAAAAAAATGTTATTTTCACAACGTAAAAAATTTGTATAAATATTCATAAATAAAAATTTTTACAAATTTTCTACTCAACACAGAAAAAATATTCTTCCAAAATACAAGTTTTACTGTTTCGTTAAAATAACATAATTTTTTGTTTTTTTTTTGGTATATGTGTATAGATTTTCTTATATTTGTTTTTCTATTTTTGTTTTTTTTTTTTTCGTTCATATACATTACGACTCAACAACAATCTGTCACCATCTGTCTAAATAAAGTGAAATTTTCTTAACAAACAAACTAAGAGCAAAAGTACAAGAAAACAAACTGGGTAAAATTCTGCATGAAAAGTAAAAATTTTCCATGTTCAAATCGAAATATGTACTCTCTGTGTGAGTGACTAATTTATTCATAAATGTATGAAAAACTTTTTCATGAAAAATAACAAATAAAATGAAAAAAAAAAAAAAAAAGTTTTTCTTTTTGACAGTTAAAATTTTCATTTCGTTTCTTTTAAGTTAATTTGTAAATTATACAAGACACACACACACAGTCGGAAAATGAGAAAAACGAAAGAAAAATCAATAACGAAAATCATTTTTTATATGTTTTCGTTTTTGTTTTTTTTTTTAAATTTAATTTTGGAAATCCTTTTTTGTTTGCCTTAACTCCTTCTTGTCTTTATGTATTCATATTATAATCGTATATATGTATATACTCGTATATAGCAGATAGAGCTACATCTTAATTCGGACACAGATGGTATTTTTATCCTATTTAGAATAAATACATAAAAAAAATATATATATATTTATAAGAAAATATAAATTGGACAAGGAAAATTGATTTTCGTCTAAACTCTTTTGACCATCCCCTCTGCTCTAAACAAATTAATAGAAAAGATGAACGACAAAAGGTAAATTTTTAACCCAATCAATTTAACATTTAGATTTCTTTTGAAATTCCCAATGATAATTACGTATAATTATGAATTTCGAAATTTATTTTCATTTTATTTGCTATAAATCTAAATCGAATCATTTTTCTTTTATTTTCCCTCAAGAACCATATCTACGTATATGGATAATTCTTTGATATAAGAAGATCAAAAGAAAAATCTAAATAATCTTTGGGAATTGACTATCACGACAGTATCGCGCATAATCGTCGTACACATTATTATAGTGTATGTAATTTCCCCTTCAAAGCTAGGCTATTTCATGTAGACGTGCCAACATGTTTTGCTATCACGACATTAATTTTATTAAACCAAGAGTAGCACAAAAAACCACAGATAAAAACAATAAAAATGTCATCTCGTTTACAATTTTTTTCTTCTTATATTCTTCTTTGTCGTTGTCGTCTTCGTTCCGTTTATCATAATTTCATTTTAAATACCTGATAATAGTTCTTGGAATTATCTTATTTGTATATACATATAGTTTTTATATTCAACCACAAAAAAAAATTAAATCGCGTGCTTTCTTCTTCTTATATGGCATATCTATATACATATACACATATTCTTGTCAATTTAAACATATTTTCTTCTTCTACGTATTATTTTTTTATACCTTGAACACCAGACCAAACGACTTGAAGATTATTATTTAAGATATTAAAATGTAATTAACAACAATTTTCAATTAAATTATAAATTTATATAATAAACAGATGGAGAAACTGGTTCGCACAAAACTCTATATTTGTATTATAAATAGCAGCGAAGATGTACGAGAAGAAGAAGAAAACAATTTCTTGATCGTTTTATTAATGAAAAGCAATCCAACAAAACAAGACAGTAAATATTCTTGTGATGAGGCTGAGTGGATTTTTTTTTTTAAATAATTTTCATTCAATAATCGTCTGCGAAACTATAACAAACTTGGACAACACTTAAATTATTTATTTATACAGAAATGATGTCGCGTTATTCATGCAACAAAATGTGATGAATATGATACACCAAAAAAAAGTAACAGGAAAAATAAGAAAATTATAGATGCACTTAAAAGTGGTTTCATGTCAGGTGCTAAGAACTTGTTCGCTCGTTGAGAATATTTTAAAGTTACTTGACTTTAGAGTTTGTAATTTACGAGCCATCAATTTTCGATGAAACCATAAATTATTCATATGAGTTTTGCAAAATATTAGTTTCGTGATTGAAGACCCCCTTAAAATCATCTGAGGCACAATTTCCAAATATCAAATTCTATCCTCTGGTTTGCAAACTTAAAATTTCAAACAGTTCAAAGCCATTATTTACCGTCTTCAAATTTTAACCTATAGAATTTAAACCCTAAAACCTAACCTCTAATTTCTCTTCAGCAGTCTCCAATATATTTGCTCTAAACCCCAAAACTATACGATCGAAACCATTTTATTCAAATGCTAGCTGTCCCTGCCGCGCGTTGTTGTTTAATCGTTGCTAATACGTTTAATTTCACAATGCTTGTGGGTATATACAATATTTTTGTTTGTTCCATTGTCCGTGTAATTATTGCGATTGTCTGGTTTGCCTACTCTTGAACATGCAACATAAAATTGTCCATATGAGAAGCAATCCATTCCTAAATCAAAAGCGCACAGCCAGTCGAATTGGGAATTGCAATTTAGTCAATTGAAATGGAATATCCGTTGGAATCATAGGATTGCGCGAAACGAGGACATCTTCACCATAGGAAGGTTTTGTCAAGATTGTTGTTTCTACGACGTTGCTTACTAATTTTTTTAATGCAACCCGTGCGCCGTTACAAAGCTTTAGCAAGTTAATATTTTGCAATATGATAATTAGCATGCCAATTGGTGGTGTAGGTCCAGAAAATTCAAATATCCTTTTGAATAATTAATCGCTTCATCTGCTACCACAACAGTGTCGGCAACTTGTATGTGACTGCCTAGCTTTGAATGTTACACTGAATAATATTGTTAAGTTCGTAGATATCTACACTCAGGCAAATCAAGATTAATACTTATAGGGAAATACTTTTTCAACCAATTCTTCTTTTGTCGTCATTAAATTTCAGGAGTTAGTCAATCTAATTAGGAACGTTTTACCAGTTCCTCCTGATGCCGAATCTTCTATTCATCAATGCGCCACATTAAATTTACTCCTCGGCTCACCTTATTCCTAAAAATAGTATGTATCGACCAATTTGACCTCAAATAATCTTGCTATCGATAATTCAAATTCAAAGTTGAGAGCAATAGAAATTTCAATATGCTGGATTGTATTTACTTCAGAGTCATCGGGTAGCAAGGTTATGAGCAAGCATTTTGCAGTGTCCTCCCAACAAATTCTTGTAGACCACCACTGCTCACCAGGGTACTAAGTATCTCAATCGTTTTTAATTAACATGTGCTCAACTTATAGAAAAAGCCCCACGGTTTAGCATTACCATGCTCCGTGATGAACTCTCTTAAGCTCATTTGGCTTTTGTCTCTAATACTTCTGAAATATGCTTCTCGGTGTACCACATAGTTAAGCCTTTTGCTTTTCCGAGTTTCGGGAATTTATCCGTTTCATATAACTTGCGCAACTTACGAACCAATTTTCTTGATTCGGTTAAGTCCGGAGACCACCAGGACCATTTAGATTTGAGAGCACGTTTACGTGGTATAGTAGCACAACAGTCTTTGATAATTGAACTCGTTCTTATTTGTTCAACTTGATCGATATCGGTATCGATCGATACCTTCAGGTTTTTAGCCAGGATTTGTGAGATGCTACTTAGTTGGCTTTAGAAACACTTCCAATTGACATGCCTTAAGGCATACCAAGGAACTTTGTTTACTGCTTGGGAATCATTATGTGTGTTCTCATAACCCAAAATCGAGACAATAGCTCTGTGGTCACTTGATGTCCAATTTTCATGGACGGACCAATTTAAAATTTTCCTTAACAGACCGCCCGTCATGTGAGATCAATATTCGACTCCCCATTGTGGGGATATGTACTTACTTGGCTGCCCATTTTCGTTGATAACGAATAGATTACTTCTTGCTTTAAATTCTTCAACGAGGATACCTCTCACGTTTGTGTCCTTGGACTTAGCATTGAAGTCGCCAGTAATGATACTAGGATGATATTTAAGACCATCCATGATTTTGTCAATTTTACTTACATATTTCACTGGACCGTCTGAATAATGGAAGTAAATACTGACCAGATTGAAACTTTCTAAGGTACATCTCATCTCTACACACACACATTGTATGTCTCAGTACTGTGAAACTATAGGAACCTCAAGATCGTTGTTGAGTATGCCAATTGCTGCTTTAATATTTTCATTGTTTCCAATGATTATTCTTGTGGACGTGGTCATTCCACCTATAACCCTATTAACCGCGTATGGTTCCTGCGTGCAGAGTATGTCAATCGCTTGTTTTTCAATAGATTTTCTGATTTCATGCCCAACTGCTTTAGCATTTTGCATATTCAATTGGGTGATCTTCAATCGACAATTATTTTTATTTTTAACTGTCTTAGGCAGTTCTCTTTATCATTAGCTTCAAAGCCGTTTTCTATGAGGTACAAACTTACTGCGTGACGAATGGTCAAAAGTCCTGTTTGCCTTGCGGCAAGAAGCGCATTTAGCGTCTTCCGTGTTTTTTGTGCATGATTTTTGGTCATGTCCATTGTCGCCGTAGTGACCACAAATGTGGTGTTGTTCCGTACAGAACTTGGCATGAGGACCAGCCTAGATATACACGACGGTTTTTGATGAGGATATTTCTGGCAATTGGCGATACCTCGATCACCCAATGGACTGACATGGCATTTTTGTGCCAGTCATGTCCTCGATCTTAATAGATTCAGAACTTTGTTTTATTGAAGCTTCTTTAATTGCCTCGATCTTTTCGGCACTGTCCACATCATAACTGATTATTCTGGGCAGACGCTTTTCTGGTAGCGGTGCTAGCAACCCAGCGTTCGAGTTCTCCTTACTGCCTAGGAAGAAATCCAGAACTTCCCTTCTTCCTGTTTCGATTAGAACGCCATCTTTAATACTTTTGCCTTCCCTAACCGAAACGTGAGCCACTGACAGGTTTATAATTTCTCGCAGCTTATTTTTAACCTCCTCCCTATTTGTGAAGGAAGTTTCTCTACCAACCATGGATTTGACAGTGACAACCTTAGATGGTTGCCACTGATGGGTCTTTTTTTTATTCCTGTTACTAGGACAGGGACTTGAGGTACCGCATTTTTCAAAGTCTGCACTTACAAGTCTTTTTTCTCACTTTTTCTCACCTGCATCTACAATGGCATGATTATGGTTATGACTTATGCAGCATTTTTTGAGATCGGTGGCCCGTGGGTCTCCTCTACTTTCCCTATTTAAAATAAAAGTTTTGAAGACTGGTTTGCCAATCGCGATGTAAATTCTCTTTTACCATTCCATTTTTTTCTGATCTTATGATAGTGCTGGTTAAACAATTTGTTAGTAAGTACAATCCGCAGTCTGAAGTCTCCGAAATCAAGCAAATATCTCATAATTAGGACGTTTCCAAACTTTTAACCAAACACTATTATTCGCTATCGATTAGTACGGTATACAATTACAATGCCGCGTGAAGTTAAGAAAACCACAGATTTCACTTTATATGACACATCAATATTCTCCTCGGCGTTTTTGTCTTTCTTCTGCAGAAAAAAGAAAATTCCGTTGCTCATAATATGATTTATCATTGAGTACTGACAGAGAGAATCCAATTATCTATTCATAAGTCATGTGAGACGCAACACCCCAAAACAAATTTGGACAACCCCTAAATTTGTCAAACCAATAACAATGCTTTTATTATAACTTTTCTATCATCCAAACTGGCCTAATCTTTAATAGGCGTTTATAAGTAGTGTCTTAATGTGTTTGTGGTAGCCCGAGAATATGTTTTATTTAGCAATATAGCATAATAATAGCGACCATAAATTTCTTGTTAGTTAAATAGTTTATTACCACACGAAAGCTAAGTATTGTGATTCCGCCATTAATCACAATTGTAAATTTAAATGACCAATTTTAAAAATTCCAAATTGTTAATTTAAATTCTTAAAGATTAATTCATGTTAGACTTTAAATTTATTAAATTACAAAATGTATTTTCTAATAATTCAACCCTACTAAATTGTATATTTTTAAAATGTTAAAATTAAGTTTTTAAATATAAAATCAAATATTGGTTAAGTTTTAAAGAAAATTCTCAATTATGAAACCAAAATTCTTAGAATATCAATATTCGTGAATCAATACAAAATTATAATTTGTTGAGAAAATTTAAATTGAAAAAAATAGTTTTCAAAATTAAAATTATAAAACATTACTTCAAGATGCTTCAGAGTATAATTTTTTAGTTGTACGTATGTTTTTAATACAGTTATTCTAGGGTTTAAATTTAAAATTTATTTGTAAAAGCTTAATTTTAAATTATGAGATTATAAATTAAACATTACAAGTTTTATGATACTAAATTTAAAATTGTTCTGAATTAAATATTCTAGACACAAGAACGTATGCATGTAATTCTTAAAATCCTAAATTAGACATAGTTCGATCTACAAATTGAGAACCTCCAAAACTTATGTTTCAAAATTCAAAATTTCAGAAAACTTCAAAAATTTAAACATAAATTTTTAAATCTTAATTTTTAAAATTTAGATATTCTTGATTATTCATTCAACATTTTAAATTTAAATTTAAAAATATATTTAATATCTTCAAAGATTCACAGTAAAAATTATAAATTGCCCGTAAACTCTGAAAGAAACTTCCGGTTCTAAATTTAAAGTTTTACAACACAAACATTTCGAAGATACTGAATTTTTTAATAATTTATATATTATATTATTATATTATAACTTGGCAAATCGCGATATACGTACGTACATATATACATATGTAATTTGCAAAATTTTTAATTACAAAATATTTCTTCTAAAAATTAATATCCTCCAAAAGTTATGCTTACAAATTCAAAATTTTAAAGCTAATACTATAGAACTTCAGAGATTACCACACAAATATTTAAATCTTAATTTTTAAAATGTAGATAGCTGTTCTTGATTATCCACAGAATTATTAATATTTAATTATTAAATTTTTATTTAGACTGTGTCCGAAACCTGTAATAAATATTTTTTAGTACATAATTTGGACATTAGTACATGATTTTGACATTTAATAATTCCCCAACACACACACACATACATTATTATAGTTTTGCTATGGTAATTTTTGGCAGCCATTGTTTAATCTGATAGAAAACATAATTAAATAATTTATAAACACATAATTATATATATTTTATAGCATGTAATAAAATTTCATGTATTTTATAAGATATTCATTTAATACAGTATTCGGACAGCATAGTAAAAAGTTGTAAATGTAGTTGAATAGTTCTCCAATAAATGTCAAAAACTAGTACTAAAAAATATAAATTATATTAAAAATATACTTTTAAAATTCATTGTATTTAAATTTCATAATTTCAAATTTCTGAAATTTGTAACTTTCACTTTCTGAAATTTGTAACTTTCACTCTAGATCCATGTCACTGTACAGGGTGACATGGAGCTATGCAATGCGCAGGTGGTATACTGTACTTGTGTGAATGGGATGAATGGGTTGAATGAATGTTAGTGTGAATGTGGGTATTGCATCGTGGGCTCATTAGTGGCATTGAGTGCTGGTGTAAAATCCACCCAATTTTAATTTTTTTTTCACTCTGGATGCCAAATTAATGTAATCCTAAATACAATACGTAATACCGTAAATTACAAAATTTATGTTCTCCAAATAAAATATGAATTTTAAAATTCTAAAAACTTTAAATCGTAAATTCACAGAAAGTCAGAAATTTCATAAATTATAAAATTGTAAATCCAAAAAATCAAAGATATCAATTCATAATTTAAAATTTCTAGGTTTATAATCTTATTTTAAAACTGTCTGAAGAAAATTTATGTTTTAAAATTAAATGACAAATTTAAAACGTCAAAATTATATTAATTAAATGAAAACTGTATCTGTTCTGTATAAATGAAGATTTAATATCACATAACTTGTGATCGTGCATAAATTTAATTCAATTGGCTGAAATTGGAATAGAATAAGGTAGAATTGAATACGGCCCCACCTATAACAAAATGTAAGCAAAATTATTATTTGGAACAATTGAAAACTGAAAAAAGAAATTTTGAATTGAGTTGATCCAAAATCAAAGGCTATTTGAAGAACTCATTTTAAAGTTTCTCATATTTTGTAATGAATATATACATAATTTTGCCGATTTGCTGAAAAGCATTTGTGAGGTTTACGAAGAGTCGAAGCCCGCTGGAAACCTGTATGAAATTTAATTGTACATTTAGCATATTTAGGTCCATCCGGTTTTTGTGCTTATTCTAAAATTATAATACGTATTGAGAAATGAGAATTAAGTATAACATTGAGCTTATGAAGTGTTGATTCTACTTGATTACCACCAAATCAACGTTCACATAAAGGAGAAAGTAGACCGTGGTAAGAAGAACCTAACTATTTCGGATTTATCCAGATTTTTGATAAGGTCAGTAGCCTCAAATCCGTAAACGACAGATAGTTATTAACTATAACTTCACAATAAAAGTCTGCAGGACAATCTTTTAAATTTAATGAGTGGATTCATCATCAACCCAATAGTGAATAGATTTTAATATATTCCATGATTAGCAAATCTGATATTACAAACCTGTGTATTATTTATTCTTATAATCAAAAACCTTTAATTGTCCCACCTCTAGCTGTACATCACATGGCATTTGTAATTCAAAACAATCAACAAAATTTTGTTTAATTTAAAAAAAAAAGAATACAAAAATTAAAAACTTAATAATTTTGTTTTTATGTTTGGTCATTAGGATATTGTGATTAAATGCGCTTCTACATTTCAACTTTGATACGTATGTCCGGAATTACTTTCAGAGTTATAAAACATTTTGTTCTGTAGACAAAGATTTTGGTTCTTTAGAGATTTTATACAAATTTTAAAAATGTATTTCATAACATTCAGATTTTCTTAGGGGAATTTTAGGTTTCAAACCCTTATTTAAAATCACCAAAATCTTTACATTAGATTGTAAAGATTTTAAAAACTTTCTCAAATGTTCAAAATTACTTGTTACTTGAAATACAATATAGTCAGAATTCTAAATTCCCATATTAAATTTTAAATAAGATATATGTAAGTATAAACTTTTAATCTAAACTTTAACTTTATAATTAAATTTAGACTTTGGAACTAATTTGGCGTAATTATTATTATTAATTAATTTTTATAATTTAAAGTTTTCAATTATAAAACTTTCTTAATTTACTACCAATATAAATTATTATGTTTAAAATGTTTTCCAAATGTTCGAAATCTAAATACTAAACTAACTATAAGAAATTTCAGAATTTAAATTTCAACTTTATTAGTATTGTAAAATTTGAAATTTAGATTTGTTTTGATTCTGAAAATTTGAGATTATAAAGTTAAAGTTTAGATTAAAAGTTTATACTTACATATAATAATAATAATAATAACAGTGTTAAAGGCCATTACTGGCCCCTTACTGAATCAACAATCTGGCTCCAACGGTTTCGATCCTGAGCTTGGTCTTCATACTGTCTTAGACAATCTGAAGAGGCCAAGTCGTTCTCTACATCGTGGAGCCATCGTCGCCTGCAACGACCTCTGCGCCTACCATATGGTGGCTCTCCTTTCAGAGATCGCTGCACAATTCGTTCCGGATCAGCACGCAGAACGTGACCGAGCCAGCGTACTCGCTGAGATCTAACTTCATGTACAATATCGGGGATCTTCATCAGATCTCTGATCTCGAAATTGTACAGAGCTCGGTATGTACCATCTATTTCGCGTTTAGGGCCGTAAATCACACGCATGATTCTTCTCTCAAATGTAAGGAGCCATCTCTCGTACTCATCCGTCAGCGCCCAACTTTCACATCCAAACATAACAACGGGCCTGATCAACGCTTTGTAAAGCTTCAGCTTCACGGCACTTGATAAGTGTTTAGATTTTAGCAGTGGCCTTAGAGGATATAAAGAACGATCGCCAGCTGCCAGCCGCACTTTAATATCCTCACCCATACTGTTATCGTGAGTGATAAGAGAGCCCAAATATTTGAACCTCCTCACTCCCTCAAACGTGTGGTGGCCACTACTAAAATCTGGTGTGCCATTGTCTCTAAAACCAGAGATCAGGTATTTCGTTTTGGACTCATTGATCTGGAGTCCAACAGAAGCTGAAAACTCTACAAGCGGATCAAGTATTTCTTTCACTCCGTTGCTATTCAGTCCAATCACGCATATGTCATCTGCATATGCAAGCACTTGATTGGACTGGCGATATAAGATGTTGCGTTGAGGTGTTTCAGTTTTACGAAAGATGTACTCCAACATGAGATTAGAGAGTATCGGGGACAGAGCATCTCCCTGCCGAACACCCGAGTTAACTGCAAAAATTGTCGATAGCCTGTTCTCAACTTTAACACAGCATTGAGACTGCGTCACTGTCATCCTACACAGTCGTACCAATTTTGTTGGCATTCCTAGGTATTCCAGGGCAGACCACAAACTCTCTCGATTGATCGAGTCGTAGGCCTGCCGGAAATCCAGGAAAACCTGATGTACGGAGATGGATGTCTCATAATATTTAGATAGAATCATCCGCAGCGAAAAGACCTGATCAGTGACTGATCGATTCGGACGAAATCCTCCCTGATAGTCACCAACCAAGCCCTCCGCCAGAGGAGTGATTCTATCCAATAAAATGTATGACAGTAACTTGTATGCTGTGCAAAGGAGAGCTATACCGCGATAATTCTCACACTTCAAGCGGTCTCCCTTCTTGAAGATGGGGCATATCGCGGCCACTTTCCATTCATCAGGCATAACTTCGGTTCGCCATACTAATCGAATAAGGTCGAAAAGACAGTTCCACAAAGTATCCCCTCCGAATATCAGGAGCTCCGAATTAATGCAGTCCACTCCAGGTGAGCGGTTTCGTTTCATTCTCTGCATGGCCTTAGTGAATTCCTCATGGGATGGCTCCTCAGTGCAAATCTCCGCAGACTGTTTTAGAGGTGGCTCAACAACAGTCTGTGACGCATTATGAACATCAAGCAGCTCAGTAAAGTGTCCACTCCATGCGTCAAGTACTGCGTCGATGTTGACACAGAGGTTTCCATCCCGGTCCCGAATGGCGGTTGACGAAGGCCTGAAAGTATGGTGCAATCCAGTAATTCCTTTAAAGAAATTACGTGAACTACGCTCATTGCTGAGTTGTTGTACTTTCAGAACCTCGGCCTTCCACCATTCTCGCTCCGTCTACAAATCCGCTTAGCTACCCTTCTTGCAAGAGCTGCCTTGTTTTTCCTTGCGATTGTGAGACGTTGTTGCACTTCATTATGGGCTATATTTTGTTGCTCAACTGCAAGACGACACTCGTCATTAAACCAATCATTCTTGGCTCTGACTTTCACTATACCTAAAGTCTGTTGAGCAGCACTGACAACCGAAGTTTTCAGTACCTCCCAGACAGAGTTCACGCAGTCAGACTGGTAATTAGCTCCCTCAATGTTGTCGCTGACAAGATCCTGATATCGTTTCTTTTGATCTTCATTTATCAGACCTTCACAGTCGAAACGTTCCATCCGTTTCGCTGTGTTCCCCGTCCTGTACGAAAACTTCCACTGTAGCTTTGCAGCGACCAAATAATGATCGCTGCCTACGTATTTGGTTGCTGACCGATAAGTTCTCACATCCTGCACAACCCGAGCTCGCCCTTTTGAAATTAATCTATCTAAGTATCTGTTTGTGAGGAAAGAATGTGCTTGCTACTCTAAGATCATGAGCAATTGCAAAGTACATCATTCTCTCACCATTATCGGTCGCAGTTTCGTGTCGGGAGTACGGACCTATGTTATCACACAAGTCGGCCTGATTTCTGCCAGCTCTAGCATTAAAGTCCCCAATTACCATTCTAACATCGTGTTCGGGTATAGATCCCATCAGGTCGTCCAAGTCATTGTAAAATGAGTCTTTATCTTGGGGCTGGCTGACTTCTGTGGGCGCATGTACACAAATTATTGACAGGTTGGGTAACTTCATGCGCAGGCGAAGCATACACAATCGGTTATTGACTGCTTGAAAATCCAAAATAGCCTTCTTTTCCTGCGGACCAAGAAGAAATCCAGCTCCAAGATTTCCGAGGTCATCTCCACTGTAGAACAACGTATAGCCCTGGGACACATGGTCTCCACTTTGAGGCCAGCGAGTTTCTTGAAGAGCAACGAGTTCCAGCCGATACTCTTTCATGCACGTGATTAGACCCTCCAACGCTCCTGGTTTTCTAAGTGATTGCACGTTCCACGTGCCGATCCTAAATCTCGTATCCGGGTACTTGAGCGGGGGTCCGGTGTTGTTTTGGCGGTATCCATTTTTCTTTTTGTTGATTTTATAAACAGTTGATTTTTTTTATGGATGCAGGTCGTCAGCCCAGCGATCCAACCGTTTAGTCGCCTCCTACGACAAGCAAAGGATACTGTGGTGGTATTCTTAGGAAACATGTTCGTGCAATTTAGATTTACGAGACATGTGAGTGCCCCCCGACCACAGGGGCCAATTATTTTATACAGCCATATTTTTCATAGAGTTTTTGCTGTGGAAAACAGAAATCAATAATCAATTTCAAACGTTCAAGCCGAGACTTTAACCGAGACTAAACATCGGTTATACTTTTGTTGACGATTGGTTAAATACCCGGTATTTTTAAACGGTGTTAGTAAAAATTACATCAATGGATATGCGCTGTCACCAAAAAGATGGAGCGATTGTCTGATTTGTTTGCTACTATTGGACACATTCCTGTAGATACTGACCCTACTTCGCCCACGTCGCAATCTATAAACCGTTTGCGGTCATGACACTGAAATTCATACTAAAAAAAATTACAAAAAAGTACACTGTTAAATTTGGCTATTTTCCAATTGGAATTTTATTTCTACGAATATTTGAATTTGAGGTGTTTTGTAAATTGTAGGCAGCTAATTCTAGAAATAATTATATACTCTCGAGTACATATTCAGATAGGCTAGAGCAACTGCCACCTTTGTATTAATAGGAATTAAATTAGATTAGCGGTTAGATTTTCCCAGAATTTTGAAATTTCGTGACTTTAAACCAATTTTAATCGTTTTACTGCCTATCTTAAAGATGCCCACGGGTACTCATGCAAATATCCGGATAGTTTAGACCACCTAGGATTTTTGTGGTCAGTCAGATTAAATTCCGATGTACTTTTCTGTTTGTTTATGGAATTTAAAAGTTCTTGATTTTGATTGATTTTTCAAATTTTGTACCGCCGATTTGAGAAATATCTCTAGACACTGGTCTATCTTTTCAAATAGTTTGGGCTATTTTGAATCTGTATGATCAAGAAAACTAAATTTTTATTGTTTTTCTTACATGTAACCACTGCGCTATTTGCTCGGTAAAAAAAATGATGGACTTTACTATTTTATGATCAAAAATTGCCAAATTTAACAGGATAATTTTTTGATATTTTTTTTAGTATCAATTTCACTGTCATTTGCGGCCGGTGCAAATGCCTTGTAACACAGCAGAATGATATCCTTTTCTATTAATGTATGACGAATGGTTTTGCTTTGGCGCCAATATTTTAAAGTGGCATCCGTCAATTGCCCCAATTACTCCTAAGATTTAAAGAATTATTTAATATAAATCTGCACAATTATTACATTTTTATCTACTTACTTACCTGGAAATTTTGGAAACCAACTAGAAATCCAATGCTGCTCGGTTTCCCAATAGTCCTATATAATATTCAAAAACAAGAGGCACTGCATAGGTGGAACCTAATTCCAGCATTAAAATGAAACAAATAATACCTAAATGCTTCTGCATTTGCTAAATACCACCGTCACCATCATTTGTTTTTCATTTCAGGCCTGGTTTCGTATGAACCGAAGGTCGCTAAATACCCACAAATCGTCAGAGTCGGAAAACATCACCATTCGGACTCCTTGCAATAATGCAAAAACGCACTATTTTTAAAACCGTTCATTCCCAAGTTTTATCTTTCGTTTTATAATTTCGTTAAAGAACAATTTAATATCCGTTTTATTCACTAGTACTGCCACAGTAATAATGAAAATTGTTTTTTTTACTCTGACAGTTGATAATTTTTTTGATCTATTAAATCTGAAACTGGTTTCTTATTTCAGATCGATCTGATTTCAGATTTCAAAATCTTCTCGATCTACGGATTTAAACAAGAAACACAGTATCCGAAGTAATTTGTGCAAAATAAGGCGCCAACTATAACAGAATAAAATCACATTAAAATCAAGGCGGACTGTTTGATCAACCCATTTTAAAGTTACTCATATTTTGTAATGAGTATATACATAATTTTGCAACTCGTGCTGAAAAGTAAATATGAAGCTTAATCTTCATTCACAAGGTCGGTGCTCGCTAAGACCTAAACTCCAGATAATTATTAACTAGACCTCCACATTAAAAGTCGGAATGCCAATATTCGCAATTTAATCAGTGCATTCATCATCAACCAAATTGTGAATGAACTTTAATGTATTCTATGATTTGTAAAAATTGACATTACAAACCTGTATATTATTTATTCTTATCATGAAAAACCTCCAATTGTACCACCGCCGGCTGTACATCACATTTCATTTGTAATTCAAGACAATCAACAATATCTTGTTTCGTTTAAGAAGAAGAAGAAGAATAAAAAAAATAATTTTCTTTTTATGTTTTGTCATTACGATATTGTGGTTGCGCTTCAACTTCGATACGTAAGTATATATGTATATGTATGTATGTTGATTGTACATAAAACGTACAATTTGGAATCGCAGATGAGCACACAGAATGACAACAACAAGAAAACTAAATAAATTGAATCAATGAATCGGTTCAATTCATTATTTTTTTGATTGATAAAATCAAAAAATTATTGTGACATCTGTGCTCTCTCTGATCTGATCAATCCGGGTATCATTCCATCACAAACGTACATAAATCGAACAACATGTATTTATTTTTTTATATAGTAGAGTAGTAGAGCAATGAAGATGAAATCAAACAAGCAAAAGGTATATTTGTATATTATACAAAAGAAGATATATAATAATTTTTAAGACCATAATATGGGTATATGGATTAGTTAAAGATATCGTTATCCTATATATGTATGTACGTAATATGTATATTATTTATCCTATTTCTGTGCTGCTTGCTATCCTATCCATAAACATTTTTCACATCACGTAAATGTATTTATTTTATTTAGATTCAATTTAAATTGTTTTGTTGTTTTATTTTTGGTGCCATATACCTCTATCCAAGCGTACTGTGTATATTATGTATACACAAATCTGCTCTTTGTATACTATAGGGATAAAATGATCACGTCTTGGATTCCCCCATTTTTATGTTTTTGTTTGGGATTTAATGAAAATTTAAATGGAAATTTATTTCTAATTACTCTTGAATAATAATTAGAGAAGATTTAATTTTTTTTTTTGTATTTCTAGAAATTGTATGTTACGGCATGCGTGTAATTTGTTTGTGTGCGTATAAAATTAAGACAACATTAAATTGACGGTATCTCATAAAAACGTGTATAAATAAACCAAAACTTCGTAAATAATAAAATGACCGGTGACCACCTATAAGAAAAACATTTTCAAGTTGTCATAAAATGTATAAATACATAAATAGCGTATAAGAACCAGAGAAGAACATGAAAGCCGACGAGTATCCATTCTATATACATATGTATATTATGTATATAAGATGTATATACTTAATTAATTTACGATGATGGATATTTATTGACGAAATTAAATTTTAATTACATAGGCCGAGGCCCTCATATATAGACAAAAGAGGTTAATTAAGCGATTAAAACTTGATGAAAACTAATTTGAATAAAACGGAAAATTTGACCACACATGGTTTTTATAATACATACTTACGTACATATATACGGTTCAGTCGTATAAGTCGCATTAACATAATCTTAAAGTATGCACTAGAAGTTTAACTTAATTCAATTTAACTTTGTTCTTAATTCAATTTTTTTTATCACAAAATGTACAACAATACAACAAAAAAATTCCGCCTAGGCTTTGGGGCAAATGTTCTTATGCCATTTAAAAAACGAAAAAAAAAAATCTAGCTCTTGACTCAACACGATAGCAACAATGCATATAAAAAAAAGGCAGGTAATAATAATTCTTTCATAATTTTTAATTGCATTTGCATTCCATGAGACGGAACGAACAAAAAAAAACCGTCTTTCACAAGTGTTATAATTTAAACTCAATATTAAAATACAATACACCATCCAGTGTACAGGGAAAAAAAATTGAAAAGTGGAAATTCGCAATTGAATTTATGATAAATTTGTTAGGAAACAAGATATTCAAGTGAAGATAAAAAATTAAATTTTGAAAAGAATTCGTTTTAAGTAGGAATCTATAAAGGTGGGGATATCGATCTCGGTTCAAGGTTTGCGATTAAAGTAAGCGAAGATATGATATTTCCGTTGCCCTGGGCATATACATAGTACGTCATTTATAACTTAAATGAACCTTGATTTTCGACTAACTAAAAAAACATATAAGAGTGTTCTGTTGACTATTGACACCCGACTTTCTTATACAAAAGTATGTTCGTAGATTAAAACATATAGTAGGTATTGTTATGTTTGTTGTTACACTGGATTGTGAATAAAAAAAGCCAATTGAAATTCTAGACAAGCGTATACTGTGTATTGTATATATTGTTACGTTTTTGCCTTGTCAAATTCAAGATTCGATCACTGGATTGTGAATAAAACAAACGATGTAAATTCTAGATCACACTAAATTTATTTATTCCGATTATTTACACTAAACACTAATTTAATTATTTCACTTATTTAACTTAATTATTTAACTTCACAATAATTATTTTACTACACCTTAACAACACTATATTACACTTTAATAACACACTATTTTATTTTATAAACACTTCACTTTTTCTTTTTAATTACTATTAGCACTCTCACGGTTAAAACACAACTGATTTACTCCCAAATGTTTGTCGCGTATTTATACCAAATATTCTAACCATTCTAGAAATCTCTACAATATTCGATTAGTCTAGACACATCGATCTATTTTCTCTACCTTATAACAGTTTAACATTAACGATAGTGTCGCTACTCAAACAGAGATGTCGCCACGATCGTAACAATATTATTCCTAAATAGTCTAGACACATATTTACGAAAATTTACATATATGGTTGTTTCCCTACTCGTATAAAGATGTCGCCTTTAGTAGTGGCCACTACCCGTTTGAGGGAGTGAGGAGGTTCAAATATTTGGATTCTCTTATCAGTCACGATAACAGTGTGGGTGATGATATTAAAGTGCGGCTGGCAGCTGGAAGCCGTGCCTTGTATCCTCTAAGCCCACTGCTAAAATCTAAACACTTATCAAGTGCCGTGTAGCTGAAGCTTTACAAAGCGTTGATCAGGCCCGTTGTTATGTTTGGATGTGAACGTTGGGCGCTGACGGATGAGTCCGAGAAATGGGTGCTTACATTTGAGAGTAGACGTACATACCGAGAAGAAGTACATACCGAGCCCTGTACAATGTCAAGATCAGAGATCTGATGAAGATCCCCGATATTGTTCATGAAATAAGGTCGCAGTGAGTACGCTGGCTCGGTCACGTTCTGCGTGCTGATCCGGAACGAATTGTGCAACGATCTCTGAAAGGAGACCCACCATATGGAGGCGAATATTTCGTTGCAGGCGACGATTGCTCCACGATGTAGAGAACGACTTGGCCTCTTCAGATTGTCTTAGACAGTATGAAGACCATGCTCAGGTTCGAAACCGTTGGAGCCAAGTAGTTGACTCAGTAAGAGGCCAGTAGTGGCCTTTAAAACTGTTAACAAAAAAAGTAGTGATTTGCAATCTTCCGTGATTTCAAAGAAATGGTCACTCAATTAACAGGTCAATTGGGCCTGGTTCCTGCCATAAATATCGACGGGGAGAATTATCGATCCCCTTCCTGTAGGTTACATTATCAAAAGCTGGCCACCACACGCTCACCCCATAGATAATTATAGGTCTTACTACGGCAGTGAATAGCCAGTGTACCAGCTCCGGCTTCAGGCTCCATCTCTTCCCGATGGCGTTTCTGCACGACGACATGGCTATATTCGCCTTAGTTACTCTTTCCAAGATGTTAGGTTTCCAACAGCTTACTGTTCAAGATTATGCCCAGAAATCTTGCCCTATCAGTAAAAGCTAGTCCTATACCATTTAAGATAGGTCGATCTACTACCGGGATTTTATATTTCCTAGTAAAGAACACCAGTCAGTTTTGGACGAGCTAATTGCCAGTGCACATCTGATGGCCCACCTCGTAATGATTAGGAGGGCATTTTGTATTACCTCCTTCATTGTGTTTAAATATTTACCAGAGAGAGCTATCACTACATCATCTGCATAAGCAATCACTTCGACCCCTTCCCTCTCCAGCTCTAACAGCAAACAATTGATTGCTATGTTCCAGAGAAGAGGGGACAGGACTTCTCCCTGCGGGGTTTCCTTAGCCACTCGCCTTCTAATGGTGAATTCCCCCAGCTCCGAATTAACCATACTGTTCCCTAGTATATGATTGATTAACCCACTTACCGGGTAGTCCACCACAAGGAGCGACGATTTCTAAATAATTGCCTCCGTCTTTACATTGTTAAAGGCGCCCTCAATATCAAGGAACGCCACCATACAAAACTCGTGTGAGAATATTAATTTCTTAAGAGTCTTTACCAGGCAGGGCATGCAGAGCTGTGTCCACAGCTTGCCCTGTACAGTAAGCAGGAGACTGTGCCCAGTCACTAGGGTTTATTTTTGATCGTATATGAACATTTATCAGCCTTTCCAAAGATTTCAACAGAAAGGATGATAGAGTTATGGGTCTTAAGTATTTGGGTAACCATGTGAGCTTTTACCTGGACTAAAAAGTTATATAATTTGATTCCCAATTTAATTTGAATTATTATTTAGCTTAAAAGTTAGTGGAGGAGGTGCCACGCAAAACCAACTTTATCACATTTTTTTTAAAATCGAGATATCAGCTGGTTATCAATTCTTGTCTTCAAAGCTATTAGAAAACCATTAGAAAACCAAAAGTAGTGCAAAACTTGATTTATCCCTTTGAAATATCGTGTCAAAACGTATACGGTCAAGCAAAACCAACTTTATCCACAAATGAATACAATGCAAAATCAACTTTCTCCATTCAGCCAATCATATTAGGATCACGTGACCTTATAATATTTTAAACGACACGAGTAATGAAAATGCAAAAATAAAACGAATATTTTTTTTTGATTGTTACACAATATCGGTAATTTTGACCGTTGTATGTTAGTCTATTGTGAAATATTCGTCTCATGTATCATTTGAGTTTTAGAGGTGTAAGTGATTAGTGTAGGTTTTAGTTTGATTTTTTTTTTAATTATTTTAGAATCGTAGGTGATTAGAAGGAAAATCGGTGCACTGCATCGGGGTACTTATACCGTGTGCTATTAAACATAATTCGAATAAATTTAAATGTTCTTAAATTAGTAAAACTGTTTCGTGAAAAATTATATTTACTACCTGATAAGACTGTCCAAGACAATTTTAGTGCCTTGCATGTGCAACCAAACGCGGTAAAAAGAAGAAGACCCATTAATAAACTGGATACAAAACTAAAAGGAAAGCCGCATGAATGCAGTGGGTCATATTTTCTAAATAATATTCACGGCAAAAAAATGCTAGTATGCCAAAAACTTTTCCTTACCGTTGCAAAAATCAGAGGTTACCGCCTAAGATCAATCCTAAAGAAAGTCAATTCATCCGTACCAATAAAAGAAAATAGAGGCGGCGATAAGGTGAGTTGGAACAGTACAGGAAAAAAGGATATTATAAGGGAATTCATAAAACAATTAAGAGGATGTGAGAGCCACTATGGGAGAAGCAAATCCAAAAGACTCTATCTGCATGCGGATTTGAATATTGATAAACTTCGCAAAATAAAAATAATATCAATGTACAGATGTTACTACAATTTCTGCTACAAAATCAGACAGGATTGAAGTTCATCACAATGGTTTCCCTGTGCGGGGACACAGCTTCCTTCCAGCGGACCGAATATTTGGACGGGTAGAAAAAACCCTTAGGAAAAAAGCGACGATATTTTAGCAGGATGAATATATTAATGTATACAAGCAATTTGGGGTAGTTAACAAACTCGGTGTGGATTGGTATTTGTATGACACCAAATCCTTGAAGAATCTTTATAAATCACTGCAAAATATCAGCTCAATAAAGAGAATTATATTTAAAAAAAATTAAGACTAAAGCTGGGCATTTCAGTCTCAATAAAGGGTTGCTGAACTTCCGATATGAGGATGATAATTAGAAGTTTATTAGCCCGTTTAAACGTGGAAGTAGTTTGAAAAATGCTATAAACTTCACAATGAAAGAATTGCCTTTGTCACATCCGATTTCTAGGAAAAAAAATTCGAGACGTTAAAAAACTTAGTTTAAATTTTGGGGAAGAATGGGCGACCATGAATGAAGATTTCCTTGAGTGGTATCGCAGCGTTTTAAGTATTGAGACTGAGGTTCTTCAAGAAAGTGAGGACGAACTCTGCTCAAATTATCACTCGCTTTGATCCTAAAGAAATTTGTCGCCTTAGCTTAAAACTAATTCGCAAAATCATTCCAGGATTTGTCTACATTATCGACGTGGTTTACGTAATCGACGTTGCCTATGGGTTTTCGACATGTCGACGTAGAAAATAATAGATTAGGCGTAAACAGGCAACCCCGTATAGGACACACAATCGAATCCATTATGCAGATACAGAGATTTGGCAGCATCCCTACTTTACATAATACCATGATCACAATCACTTTAACAATATTTTCAATATTTTGAAATTCAATCATCTAATCCCCTTTTGCGAACTTGAAACAAACGAAACAAAATAAACCGTCTCATCGATCCTGGCAAGGGTTTACCATTTTGCCATAATTTTAATATAATTTGAATACAAAATAAAATAAAAAATACATTTTTTATAATATGTACATAAAAGCAAATACATATATACATATAACAGAACATTATGAATAATTCAGCAAAAAAATAAAATAATAACTTTATGTTATGCAAAACTTTTTCGGGAGAGCTTATAAAAAAAAAAAATTCCAAATTAAGTTTTCCATATAATACTATCATGTTAACAAACGGAGACCAAAAATATATAAAAACAGAGAGCACAACTCTTTAGTAAAATATATATACATATACGTATGCTATATTCTGGGGAACTTTTAAAAAAACAAACGCTCAATTAAAAAAAAGCTCACTGTCTACCGAACATTTTATGTACTTGTTGTCTCTTTACCTATAGGTGTACACAAGAAAAGTTAATATTTAAGTGAAATAAAAATCATAGAAACGAGACCAAAATTTCGTAACCAAAATGACAAACAAAATTGGATATTTATTTTTGGTTATGCTGTAAGTATGTGTGTGTACACTGCTCCTGTTTACCTCGCCGCATCTCGGTTACAAAATTCAGAAAATATATTTTCATATTTTTCAGAACTTGTGTGTACATAGGAAGAACAATAAGACGAAAAGAAGAAAGATGAAATTATTACATTTATTTTTATTTAGATTCGTTTATGGTTTTATCCTGTTGAAAGGATAATGAGGACTAATGTAATTTATGTTTTTATTATATGTACCAGAGGGAGGGAGTGAGGGGCAAGTTCTGTTTTTAAAGGTAGATAAATTAAATTGAAACAACATAATTTATTTAAGATTCAGTATCTTTTCATAAAGAAATAGCATAAGAAATTTTATTGGTTTTTTATGGTTTCATCATCATCAAGCGTCGATCATACACAGTCTTTGTGAACAGCAAATAAATTATATATACGAAGAGTAAGAGGAAGTTGAAGGAATAAATATTGGTGATTATGTATATATATATATATATATGAATATGAAATTTTTTTGAATAGAATCATTTTAATGATAATAAGCTGGACGTGCTATAGCTGGATAACCGTACGGCGAGGCGACTTTAGCAATTCCTAATGGGGCGGCATAACCGTATGGCGATGCGATTTTAGCAATGGCTGGTGCGGCAACAGCTACTTTGGCAACCAAGGGCGTTTTGTGTACAACGGCATTGAAACCATTTAGTGGATCGGCTGTGTATTCAACGGTACGACGTGTGCCGTCTGGTTCGGTGAGCGAATATGAGCCTTGAACAACATCTCCACTACGCGATTCGTGTTGGTTCTTTGAGTCACCGGTGAGCGCATCTTGAATGTCATAACTGTAGCTGTATTGTGGATTTGGATCGTAATCGGCTGTGGCCACTTTAGCAATAACTGGTGCGGCTACTTTTGCAACGGCTGGGTATCCGTACGGAGCGGCAATTGCACCTGGATATCCTAGACCTGGATAGCCACCATAAGCTGGTGCAATAGCGATTGCGTTTGCGGCTACAACGACGGCGGCAAATACCAACAACTGTAATAAAATAGATTTAAAAAAATAAAAAAAAATCGAAATTAATTTTTAAACTCACTTTGAATGCCATTTTTCTATTTATTTAGTATTTAATGCAAAATTGTTGAATTACAAGTTTATTGTTAAACAACTAAAGGTGGTTTGATAAATTTCCAATTAATTCAACTCCCTTTTATACTCAAAATCTTAAAAAAAAAACTAAAAAATAAAAATCGAAAAAGAAAATATTATTTATTGTATAATCGATTTAGTTCATAAAAAATATACAAAAGTACACCAACAACTTATTCGCGTACACATTTTATTCGCTTATTCATTATCTTAGATGATATTAGAAATTATTGCGAAATATTTTTAATTCATTGTGTACTTTAAAATTATGTGTTGTATACATAAAAGTTAAAAATAATTAATGTCATATCGTCGAGATGGTGATCAATCATATATAATTTGTCTAGTGCGCGGTTTAATCAAAACAAGTCGATCTATATAATACCTTTTGGGTGCTTTTTATGTAAATTATAATGTAATTTCATAACCTGCTGGCTCCATGTGGTGCCAATTTTTATTTGGTATAAATTCGTTTTATAAACTTCATGTTAAACAGTAAATGCTCATTTCCCTTGATTTCCTCTATTAGGTTCTGAAAAAATGTTTCATTGTAATGTTGCCCATTCACTATAAGGCAACATGACATATTTTCGTTTGTGCACACATTTATTTTTGGCTGGTAGTCCGCATCAAACCGGATGTAGTTTATAGAGATATAGTTTATAGAGCTAAATCACATAACTGGACTGCAAAATTGAATATTATTTTGGTTGAAACTGTATTGATACGCCACATTGTAATTAAGAAGCCAGAGGATTTAAACATATTGGCAACTCAAATCTTTCCAATGTTGTTCGATTGCAACATGTTCATTCATACCGGTACATTTGGAAGTTCAAGAAAATGATTACTGATTTCATGTATACAGTTGCAATGGATGGAACAACCAGGGATGGGCATTTACGCGTCATCCATTGTTTTCTACGTCGACGTGTCGACAACCCGTAGACAAATGTTCATTCATTCGGATTTTATAAATTAATTTAAAACTACGGTGACCAAATATTATTAGGGACTAGTTTATAGAATTGCGCCTTCAATACATTTTAATCTAGACTTTTAACTACATTATAGTCACTTGTTTTACTCTTTCAATGATTAATTTAAAAAATAGTGTCCAATGCCCAGATGATCTCAAACATTCGTCAATATAATTTTTATTTTAGTAAAGAAATTGTATACTAAACCTGCACAGAAATCTGTTACTGAGTTAACTGGTTCACAGTAATCTATAAAAGCACAATGAATTGGTATAAAACTAATCTATGCAGGGTTGTCTCAAAGGAGCTGTAATATTTCGAAAATGCTAACCATCGTCTTCTCCAGTGTATATGGTTAGAATAAAGGAACAACTTGATTGGAAACTTTGTGGTGATTATAGAATATTAAACCCCGTCATCGTTCGTGACCGTTACCCTATACCCCACATACAACATTTCTCTATGAAATTGTTATAGTCAGAAAGCCAAAAACTGCAAGAAATTTTGCTTGGTCAAAAGAGTGTAATGTATGATTCGCTTAGAATGTGCGCTTGCTCATGCAACACTTTTGGATCATTCTTTAGATGATGCAGTGTTCAGTTTTTCTACTGTTGTACCTATCGAACACCGCAGTCGGAGCCGTTTTGCAGCAACTCAAAATTGGTAGTAAGGAACCTCATATTTCTTCAAAAAGTTACAACCAGCCGAAACGAAATGTTGTGTGTCATTTGGATTTTATTTCGTAGTTTTCAACGGACATAGGCAAAGACAATGTTGTCGTGACAGTCTGTCACGCACAAGCGATAACGAAACTGCCTCTATCGAATAAACACTAGATCTCAAATCTATTTCGGAATAACATAAGCCTGGCGAGGAACTTCAAAAATTACTTTCTGGTTCCACTCGTCTCACAACTAAAAAATTAAAAACGGATACTTTTGCCCTAACATGAACAAAGACGTTAACATCTGAGCACAGTCCAGTCTTTCATGCCAAAAATCTAAAACTCATAGGCTGACGAAATCGGTATTAGGACAATTTAAACAGTTTTTTGGTCGTTTAAAATACATTCATTTGGACATTGTTGGCACACTTCCTCAATCAACCTTATGAAAGATATTACCGCCGCAACACTTGCAAAAACTTTTGTGGAAAATAATATATCAAGATTTTAGGTACTTGTAAACATTACTGCAGATCAAGGAAGCCAATTCCAATCTAAGCTGTTCTTGGATGGCGTCGCAGTCTCTGTCAAAGTTGCCAAGGGCTGTCCCCAGGGGGGTGTGCTCTCGCCTCTGCTGTGGCTACTGGTCATTGATGGTTTACTGGTTAAGCTCCAGCAATCTGGCTTCATTGCACAGAGCTATGCTGATGATCTTGTCTTAACAGTTTCAGGCAAACACTTGAATATTTTATCCGACTTAATGCAGCAGGCCTTAGATATTGTGGAGGCATGGTGCATTGACAAGGGTCTGCACGTCAACCCATCTAAGACAGATTTAATTGTGTTTACTAGGCGCAGGAGTGGCCTGGATATATCCACTCCTTCTCTCTTTGGGAGACCGATTACAAGATGTAACCAAGTCAAACACCTTGGTGTTATCTTAGATAGCAAACTTTCCTGGAAACCTCATCTTGACTCCAAAGCACAAAAAGCTACTGCCATATTTTGGCAATGCAGAAGGGATTTTGGAAAATCATGGGGTCTAACACCCAGGATGTTGTTTTTTATTTATAAATCACTGGTCTTACCGATACTATCTTACGCGTCGGTTGTGTGGTGGCCAGTTGTTAATCTAAAGGCGTCTACTGCTAAACTTAATAGTCTTCAAAACACGGCTTGTAGAGCTGTT
The DNA here is from genome assembly GCA_951394425.1 of Tipula unca. Lineage (NCBI taxonomy): Eukaryota > Metazoa > Arthropoda > Insecta > Diptera > Tipulidae > Tipula > Tipula unca. The sequence continues at coordinate 88,822,408 of OX596382.1, forward strand.
ACTGGAGCTATGTCCTCGACTCCACTTCTTGCTTTGGAGTCCATTCTTTCCTTGCCCCAGTTACACACCTTTATTCGTGGCACTGCTTGTTCTGCAGCGTTTCGCTTGAGGTGCATTGGAGCCTGGAATGTTCTCGGTTCTATCGTGGGGCATAGACTAATCTTTAAAAACTACACATTTTTACCAGAAATCGATATGGTTAATGATAGATCACTACCAGAATACAACTTCTCCAACTTATTCAAGGTGGCTTATCCTTCTAGGGATTTGTGGTTTTCGGAGGATTTTCTCCAAAAATTAGACGAGTCCCTAGTCTTTTTTTCAGATGGCTCTCGTTCTAGCCTCAGTGCTGGATTTGGAATCTACTGTCCATGGTTCAATCAGAGATCATTTGGCAGTCTTGGTATTCACTGCACTGTGTTCCAAGCGGAACTCATAGCGCTGACGTATTGTGTTATGAAAGCTTTGAACTTCGCTGTTAAAAACAAAAACATTCTGCTGTGCACTAATAGCAAAGCTGTGCTCAATTCATTGAAAAATCCATTGACTGTCTCCAAACTTGTCAAGGATTGCAAACGATTCATCAATCTTCTGTGCTCCAACAATACCATTACGGTAATGTGGGTGCCGGCTCATTGTGACATCGAAGGGAATGAGATCGCGGATTGTTTAGCCAAATCCGGTTCTCAGCTAACTATATTTGGACCTGAACCCGCGGCTCCATTATCTTTTAACTACGTCAAGAAGGTTATAAGGAGCTACGCTTTGAAAGATCTAAGAACACAGTGGCTTGCTACTGCTAGTTGTCGTTTGGCGAAGTACTTCATTAGCGAGCCCAATTTGAGGTCTACTAAATTTGCTCTATCTTTGAAAAAGGACCAAATAAGAATCTTGGTCGCGATCCTTACGGGTCATGGTCGATTTAAGGGGCATCTCCATCGAATGGGTTTATCTCAGGATGTTACTTGTGATGATTGTCTTGAGGAAGATGATGACAGCTTGCAGTTTGTGTGCAGTTGTCCAGCTTTCTATTCGGCTTCAGATTTTAAGCTGTAGTTCTATTAATGTAGATCAGTTGTCCTCCATACCTTGGTTCAAACTTGTACAGTTTGCTAGGGCTGCAGAGCGCTTCTGCGATTTAGGATAGAATCCTGGGTTTGCACCATGGGCCGTCCCGGCATTGAGTGCGGAATCCGTTCGGGTTCCAACCAATATAATAAAAAAAAAAAAAAAAAAAAAAAAAAAAGCTGTTCTCAAAGTTAACGAATCTTCTAGGCACACATCCAGTTTGGACATCTCCTTATCACCCGCAATCTAACGGAGTATAACTGATATAATTAAATATTCCCCGGCAAAACTATAGTTTATGACAACCACTAAAATTACCAGACGAATTTTTTATGGAAGCACCAGATCAACAACCAGCAGACTCCGATCAGGTTATTAAACATCTACGATATACTTTGTGCAATCTAGTTGAAAAACGATATATTTATTCCAAAAACGCTGGATAAATGTGAGTTCGTTTTAATTAGGGTAGAGAAAATTCGTACTAGGCTGATATCGCCTTACGAAGGCCCACATAATGTAATTTGACCATACAGAAAATATTTTGTGGTGGATTCAATAGAAAAAACGCATCCATATCTATCGATCGACTTAAACCAGTGGCCCCACTATGACATTCGACAACGATTTTCGACGACGGTCGTTTTCCTATAGTAGGCAAAGAAAGAAAAAGGTAAACAATAGTAAATGTATAATATTATTGTTTTCCTTTTTCTTCCTTTGCCTATTATAGGAAAACGACCGTCGTCGAAAATCGTAGTCGAAAGTCATAGTAGGGCCCCGGCTTTTGGAGTTTCGATCACAAAACCAAAATGTGTTCAGTTTTCAGATCAGAAGTAAAAATTGTTTTTTTTTCGTAACATTTACTCGAAGGAGCATGATGTGAAGCCCATCTCCGCAAGTAATGAAAACAATTACATATGTACATAATAATCCGGTTTGTAAAATTCATCCGTTTACAAAATTCGTGATTTTGAAGAAAAAAATTATAAATCAATTTAGTTAACAATTGCATAGCAATACCCACTAACACTTACAAGCCCATCGGTTTTTTTGTTATCCAAAAAATTCGGCAGTAGTGAGAAGAATGCTGAAGAAGATTGGCGAATGCCACAAAGTTGCTGAAAATATGTTTTCCAAATGGAATAATACTGCTACCAAAGTATCACCTGAATGTGAATCACCATGTCGACTAATTTGAACGTTTAGTGCAATAAATATTCTATAATTAAATCTATTGTTTGTTTGTATTTCAACACATATTTCCAAAGTTATAGTATGTTGTGGGATTCCCAATTTAATTTGAAAAATTCTTTAATTTCTAAGTATACGACTTAACTGAATTGCCCTGCAAAATACAGCTGCAAACTTATGTATTGTTTTCAAATCGTAACAACCTACGATGTTGACATTGTTTTAATTGTTGATGTTGACAAAAAATCTTGCCCAGTAATCTACGTGAAGTTTTACGTGGCGACAATCGCGTATATTACACGGTGTAATCTACCTCGCCAATCCCTGGGTACAACCATCCAACCGGAAACCGACAAATCATTTCCTGAGTTGTTCATTAATTTTTCAAAAGTGTTACAAATTGGCTTATCACAATTGAGGAATAAATTCAAAGGAAAACTTCCGTTCAATTTCATTGTTAAGCAGGGTCTCTGATATTATCGCTGAAATAAAAGGATTGGATTTTAGCTAAATATCAATTATATCAGTGCTTCTTAACTTTTTTAGCTACCAGCACCCCTAATATTTTCAAGCAATATTCTCGCACCCCTTACCCAAAATTATTAAATAATATATGGAAAACCAACAGTATACATAAGATATTTTCTATCTATCTGCACAACATATTTTTAAAATTTTGGATTTAGTTGTTTATAGGAAATCTTAATTGTTATCTAAAATAATAAATATTATGTGACTTTTGCTGAATTATGCTTGAAACTGGGGAATCCGATGGCCTTTGTATGTACTCGTATACAAGTGATGAAAACAAAATCTCACACAAATACGTTGTGGCAAATGGAACAAGATGCTAAAGCGCTATTTTAGCTAATTGTGGATATGACATCAATTGAGCATATCAGAAATTTTCCGAAATCGCTATTTTATATTCCACTTCATTACGACCATTTGTCCCTATATAATTCAACAAGATCACCTTAAAATAAATGACTGTCATCCATTGAGCCCAGACTAAAAATAAATGGATGTAATATCCATTTTCCTGATATCAATATCTCCAGTAACAAAATATTTATCAAAAGTCTCGCTCAACATTTTCAAATGATTTTTAATCTTTCATCATCCGAAACAAAAACTTCTTCAAGCAAAGGAAAGTTAGACAAATTTCTCTTGTCAATACGGTTAATCTGAATTGGAAGTTTTCGAATAAACGCAGTCAACACCCCTTCGCTGCCATATGCACCAGCTGAATTATGGCCATCAGATTGCTAAATTCATCAGCTAAATTATTGCCTTAATTAGTAAGAAACTTGATTATTTCGGTTCGCAATTCGTACACACAATTTAGCATACGTTCACGTGATAGCCACCTTACTTCTGAGTGGAATAGTAGGACCGTATGCTTGGTACCAA